>CM076581.1:951523229-952040700 GCA_034641835.2 Pinus albicaulis | reverse complement strand
CAGAAGAGTGATGGAAATGTTGTCATTGATGGCAAAGGAGGCAGCAGAGATAGAGACAGACAAAGGACAACAGCAGAAGCAAAGGAGAAGACAACAGAGAAGAATAGAGGAAGAAGCAAAAAGAGAAGCAAGCAGCGCAAAGGAGAGAGCATAAATGGCAAATGAGATAGGCGGAAGAAGACTGTTGAAATGTAACAGTTGAACAACAGAGGCAGAGAAACAGTCGAGCAACAGAGAGCATGACACATGAAGTAGAGGCAGTTGTAGAAGGGTCATGTGATTGGAGATCTGGAGAGGCAGTAGAGGCAGCAAAAAGAGAAGTAAGGAGCAACATCAGTCAAGGAGAAGAGGATAGCAAAGAAGCAGAAAGCTATTCAAGGTGCAGAGTAGTGAGGACAAAAGGAGGGCCATTAGATTTTGAAAAAGGGGCAGAGTTAAGAGAAGAAGAAGTTCTGCCAAGACAAGAAGAAGTGTTTGCAGGTGGATTCATTTGTATCTATGGGAGGAATTGTTCAGCATTACATGAGCATAATGAGACTCTGTAATTGGGAGTATAAATGGCTCCTATGTGCAATTATCTATGCATTAATGTTTTATTACAGATGTGAGTCTATCAGGTTTCTGTATATAATAGAAATTGCAGTGTTTCAAAGTTCGTGGTGTACATGCTGTGTAGAATCAATTGAACTGGTTCTGTATAGAAACTCAAGAGGCCGACTCTGTTCATTTGGCATAGTAGAGTAAACCTCTGTCACTTGAAGAAAAAGGCGTTTTTAGTAGTTTGGATTGAGCAGCAGGATGCAAGGGTTTGATTTACATAATTCGATACCCATTCTTGTGATAAAGTCGCATACAACATTCAGTGCGATAGTTTGATTACACGCTCCACTGTGTAATGAACAACGAAGGGAGATTGGAAATCTGAAGTCATTTGAGGGCCTTACTACAATAGAAACCGATTAGAAAAATTCGGCTAGACAAGGCACATAGGAAGTATGAATCGGATGCAAAGGAACTATGAGAACAAAGGTGAATGAAACAACAATGGAGGTAGTATCTCTGTCTGTCAAAGGGGAGCTTCAAATAATGCGTGAAGGGAATTCATATAATTCGAACAACAATTTAACCATGCGTTGGTTAAATGTTGGGATTCGGTTAAATTCAGAATATTGAAGTCGTAGCAAAACTATTAAGAATATTTGAACCAGAGATGAAATAGAATTGAAAGCAGAACTATGAGCTAAGATATGAACGGAACCACGAGCGCTGTGTACAGTGACAGTGGGTTTGGAACACCCGACGGTTTTCATTGCACTGCTTTTTTAAGGTAAGCAGTATTCCCAATTCTAACACGATCAATGCCATCGGCTGACACGTGGCCTTAAGCGGTTTGTAGATACCACTCTCATCGCGAGTTAAAGTCCATGCATCTAACTCGTGTGATTGCCGTAGGATCGGAGGGTTGAAGCGCAATAAGACAATGACCGTTGGATGTGAGCGGAAGTTAACCACTGAGCCCCAGTTCATCGCTTAAGTTTGGAGGAATAAACTTCGTGCGATCTAACTGCGCGACCACCGTTGATCTGCCAGAGGGGAACGCGATAAGACCACAACCGTTGATTGAGGAGGCACTGTTATGTGTGAATTGTGGCGGACCCGATGTGTTTATGAATGGTGACTCATATATGTTTGAGGTCCATCTTAAAGGTATGCCATCGCATCGGAAAATAGAAAAAGGGTATATGATATGAAATGAGGGGTTTATGACCTTTGAGGAAATAGTGAGATATTGAAGCTCCGCACTCACTTAAATTTCCAGCTCAGACAATAAGATGGTGGTGTACTCTCGTATGAATTGAGAGAGGCATACATATACTATTGGAGTTAAAATCTGGGGATACGTTCCTATATACATCGAATTGAATCAGCAGATAGGGGACTGTGGGTTTACCGACCGTCATATAGTTTTTTATAAAAGAGACGCCGCTTATGAAGATTGAGAAGTTAAAAGTTGCAATGGTCCAATTGTAATAGTCAAATCATAATTTGATATATTATATGTAGTTGTGGGTTGAGCTTTAATATCGGGAACATATATTTATTAATATGCCGAAGACCATTGAGTAACGGAGAATTTCAATGGACTTATAATCATCATCTAATTCATCACACAGATAGATACAAAGAGCGCAAAATTGTGGGTCCTGACATATATGATCTCATAATCGAAATATAAAAGGTAGAGAACGTTGGAGGCGCATTATGGATTTTATAATAAGGTATAATATCATTACGGCAAAGAACAAAGCTCCTGCATACATAATTTGTTAGACCTGGTTCACAACCATAAGATAACCTTGGAAGAAAAAGGTCTCCAGATATGTTTATTTAGATTGCCAGTTCAGTAAACAAAGTATCAAAACTGCCCAGATCAGAGAATGTAACGGGGTTAAATGATTTTGATAATCAACAAATATAAAAATAAAAGCTTCCGCACACATTTGTTTTTAATTATCAGTCCAAGACAAATGAATGAAGAGGCAGTTATATATACAATGAGAATTTGAGAGTTATTGGGGAGCTAATCTTGTAAAACAAGTATTTATGATGCATATACACAATTGTAGTGAATAGGTGAATATGCATAGGAATGAAAATGTGGTTTTGATAGGTGTACATGCACAAGCATACACAATTGCAGGAAATAGTAGAAGTATGCAGAACAGTTACCTAACAGCAGCAGAAAAGAAAAATCCAGCAAAGCCAAAGGCCAGAAAATGGGCTGAGTGAAATTGTCTTTATGTAACTGAAAATGTGAATGTAAATGTTGTAATTGATTTTTTATTGTTTTTGATGCATTGGCAAGTCTCCGGTAGGAAAACAAAACTCCCACTGTAATATTAAAATTAATACATACAACTATATTTTTCTGAGTGAGCTGGAAAAGAAATGAGAAGACAGAGAGCTAAGAGGTATGGCTATTCATTTCGAATTCCCTGAGGAATACAGGCAGTCATAAGAAAATCTCTATAAATAATATCATCTTGATATGCATAAGGGGTTGGAGAGAGTGAGGTTAGAGAATGTGGAATTGAGGCAGAAAAGATAAGAAGAAGGAGGAGTAGAACGAGATGCAGAGAAGTTAGAGAATGCATAAATGAAGCAATGAGGCAGAGAAGAAGGAGTCGATAGTGAATCTCGAGAAGAAAGGTATAGATGATGCAGTATGCGATATGAGGATCGATGGACAACAAGAAGAAGGTATTACAATGTAGCTGATATCCAAGGTAAATCAGCAAGTGTTTTTCTTTTGAAAGAATAAGGAAGTTGGAGCTTCCATATCAAGTTGTAGCTTGATAGATGTCAGTTGTAGCTGACTGAGGTAGGAGCCTCTTGTAGGTTGGTTCCTGCAGAAAATAGATGGGAGTTGGTGCTTCCACATCAAGTTGTAGCTTGATAAAATGTCAGTTGTAGCTGACTGAGGTTGGAGCCTCCCGTAGGTTGGTGCCTGCAGAAAATTGATGGGAGTTGGAGCTTCCTTGCAAGTTGTAGCTTGCAGAATTGAGGTAGGAGCCCCCGTAGGTTGGTGCCTGCAGAAAATCAGTGGTGAGAGGGAGTTGGAGCTTGCCTTTGCATCACAACAATAATGAGATGTGGTTTTCTCCCTTTATGGATTTCCACTTATATCTGGTGTCTATGTGCATGAAGTCTATGTGTTGATATGGTATATCTATTATGATAATACTTGCTGCTCACATATTAAGATTGCTGATACAATATCTAATCTGTTTATCAATTGATGCTCACAAATAAAGATTGCTCACACATTATGTTGATCATGAAATGAAGGTGTTAATAAAGTTTAATGAAAAGTTTTAAAAGTCCATGAATTTGTTAAACCCACCTCGTCAGCTTTAACTAAGGGGTTAACACCAATGAGCTGTTCCTTTGGTGTAAGCTTAATAGCTTGAAGGAGATTTGGTTGAGTCATGGAATATCAAAATGTACCTGTGCTAAATACAACAAACTTTCCTGAATGGAGAGATAAGGTTAAAACAAGTTTAATGGCTGATGAACCTGAGGTATGGAAGCTTGTTTGTGATGGTTACTGCACAAACTCCCCCACGGTAAAAGAACAATAGGGGAATGCCAAGGCAAAATGTGTGATATATAATAGTCTTCATAACAAGGACTTTGAGTTGATAATGGATTTAACCTCTGCAAAAGAAATCTGGGACAAATTGCATTTCATGCATGGAATAGACATAGAGGACTGCATTGTCAAGAAGGAGAAGAGAATTAAGAAGAAGAAAACTTCAGGTCATTAGGAAAATATTCAATCAAATGAAGTACCTGCTAGTGTGAATGGCAGTATGAACCATGAAGAAATTGCAGCTGAAGAAAAAGCAAAACTTGACACAACCTTGACTGAAATAGAAAGACTGAAGAATGAAAACAAAGACCTTAAGACTTTGGTGCAAATATGTGATGAGAAAGAATATGAAGATAGGAAAGAGATTATTGGCCTGAAGACACAGCTTGAAGAAGCAAAGAAAGTAGAAGACACTTTGCTGCAACAAATGAGAGAGAAAAGTCAGGAATGTGAAATATTGGAAGAAGAAGTAGTGAGCCTAAGAAAGAATTTAGAAAAAGCCCAAAGAGAACTATTAATGAATACACCTCTAATGAAAATCTCTGGACAGCTGGACCAAATACTAAATGCTCAAAGGTCACCCTTCATAAAGGCTGGGATAGGATATGAAGGAGAAGCCAATAAGTCCAAGGTAGAAGATAACAGGAAAATCATCTTTGTAAAAGCTACAAAGGGAAATGAAGCTACTCAGAAAATTCCTACAGAAGAAGCAGCCAGCAAGAACATGAGGTGTAAAGAAACTAACAGAATCAAGCAGCAACATGAAAGAACAAAGAATGAGAGGATGAAACAATTAGCTGCTAAAGGCTCACATACTCCTAAGGATGAATTGAACAAGTTTGGAAGATGTCAAAGAAGGTTCTTTCCTCCTATGGGAAGTATCACCTGTTTCTCTTGCCACACACCAAGACATGATGCAACACATTGTAAGAGAAAGAGAATCAATGTTAACCAACAAAAGATGCTGTAAATAAGAAGAATACCTCAAGCAAGCAAAGGGAAAAGACAATCTTTCACCAGGTACACAAATCATTTCCATGGCTATTGTTATGCATGCAATAATTTTGGACATAAATTTGTTGATTGTAAATTATGTTCAAAAAGGGGAACAAAATATTATACATCAACTCAAATGTACATTGATCAAATAAGATGTTATGTATGCCTCAAGCGTGGTCACAAAGCAAAGGACTGTAATCTGCCATATACATTAAAGAACTCTAGACAGAGGATGGAACCTAATCAAATCAAACGAAGCAATGAATCCAAAAGAAGAGCAGACGTTATGAAGAACCCCAATAAAGTATGCAAGGAAAAGAGAAAGGGGGAGCCTATTATCGCAATGACATAATGAAGATATCATAGTCTTAGGGGGAGCTTCTCTAGGAATCAAAGAAAGCATACATCCAGTGATAGATATGAAGCAACATCTCAGGGGGAGAGCAGTTCATAAAAATTCCCACAAAAACAGTCTAAGAAGAGCTCCATGAAATAACTACTGTTAAAAGGTTAGAAAGAAGATTATTTGAAGCACACAATAGCTAGCAGGTTGATGGAAGTAGAAAAAGTAACAAGCAACCTTGTTGATAGAGGAAACATCAGCCATGAACTTGTAGAACTAACAGTGAATCACATCAAGAAGGATGTGTAAGAGAAGTGTCTATTATCTTTATGTCAGTAAATCATTCATTTATGAAAAGTCCCCTTGGAGGAATGAAGTCAAATAAGTGACAAATCTCCGAGTAATCAGCCCATGAAGATTCAGAATAGAGAAATTGAAGATGCCTTCCCAAATATCTTTGTATTAGAATTGTTGAATTGATTTTTAAAGTAGAAATGATTCTGGAGCAGTCCAAGAAAGGAAAATGCAGTGACATTCTTTTAAACCAGAATGACATAATAAGAAAAAGGTTAATGATGCCAAGATCAGATTCAGTATATTGATGATTGTTGTTGAAAATAGTGGAGAGCCCAATAATTGAAACTATGAAGGTTATCTTAATTATGGGTTAATATGCAAACTGAAGTGAAATATCTACATAATTTATCAAGGGAGTATCAACTGGAACTTGGTACAGTAGCATGCCTCTCTATAGAATATCAAGTGTTGTCATGGAGCAGTGGTATGATACAGGTCCTCAGGATCAAAGGATTATGGCAAGAGTACATCAAGATCATCATAATAGAACAGTTAAAGTATCGAAAGTATGAAGGATTAGTTGTGTCAGTTGAAGCTCAAAACTCTGTTATTGATTCATCCAAAGCATACTTTAGCAGAAAGGACTTGCTGACATTTCACCATTAAAGAGAGATTGATCATTGACATACATACCTCCTTATGTCATAAAGGAAACTGCATGGTTGATCAGTGAGATTGACCAATACATTGAAGGGTTTGTTTTGAAAGTACATTATGCAAGCAGTAAAGGGATTTGATTTCTTAGATCAAATTCTGGTTGATTCAGTGATCACATTTGGAACAATAACCTTCAACTATTAAGGATAGTATCAACATCCTAGCTCATATCATCACCAACAGGCAGGAAAGGTGTACCACAACAATAAAGGATATATTGGCTTCATCACAATTGAAAAAATGTTGTACTACAGATGAGTATTGCAGAAGAAGACATATTCCATCTACAATATTCCTCAACAGAAATGTATTGGCACACTACATCAGACAGAGACTGTATGTTTATTCAAGTTCAATTAGCCTCAAAAGTGTTCTCTCAACAACTCTCGTACACCAGTCTGAAGTAGCAAGGTACAAAGTCAAAAGAAGAAGGTCTAAACACAAATCAGAGAGAAGAAATGCAAAGACATAATCTACACTAAGAAATGTGCAACCCTTTGCCATTGATGTCAAAGGGGGAGGAAAAGCAGGTAATAGAAGAAAGGGTCTTCTAAAATAAGCTAGGCAGAGGAAGACTTGGAGGAAGCATTGGTTTATTGGTGAAGGTGTTGCCATCAATGCCAAAGGGGGAGACTATTGGAAATGTTGTCATTGATGGCAAAGGAGGCAGCAGATACAGAGACAGACAAAGGACAACAACAGAAGCAAAGGAGAAGATAACATAGAAGAATAGAGGAAGAAGAAAAAAGAGAAGAAAGCAGTGCAAAGGAGACAACATAAATGGCAAAGGAGACAGGCGGAAGAAGACTGTTGAAATGTAACAGTCGAACAACAGAGGCAGAGAAACAATCGAGCAGTAGAGAGCATGAGACATGAAGCAAAGGCAGTTGTAGAAGGGTCATGTGATTGGAGATCTGGAGAGGCAGCAGAGGCAGCAAAAAGAGAAGTAAGGAGTAGCATCAGTCAAGGAGCAGAGGATAGCAAAGAAGCAGAGAGCTATTCAAGGTGCAGAGTAGTGAGGACAAAAGGAGGACCATTGGATTTTGAGAAAGGGGCAGAGTTAAGAGAAGAAGAAGTTCTGCCAAGACAAGAAGAAGTGTTTGCAGGTGGATTCATTTGTATCTATGGGAGGAATTGTTCAACATTACATGAGTATGATGAGACTCTGTAATTGGGAGTATAAATGGCTCCTATGTGCAATTATCTGTGCATTAATGTTTTATTACAGATGTGAATCTATCAGGGTTCTGTATAGAATAGAAATTGTAGTGTTTTAGAGTTCGTGGTGTACATGCTGTGTAGAATCAATTGAACTGGTTTTGTATAGAAACTCAAGAGGCCGACTCTATTCATTTGGCATAGCAGAGTAAACCTCTGTCACTTGAAGAAAAAGGCATTTTTAGTAGTTTGGATTGAGTAGCATGATGCAAGGGTTCAATTTACATAATTCGATACCCATTCTTGTGAGAAATTCACATACAACATTCAGTGGGATAGTTTGATTACACGCTCCACTGTGTAATGAACAACGAAGGGAGATTGGAAATCTGAAGTCATTTGAGGGCCTTACTACAATAGAAACCGATTAGACAAAGTCAGCTAGACAAGGCACATAGGAAGTATGAATCGGATGCAAAGGAATTATGAGAACAAAGGTGAATGAAACAACAATGGAGGTAGTATCTTTGTATGTCAAAGGGGAGCTTCAAAGAATGCGTGAAGGGAATTCATATAAGTCGAACAACAATTTAACCATGCGTTGGTTAAATGTTGGGATTCAGTTAAATTCAGAATATTTAAGGCATAGCAAAACTATTAAGAATATTTGAAGCAGAGATGAAATAGAATTGAAAGCGGAACTATGAGCTAAGATATGAACGGAACCACGAGCGCTGTGTACAGTGACAGTGGGTTTGGAACACCCGACGGTTTTCATCGCATCGCTTTTTAAAGGTAAGCAGTATTCCCAATTCGAACGCGATCAATGCCATCGGCTGACACATGGCCTTAAGCGGTTTGGAGATACCACTCTCATCGCGAGTTAAAGTCCGTGCATCTAACTCGTGTGATTGCCGTAGGATCGGAGGGTTGAAGCGCAATAAGACAATGACCGTTGGATGTGAGCGGAATTTAACCACTGGGCCCCAGTTCATCGCTTAAGTTCGGAGGAATAAACTTCATGCGATCTAACTGCGCGACCACCGTTGATCTGCCAGAGGGGAACGCGATAAGACCACAGTCGTTGATTGAGGAGGCACTGTTATGTGTGAATTGTGGCGGACCCGATGTGTTTATGAACGGTGACTCATAAATGTTTGAGGTTCGACTTAAAGGTATGCCATCGCATCGGCAAATAGAAAAAGGGTATATGATATGAAATGAGGGGTTTATGACCTTTGAGGAAATAGTGAGATATTGAAGCTCTGCACTCACTTAAATTGCCAACTCAGACAATAGGATGGAGGTGTACTCTCGTATGAATTGAGAGAGGCATACATATACTATTGGAGTTAAAATCTAGGGATACGTTCCTCTATACATCGAATTGAATCAACAGATAGGGGACTATGGGTTTACCGACCGTCATATAGTTTTTATAAAAGATACACCGCTTATGAAGATTGAGAAGTTAAAAGTTGCAATGGTCCAATTGTAATAGTCAAATCATAATTCGATATATTATATGTAGTTTCGGGATTGAGCTTTAATACCGGGAACATATATTTATTAATATGCCGAAGACCATTGAGTAACAGAGAATTTCAATGGACTTATAATCATGGTCTAATTTATCTCACAGACAGATACAAAGAGCGCAAAATTGTGGGTCCCGACATATATGATCTCATAATTGAAATATAAAAGGTAGATAACATTGGAGGCACATTATGGATTTTATAATAAGGTATAATATCATTACGACAAAGAACAAAGCTCCTGCATACATAATTTGTTAGACATGGTTCACAACCATAAGATAACCTAGGAAGAAAAAGGTCTCCAGATATGTTTATTTAGATTGCCAGTTCAGTAAACAGAGTATCAAAACTTCCTAGATCAGAGAATGTAACGAGGTTAAATGATTTTGATAATAAGAAGATATAAAAAGAAAAGCTTCCGCACACATTTTTTTTTAATTATTAGTCCAAGACAAATGAATGAAGAGGCAGTTATATATACAATGAGAATTTGAGAGTTATTGGGGAGCTAATCTTGTAAAACAGGTATTTATGCTGCAGATACACAATTGCAGAGAACAGGTGAATATGCACAAGAATGAAAATGTGCTTTTTATAGGTGTACATGCACAAGCATACAAAATTGCAGGAAACAGTAGAAGTATGCAGAACAGTTACCTAACAACAGCAGAAAAGAAAAATCCAGCAAAGCCAAAGGCCAGAAAATGGGCTGAGTGAAATTGTATTTATGTAACTGAAATTGTGAATGCAAACGTTGTAATTGATTTTTTATTGTTTGTGATGCATTGGCAAGTCTCCGTTAGGAAAAAAAAAACTCCCACTGTAATATTAAAATTAATACATACAACTATATTTCTCTGAGTGAGCTGGAAAAGAAATGAGAAGACAGAGAGCTAAGAGGTATGGCTATTCATTTTCGAATTTCGTGGAATACAAACATTCATAAGAAGATTTATAACAATATCACATTGATATGAGAGAGCTAGAGAGTGAGAAAAGAATGATAAATGAAGCAAAGGAGGCGTAAAAGGAGGAGCCGAAAGGCAGGAAGGGTGAAGTCGATATAGAATCCAAGAAGATACAAGATGATGCGGGTGACGTATGAGGATTGATGAAACAATGCAGAGAAGGTACAAAATGTAGCCGATATCCAAGGTAAATCAACAAGTATTTTTCCGTTGAAAGAGAAGGAAGTTGGAGTTTCCCTATCAGCCAGGAAGCTGAC
This sequence comes from Pinus albicaulis, assembly GCA_034641835.2. Classification (NCBI taxonomy): domain Eukaryota; kingdom Viridiplantae; phylum Streptophyta; class Pinopsida; order Pinales; family Pinaceae; genus Pinus; species Pinus albicaulis. The sequence goes on along the minus strand of CM076581.1, from coordinate 952,030,267 downwards.
AGATGTCACAGTCACCAGGAGATCCTCCCGTAGGTTGGTGCTCGGGCAGAAATTGATGGGAGTTGGAGCTTCCGCAAGTTGAAGCAGGCACTGAGGTAGGAACTCCTCCCGTAGGTTGGTGCCTAGTAGAAAATCAAAGGGTGAGAGAGAGTTGGAGCTTGCCTTTTCATCACAAAAATAATAAGATGTGGTTTTCTCCCTTTTATGGGTTTCCACTTATATTCGGTGTGTCTCGTGTACGTGCTTTGTATTGTTGACTTGGTTTATATCATCTCGCTTAATACTTGTCAGCCTCATATTAATTTCCGTTGTTACATTATATTAATGCTTGCTACTCACATTCTAAGATACCTACATATTAAGTTGAACATGAAATGAAGGTGTAAATAAAGTTTTCAAGTAGAAAAGTTTTAAAATTCCATGAAATAGTAAAATGATTCACCCCCCCCTCTTATTATAACTAAGGCCCACAATAATCTTTCCACATGGTGTTTGTCTAATTCCAGCTTACCGATGAATCCGTCCGTCTTCAGCTTTTTCCAAAGAACACTTAATAGCAACAGAAGCTTCTAAGTGGTATGTGGATCAGGCTCCCTTCCTCTCATGCCACCTTTGTGACTCTCGCCCCAAGATTTTATCTTATTTCCACTTCTTCCCCCAAGGTTACGACACCGATACCGAACACTTGACCTCTTTCCATCAATCGTCTCCAACCCGCCTATCCGACCATGTTGAGGAATGTGAGAAGAAAGAGCTTATGTTGAGCCCGTACCTTCGAAGACTATGTCTACATGGACTAGTTCCTTAGATCTCTCTTTCCGCCTATCTAGAAAGATGTTGCATCGCACTTTCCTCAAACCGAAGAATCCGCTCTCCAAATTGTATTAAAATATGACCTAATCTATGCTCAAGCTTGGGTTATCTTTATACCGTTCTACCTGATCTTACTATACCTGGTGGTGCCAATGCACCAGAGGCATCTCATGCCGCCAACCAGATAGTTGGAGCTCTCTAATCTATATGCTCAACCTCCCATGGAGCAGAGCTTCTTCCTCGTGAGGGCCAAGACCTCCGACACTTTTCCCCCTCCCCGGTAGCACGTATCCAGATACACATACCTCTTTTCCCAACTTCATTTCTTACCACACTTACCCAACCTCCTTATTATCCATATCCACATCCTAGTGCTCCAACTCTTCCAAAGATTAGCACCTCCCTCCTCCCTTGCCTTCTCACCTCTCGCACAGCAACCACCCCCCCTTCGTGTGTGTATGCACATTAGGACACAACTAATTTCCTCCTCAAAAAGGAAGAGGAAGTACTCAAAATCAAGCCGCCCTTGGTAATCCTAGACCTAATCAAGGTAATGCTCCTAACACTACAAACCAGAAGAACAAGGCGCTCATCCCAAGGTGGATAGGCCTATTTGTACAAACAAGCCCTCGTTCTCTGTGGTGTTTATGGTCATTATACACATGATTTTCCTTCTATCAGCGTATGCGACAACATAGAGTCTCAAGCAACATTGAGATGATAGTAGTCGCTCCTCTCGGTCCTCCTAGTCCCGCACCTAGTCAACCAACAGAAGCGACGACCCTTCTCGCCAAGGATTCGTGACTACCCAACCACCCGAAGGGTTAGGTGGCCACTCAACCTCTTCCATCCTCTGTCTCCCATTGCCTATATTCTCATGATGTCCTCTAATCCGCCTTCGAACCTTCCTTTCCCCGCTCCCACCTTTAAATTGTACTCCATGACCCCTTTATCCTCCTCGAATAGTTCCTCCAGGCCTTAATCATCTTGGAGCCATCCCCCCACCCGGTCATTAACTCTCTGCATCATACCGGCTCCCAGCCCCCGACTAGGAGTGTACACGTACCTATTATGGCCCCCCTCTCTTCCTAACCCGACCCTTGGGATTCCCGTCTCGGTACCTCGATCCTCCAAAATTCCGCTACCCCGCTTTAATTAACCCAATCCATATCTTGCTTTGACCCTAGTTCAACCTAAGCCTCGATGACTTCTCTTGCTACAATAGTGCCTCTCCGTCACCTCAACAGAACCACCTCCCATTGTGACGTCTGCAAGAAGAGAAAATCTCGCAAGAGGGCATCGAAGGACAAGGCCGTCTGATCTCGCCATTCTTGGCCTCCAAAGTGTACCATCTAATAGTGATTTGTGTGATGTTCTCGATCAATTCACCCATACTTGTCCAGAAGCTCTTTAGCTTAATTCCATGGTCAATGAGACGTTTCCTGACCCGATATCCCGCAGGTATATGTCACTATACCTGATTCAATCCCCGAACTCAATCCATTGTGCACAAATCACCCTTGTGCTTGTGTTATTTCCATGGCCATTACATTCACTCTCTCGTCCTCACTCTCGAGAGGTCATTCTCTAGAAGCCTAAGCTACTCCGAGGCCAAGCGCAATGATTCCACCGCTCCCTATTTGTGCATCTTAAGCCGAAACACCATAGACACGAATGCTCCCATTGACATTCCCCTTATGATGTCGAGATGACTGAGGCCTTGGTCCACCATCCGCTATCTATCGTCATCCATGATGACCCCTGGGTGGGAAGTCCCCCTCGAGACTCCCTTGATATTTTGCCTCGACTCTCCTTCACGTACCTTGGGCTCAACTTTGGTAGATCCTTTATCTAATTAATTGTCACCACTTGTGGACAGAAGCATGTAACCCCTTCTCATGATGATGTGTCAAGTAGCCTTCGCCACGTCCGTGGTATTTCTTCCACCACCACCTCATCCTCTATTACGATCACGACATTATAGAAGTAGTCACCACCTGGCTGATTTTATCAATCCCTCTCTACATCGAACCCATGCATTCGAACCACATACACCTTATGGCCATTACATTGACACCCAATGTTTGGGTAACAGGGCATCCATATTTGAGAGACTGTGAGAAGAAATTATCCACAATCCTCCTAGTGTATCTAGTCGTGTCGACCAGTACCATTATTATTCCACATTTAGAAGAACCTCGTAGTCCCATATCACTTTAGATCACTCTAGGGATGATACCCCCACGTCTCACATTACATAAAAAAACCAAATTTTCCATATCATATTTCGGGAGTATACCCGCTTCATTATCTCCAAATCCTCTCTTTTGGGATAGTGACACCATGTATGCCAACTGAAACTTAAATTCCATTTGATTCATATATGTAGCACCAAAAGATATTGGTAATCCTCCATTCCCTTTCTCAAGCTACATAACCATAACGAAACAAACTACGCACTATATCATTAAAATGTGTTTAGATTCCCTTTTCTAAATACATTTCGCATGACCATTAACATGCTTGGGGGCTCCTATGCCCCTCAACCATAAAAAAAAAATCCCAGATCTTAGCCATAAAGCAGCACTAAAACCCCTTTCTCCGACAAAATGACTTTTCAAGTCATTTCGGGACATGTCATAGTTTGGGCATTACCTCGCTACCTAGGTCGCAACGTACCCCCAAAGTGAGACTTGGCCCGTTCATGAACTCTCGGGTTACCTAAATTGAACTTTCATCCACTAAATGAAATAGTAGGATTAGGCCTCTACTCCGTAACCGATAAATCTCAATTCCAATGGTTAGTTTGTCCGATATGACCATCACAAGATTTAGGGCCTCTCTTTCCCCACTACATTCACCACAACTTCACCCGAAAATGAGTGAATTTGGAGGGAAGATGCCTTATTAAAAGAAAAACCCCTAATTTTTCTTTCGCCTACTACGGAAAAAAAAAAAAAACCGTAGCTGGTTTGACGAACCATCTATGCCATTGGAAATTTCTCACCAAGCCCTCAAATGGGTATCTCGTTAGTTCTTAAGGACTTGATACCCACTCAGACACATTTTTTCCATGAAGTGTCACTTCATCCTCCCTCAAAATCGAATTTATCTACTGTAGACTTGACATCGGGGGCAAGAATTTTTTCTCTCTCCCATACTTTTCCATGCTCGTGTCGACTTTCGTCATGCCACCATTTTGTACTCATGTTTGTATGGTCCCCGTTAGTGTCGTTATCTTCATCCCTCCACGTTGACTAAATTTCTCTTCTTGCATTGCATATTAGGTGTCTCATCACCAGCTGCATTCCATTAGGAGCATGGATCATCCGATCTGCATTGGCCCGTTTCTCATGTCGCTCATGTCCTTTACCTCGCCTATTTTTTTGTCCATTGGGATGATTTGCAGTCACAAAGAGTCATTTTTAGCTCGCAAGGAGTCATTTTTAGGGTTTTAGTGTCATTATGTCTAGGGGAGCCATAATAAGGTTTTCTTAAATCAGGATGGCTTAATATAGTAGATAGAGTTTGAAATAAGGATTTATACTAAAAATTTCATCATCATATGCTTAATAATGTATTTTTTCTTCAAAACTCTATTTTGAAGAAAAATAGAGTATTTCATCTTTATGTATAATGTACTGTAATTTTCTGAAGTTTTGGGTTGTAATAATATTTTCACCGGAAACCCCGGGTCACCATTTTCAAGCTCCAGCCAATCTATTCCCCGTTGTGACAAGATCGTGTGTGCCACATCATTCACCAAAAAGTCAAAGTAAAGAAAATGTATTTTAGAAAGTGTCAAAATCTGAAACATTACAAAGTGGGTTTTTTTGAAATGAGGAATTAAAGATCCTTGGTATATAAATCATTTTCATGTTTCAAAAGCTCATTTGTATTCCAAGAGGATAGAGTGAGCGAGGGATAAACCATGAAGAGTGAAGGCAGCTTGAAGGCAAGGGGACAGGTAATTTTCAATCGCCCGACGCATTGGCCGGGCGACGCGATGCATTGACGGTGTGACGAATTGTCAGTCTCCCACCGTGTTGAAATTACTACTTCGTGGCGCATAGAGCATACAAGACATTGGGTTTGTTGTGCGACGCGTAGGGCTACAAATCAATTTCATTGCCATTCCTCTCAAAACTTCAAATCGCTTCTATTGCCTCTCGGGTCCAAGTAAGTCAATAAACGTTGTCACTACCAATGAACTTATGTCTTGTGATATCTATGAGGATTTAAAAAATTCAAACCCTATTATCTGCTTCAAAGAATGATTTTTTAGGCTAGGATTATTATAATTTATCACTCCCACTTCCCCACCCCGTTATTCCCTCCTCACCGATTATCTTGTTACATCACCATTTCCTATTCCCTTATATCCCTAAATCACTCATTCTTATCTCAATTCCCATTATCCCACATCCTAATTACAAATTTCCCAAACCCAAATGCTATCCCAAAAACCTAGTGACCGCCCCTAAACTCTTCAATTGACAAATCTCACCTGGCAATATGCCATCATTCCCCCTACCCTCTCCCTCCATAGTCCCTCACATATTATCACATGATTTAAAATAAACCAAGACACAAAACTCCTCATATTCATCTAAGGCAACATATACTTGTAAACATGGATACAAACATTCTTCTTATGACCGAGATAGTGACTCCACAACTGAATTGCATGAACATTAGAGACCTCACAAGAGTAAAGACATGTGAGGGAGGAGCCTACTTCATTGGGTGAGTCATAGAAGTTCTGTCTCTCTGCTATTTCATGTTTTCTCAATAGCAGTATTGTTATCAATTTTGTGAAATGGTTGCTAGAGTTCACCACCATCATGAGTTGGCCCAATTGTTTTTGTTGCATTTACATAATGGCCAAGTCACTTTTCAAGTGTGACATTCACTTTAACACCTCGAAACTATCTCAAGTAACCGAATTCCAAATGTTGAGAGAGCAATGGAACAAAAGGCAAGCAAGTTGACAAGGAACACTATGAGCCATATATCAAGCTCCGGTTTTTCGAGACAACTCAAGTATTACGCTTTTCCCTTTCAGCTTCTAAAAGATTCATATGCTCCTTTGATGAACTCATTATCAAATATTTCAAGCCAGAGGGCCTACAGCTGCCTCTATGCCTATCATATCGTGGTTACCGATGCATTTTACCAGAGTGAGAATGATAAACCTCCTTACTATGCCGGAATATTGAGAAGATGACCACCTCGCAGTAAAGGAAAACTCCTAAGCAAAGAGATAGCAAAGATCTATCACTTTTCACTCATAAAAATCAGGGTTATGCATCGCCTGGGCTGTTGATATTTCATGGGAGGATTTCATTTCTAATGATTTCTTCACAAACTTCTCGTGTAGTACCTTCGGAGGATTTTCATGTGAGGCATGTGAACCTTCATATCAGCATGGAGGTCATGAGACATAGACCGCTAGTGTGCCGGTTTTTGTCACCTATAAAGGGGTTAAATTAGAGGGTTGTTTTTTCTGTGTACAGCCGTAGTATTATATCTGAATTGGGTGGAATGAGGTCTCACTTCCTTCATCAACGTATAGGTACAAGCATTAAGTTGGGTAAGAGGCCAATACATGATGAGGGGCCTTTAGGAGGCCAGATATAGATTTCATACTCATTGATGATGATTTGGGCTCACCAAGCTCAAAGCTAAGTAGGAGATTGTTCACGAGTAGAAAGCGGAAATAAAGACTTTGTCCATCAAGTTGCAAAGAGACCAATGGATAATCAAATAATTTAGCATAGAAAAACAAATAGCTAGAAGATCAAGAAACTATCATGGAGTTGTAAAATATACGTGAGAACAAGAAGCTTCTCAAAAGGAGCCAAACCGAGATGAAATCCATTGAGCAAGAGATTGAGGCTGATCGCGAAATTTGGCTTGAAAGGGTAAATACTCATTTGGAAAAGTCATGGAGAAGGCCACCAAGGAAAAGAACATGTTGAAGCACATGGTGAATCATTATTGGGTAAGAAATCATGTTTGCAAGTACTGGAATCAGATCCTGAGGCGTACTTGAAGGGCCTCAAAGCGTCTGGGAAAAGGCAAGATAGACTTCAGATTTTGGCCGAGGCTTCCTTGGCCCACATAGTACATGATGGAGGAAATTCGGCCTAAATTTCAAGAAATCCTCAAGGATCCTCTCCAAACAAGGATTCAACCTAAGGGGTTATTTTAATTAGTCTATCGGATGGTTTTGATCCTTACATGGCCTATCAATCAAGATAAAGAGATCCTGCACTTTAGAAGACATGTAGAAAATTGTAGTCAGCGTTGAAGCCAATATTCTTGCCAGAGAGCTAGAATGAAAGCCGAAAGAAAGTAGCAATAAAGGAAGAGGTTTCCACTTCGACTGTGCTCCGTAAGATGGAAAAAGTTTGAAATATTAACAATTGATAAGTCCGAACCACAAATCATCAGAAATTTTAACTCTTGCGTGGCTTCACAAAGAACCACAATTTAGAATCAAGCAAAGAGAGCGCGAGCACAAGAACAAGAAGTACAACAACAAGTGAAGACACCTTTACAAGAGAATTTATACATGGTCCCAATCGCATGATGAGGAGCGACCGGAGAAGATAATCATTTCTTTACACCCGATGATATGCCAATTTTTATTACCGAAGATGAGGAGTATTCCCGAGAACTCACTGTGACAAAAGGACGAGAATTTCATCTGCAATGAGACAAATGCCTCTTGAAGAAGATTCTCGATGAATATCGAGGGGGTACATACCTCATCTACCAAAGAAGAACAATATTCACCGTAAGTAGAGATGTGCCCATTAATCTAATTCAAAAAGAAAGGAAGTTACAACACCAAAGAATGATTCAATTTGTTGTGCGTAAAAGGGAAAAGAGACACAACTCGATCCCACTACTAGAAATCACCATCAGCAAATGAAAGATCCAATCCTCAAATATATCAAGGGAGAAGAATCGAAAAGAAGGATGTTCCCGCTAAAGAGGTAGAGAGCTTCGCCTTTAACTTGGAAAATGAAACTGCTAAGTTAAAAGTGTCCATTCCTTTTCGACTCGACCGATGAAGAATAGCAAACTTATAAGGGTCAGTGTCTACGATTTTAAGTTTAGATCCATTGTGTGATATGGTAAACGTGGAAGATGATCAACCCGAGTTGATTTTGGTCCAGCATTGGATGGTGAGTCTCCAGATAGTGATGTACTCTTTTACATCAGCCTTAGATTGCACGACTATGTATTACACAATGCTATGTTTGACTCGGGAGCCTCTCATAATCTCATGCCTAAGGAAATCATGGAGAAATTGGGATTGGATATCACTAGAAAGTATCAATAGTGACCTTTTATTCTTTCAATTTCCTAGAGTAAGATGCATTGGGCTTATCAAATATCAGGTGGTCAGCTTTGGATCGATTCTCGACTAAAAGTGTTTTGATGGATGTGGTTGTGGCGTACATTCCTCCTAGATTTGCATGTTTTTCCAGAGGATTGTGGGGAGAGTGAAAATCCTAAAGGGAAATTTCAGCTTGATTTCTCCTATGCTACTATTCCCATGTTTGGTCGATGAGGAAATTATATTTCCATAAAAGATGAAGTATATGATCACTAGTAAGGAGAAAACCGTAAATCATCTAATCACTATGTACATATCGATTTAGAATCATTTGTTTTATACCAGATAGCTTTAATGATGTAAATAGTCAATTAATTGAAGTAGTGGACATTATAGAAATCACCGAAAATTTCAAAGAAGTCTTAAAGAAAGAGAGACAAGACTTGATAATACCGATGAGTAATAAAACTTCCACAAAGAACAAAAAATATTGATGGGCAGCAAGATGGCTAAAAAGCAAACCTAATTTAAAGATTTGGAAGAGGACGAAGATGGTTTAGACCATGGAATTTGGATGGTGTGGTAGGAAGGGATGGTGCTAGAATTGAATTTGGGTACGCAACCCAACCCTTTCTTCCCCAAACAAAGTTCCAAGTAATGTAAGGGTTCTGTTTTATAAATTGGCTTTCGATTGTTCAAATAATGAGGTTGAATACGGTTTAATCATATTCGAAAATTTCGGGAGTTAAATGCCAAGAGAATTGTGGTAGTGTATGGCGACTGAAGTTGGTTGATAAAGCAAGTGAAAGGTGAATATGAAGCCAGAATCCTCGAATACATGCCATCACAATGTGGTACTAGATATCTTGAGATTGTTTTCAGATTATACTTTGACATGTGTCCCTCGTATTCAATGGTATCAAGAGATGTACTTAGCAACAACAAGAAGGGCTCTGGAAAATTCTGATGAATTCAAGCAAAAAATTTGAAATTATGTGAAGTATCATCCGAATTATCCTCACAATCAAAGGTATTGAAAGTGTTTCAAGATGACAAGAAATTGATGAATTTTTAAAAATGAAGGTAAATTCAAAGACACTTTAACATGGGGAGCATGGATGATGGTGAGGCGGATGTGCAACTCAATTAGATGGAATTTTTCTGTAGCTGAAGGATGTACGTGTCATTCAAAGGCCCCATACCTTTAGAGGAGCTTTTCGACCAAGATGATGCAGTTCTGAAACCGAGCTTGCCGCTAACCGAGAAAGGAGCTGGAGGATGTGAACATTGATCAGCAAGTAAAACTCAAAATGGTGAGGATTGTCCAAAAGCATTTCCCCCACAGTAAAAGAAAAGACATCTACTATTATCTTCCTTGCTGATGTATTTGCTTGGGATTATTCAGATTTGGAAGACATACGATACCAACATAATTCAAAAATACCATTCTGATCAAGCCAAATCAAAATCGCTTTCAAGTAAAAAATCGAGAAGAATAAATCCAAAGCGTTTCCCTCAATAGAGAAGCAGGAAGAATCCGTCATACAAAAGCTGGTATCATCGTTCTGGCTAAGATTTTTAGATATCTGATTTATAATTTAAGTTCATAAGCAAGAAAGTACTGTAAGAGATTCGGCCTTTGCATTGATTTTTAAATTCTAAATAAAGTATCTTTGAAAGACAACTATCCATTGCCCAAAATGGATCACATAATTTAGCGAGTAGTTGGAGCATCCACATGTCTCTACTCGATACATTCCAGCTATAACCAAATTCTAGTCTATATAGGATGAGGATAGAGATAAAACAACTTTCACTACTCCGTGGGAACTTTTCATTATGCTAAAATGCTTTCCTAGCTTTTTGAAGAATGCCGGTGCGACCTTCAAATGAGCAATTGATATGGCATTGTAAATAAAAAGGATGTTTTTCTAGTTGTTTATCTTGGATGATTTGATAGTTTTTTCTAATTCAGTAAGAGCACCTTTATCATTTGAAGATATCGTATTTTCAAATTTTCCTGTAGAAAATATGGTGTATCTCTTAATCCAAAGAAGAGTTTGTTGGGTTATGGATGAAGGCCAAGTGCTTCTTGGTAATCTTATATCAAAATATGGCATCCGCATTGATCCAAATTTCTGAGTAGAAGCTATTCAGCAAATTGATCTTCCCCGAAACAAAAAGGAGATCCAATCATTCAATGGTAGATAGAATTCTCTTTGGTGTCACTTTGTGCCCAATCTTGCGGAACATTTAAGGGAAATCACAAACATGCTCAAGAAAGATATAAAGTATGGGATCGAGGAAGTAGTAGAAATATTTTCAATTTAGTAAAATTGCCTCTTCTTTAGCTCGTTTGATCACTTAATTATATGAATAAGGATTTTATTTTGTTTTCTATTTGCCTTTGATTTGCAACATATGTGCCAGCCTTGATGCGTAAAAGAGATCACTTGAGAAACCAATTGCTTTTTTCAGCCAAACCATAAGAGATGCAGCCTTAAAGTATAATATTGTTGAAAATCAAGCTTCTTCCTTAGTAAAGTGCTAAGATTTGTATATATTCTCGTATTCTCACATTCTTGCTTATGTTCCTAATGTTGTTAAAGATGTCTTAGTGCAACATCCCGTAAGGGAGACGAGGTAAATGAATTGCGCCTTGTTGGAATATGACGTGGAGAGTGTCCTTTGAAGCTAATTAAAGGAAAATGATGTTTATCATCAGAGTCAAATTTGCATGCCTGACATTAATCTCATCATCGCTATGTCCAAGGAAAATGAGGAAAGTTTTCTAACTCACAGTAATTTTAAATTTTTGTTCTTTCTCCTTGGTACTTAGACATTGCTTTCTGTGTGCTCCAAAATCTGTCACCACCCACCAGAATAGAAAAAAAAAAAAAGTAGGAAAACTGAAATTGAAGGCCGCCAGTTTCTTTGTATCATGAATAATGTGCTATATTGGAAATAGTCCCAGAATGTCTTGCTCAATTGTTTGGTTGAAGAGGAGGCAAACAGGTTATGGAATATTTTCATATAAGGGAGATTAAGTGAGGTCACCTTTTCAGAAAACAACGACCAAAAGAATTCTAAGAGCAAGGATATTATCGTCGACTCTCTTGTTTCATGTGTAAAACCGTTAAAAGCTACCATGAATGCTAGATTTTTGAAGGGAGGAAAAATTGCAAACTTTGCCTCTCAAGCTCCATTGAAGTAAGTGCTCCTTTCTGCCAGTTTGGATTTCATCACAGATCCACTCGCTTCTTCAGCACAAAGATAAGTGGATCCTTACGCGGGATGTACCATTTTACTAAATGGATTGAGGCGTTCACTAGGCATGCCAACTTCGTAATAATTTCATTTCTCTAAAATAATATTTGTCTCGTTTTATCATTCCAAACAAGATGATCACCGATAATGCAACAACCTTTAAATCTAAAATAATGATTGACTTTGTGATAAGTATCAAATTACTTTGGGGCACTAACCGCATATCATCCACAAGGAAATGGATTGGGCCGAATCCTCAAATAAACTTTTGGTCAATATTATCAAAAAGCCGCCGGAAATAAACAAGAAAATTTGGCATAAGAAATTGGTTAATGCACTTTGGGATGTGCATTGCAGGAGTCAAAATAAATCTATAGGCATGTCTTTGAGCTCAGCATGATGTCGACACGGCATTCCCGACCTCTCTCGGGGCAGTCAGCTGTTAAACTTCAGCAGAAGTCGGGTAGCGAAGATGATCATATGCATGGAGAATCAATCAAATGATCCATTTATAGAAGACTAGAGACAAGGTTTTTCATAACACTTTCTGCTGCAAGAGAGAATCAAGAAGATATATGATCGAAAGGCAAAGGTGGACAAGTTTCATACGTATGGTGCTAAAATGGGATGCAAGAAATGAAGATAAAGGTAAGCATGGCAAGTTCGAGAATATTTGGAAATGACCTTTCGTAATTGTCGCATATCGGGGCCAAAATGCTTTCCTTTTGGAAAGAAATGAACTAGAGAAGATTGTCCAGGAGGGGCTGGCGAATGGTCGTCTCCTCAAAAGGTACTATTTTTGAAATGTTTTCGCCGTCATAAAATGCCACCGTACATACCGCTGGGTTGTCACTGCGAAGTGCCGTCATCATTTTCAGCTTGGGGCCCGGGTGAAGGGCTATAAAACTAAGGTTGGTCTAGTTTTTGTTTGGTTTGTTGACCGAGTCTTTCGCAATTTTTTTCAAATTGAGTCATTTTTGAGTCAAAATAATTCCGAAATGAGTCAAGAGTCTTGTTTTGGTTTGTCGAAGTTATTGACTCCATACCAAATGGACAAAGGAACTCTATTTTCCCGTAGATTCAGAAGTTCTTGGCACCTCCAAGGAGCTACCATCCCCATTGAATGAATGTTAATTTTTCCAGATTTCTTCATCCCTCCATCAGACAATTGCTTGCATTGCATATTGTGTGTTCTACCTGCCGCCGTAGACGTATTAGAAGCAATGGATCATCTGATCGTAGTGGTTTATTTCTCATAAACCTCATGTCCTTTACTTGCTGGCCTATTTCTGTCCATTAGTTGATTTGCAATACAAAGAGTCATTTTTAGTTCAAAGAGTCATTTTAGGGTTTTAGTGTCATTAGGTCTAGGGTTTAATTAATAAGGTTAAAAAAAAAAAAGAACATAGAGCTCTGAACTAAGGATTCAATACTAAAATTTTACTCATCATATGTTGACACGTATTTTTCAACCAGCCAAGAAAAATAGAGTATTTCATCTTTATGTATAAATGTAATGTAATTTCAAGTTTTCTGGGCTGTATTAATATTTTCACTGAAAACCCGTCACCTTTGTCAAGCTCTAGCTAATCCAGCCTCATAGACAAACAGAAAAGCACATCATCTAGTCAAAAATTCAAAATAAAGCAAAACGTAGCTTTAGAAAGTGTCAAAATATGAAACATTACAAAGTGGTTTGAAATGAATTAAAGATCCTTGGTATATAAATCATTTTCATGTTTCAAAATCTCATTTGTATGCCAAGAGGACAGAGAGCCAAGGATAAACCGTGAAGAGTGAAGGAAGAATTTGAAGGCATATTTGCGTTTCACTGCAGCACGCATTGGTCGTGGCGACGTGATGCAATGGACTCGGCGCAACGCATTGGGCCTGGCCCCCACCGGTATTGGAAATTACTCCTTCGTGGCGCATAGGAGTTACGTGGCATGTTGGGTTTGTTGTGCGACGCGTAGGGGCCGGCTAAAAGAAATTTCATTTCCATTCCTCCTTCCCCAAACTTCAAATCTCAGTTTTGCCTTCCCAAATTAAGTAAGTCAATAAACATTGTCACTACCAATGAACATGTGTCTTGTGATATCTATGAGGATTTGTAAAGAAAAATTCAAACCCTATTATCTTGTTCAAAGTATGCTTCTTTAGGTTTATAATTTGGGTTTTGTGCCTATCACTCCCACTTCCCCACCCGTTTTTCCCTCCTCTACCGATTATCTTGTTACATTCACCATTTCCCTCGTTTCCGATATCCGTAAATCACTCATTCCCTAATTTTAAATTCCATTATCCCACATCCTAATTACAAATTTCCCAAACCAAAATGCTATCCAAAAACCTAGTGATTGCCCCTAAACTCTTCAATCGACAAATTTCCACGGGGCAATATCCCATCATTCCCCTACCCTCTCCCTCCATAGTCCCTCACATATTATCACACATTTGGCAACAAAACCAAAATACACCAAACTCCTCATATTCATCTAAGGTAACATAAACTTTGGCAAACATGGAGATAGATTCTTTCCTTATGATCGAGATGTTGACTCCAATAACCGAATTTCATGCACCTAGGAGACTCCCTATAAGAGGCAAACATGTGAGGGAGGAGCCTCGTTTCTATCGGGCCGAGCTACGTGCCTCGTCCTCTTGCTATTTCATGTTTTCACAAATGTTTCTCATATCAATTTTGTGAAATGGGTGCTAGAGCTCAATACCACGTGAGCCGGGCTCGATTGTTCAGGTTTTTTGCATTTACATAACAAGCAGCCACTTCGCAGGGACATTCACTTTAAGACATGAACCGGCTTCGGCTAACCGGAATTCCAAATGTTGAGAGCAATGGAACAAAAGGCAAGAGGTTGACAGGGAACACTATGAGCCATATCAAGCTCGGTTTTTTCGAGACAACTCAAGATAAATTTTCCTTTCTGGCTTCTAAAAGATTCATATGCTCCTTTGATTAAACTCATTATCAAATATTTCGCCAGAGGTAGCCGATTTTCAATGCCTCTATGCCTGTCATATTAGGTTGTCGATAATTTTACTGTGGTGAGAATGATGAACTCGCTTACTTCATATGTCAGAATACTTGTGAAGATGACCACTCAAAAGGAAAATCCCCGAAAGGTCAAAGATAGGGCAAAGATTTATCACTTTGTACTCATCAAAATTGTGGTTATGCATCAAATACTCACAGATATTTCATGGGAGGATGATTTCTAATGGTTTCTTCACAAATTTTCTGTGTACCTTCTGAGGTTTTCTATGAGGCATGTGAACCTTCACATCAACATGGAGGTCATGAGACATAGACCACTAGTGTGCCGTTGTTTGTCACCTATCAAAGGGGCACGAGAGGTTGTTTGTAGCAGCTGTTGTAGTATTATCTCCACCCGGGTGGAGTACCTCACTTCCTCATCAACAAGAGGGCAGGAGCCAAGGGTAAGAGGCCAATACATGATGAGGTCAAAGGAGGCCAGATGTTGTGATTTCTATACTCATTGATGATACTTAGCCTCACCAAGCTCAAAGCCGAGAGAGATTGTTCAGGAGCAAGGCGTAAATAAACACTTTGTCCGTCAAGTTGAAAAGAGCCCAATGGATAATCAACTACCTTGAGAGAGAAAAAACTAGAAGATTAGAAAACTATCATGGAGTTGCATAATATATGTGAGAACCTAAGTTTCAAAAGGAGCCAAACCAGATGACATCCATCGAGCAAGAGATTGAGGCTGATCGTGAAACTTGGCTTGAAAGGGTAAATATTCATTTGGAAAAGTTGTTGGAGGAAGGAAACAAGGAAAATAACATGTTGAGGCACATGGCGTAATCATTATTGGCAAGAAATATGTTGGTAAGGCACGGACCAAGATCTTGAAGGTTGTCAGAGGGCCTCAAAAGAATGGAAATGCAAGATAGACTTCAGATTTTAGTTAAGGCTTCCTTAACAAAGATAGTACATGATGGAGGATTCATGCCCAAATTTCAAGAATTTGGGACACATTTTGCAGATTTTTTTTTTTTTGGCCTAAACGCGTATTTTTAGCTTCTGCTTGCCGCGCTTAACGTGTACTGCTGTGATATAGAGTGTTCTCTGGGTAAAACTTTACATTTTTGGATTTTGATGGAAAATTATGCATGCCTACTTATGGCCAAGATATTTTGACAGTTTTGGGGCTTTGTGAAGGGTCAAACACCCTAAAAATGACTCACCCCTTTTTGACACACAGAAGCAACCTGTTTAAAAAACTCATTTTTGGAGGGGCAAATGGAAGCCACCCGTAATTCCACTTTGTGTTGGAAAGTGATAGGTAGAAATTTCCAAAAATCCCACTTGGAGATAATTTGGGCACTGTGAAGGCCTTCAAAATCAGCTACAAACTAGCATGATGCATAGATAAATCACGCGCGCATTGGGGGATGCTCATTTTGGACTCAAAATAACTTTGTTTTTCGCCATTTTTTGACATATTTTAACT
Source organism: Pinus albicaulis (assembly GCA_034641835.2). NCBI lineage: Eukaryota > Viridiplantae > Streptophyta > Pinopsida > Pinales > Pinaceae > Pinus > Pinus albicaulis. The sequence continues at coordinate 952,014,343 of CM076581.1, read as the reverse complement.
TTCTTACTTTCAAATGTTAAACTCATGATGTAATTGGATGTAGTTTGATGGATCTTGTGGAGGTAGATTCATCCATCAAAAAGTGAATCGCAACCGAATGAATCATTTCCTATCTTATAGAGGCAAGTTGTTCCACCTGCCTATTTTCCAGTTTCAAATAGATCTGCTGGAAACAAAACTTAAAATTGTGAGCCCTAGAGGCCGGGGATGAGTTAGTACATATATATCTTGTATTTTTTTTCAGTAATTAGCATGGTCGGACACTTGGGATTTCTTTGACTTGTCATTGTACATTCATCTCTACAAGCTTGGCAAAGGAATAGACTGTGGCTTGCAAAAAGACTCATGGGATTCTTGTGCTATTTTGGTTTGATAGTGTGTTTCTCTATAAATGTAAGTCTACCGTTATTTCATGTATACCATTTTCCTCTTATTCATTCTTAATTTAAACAAACAAGGATGAATGTGGAATCTATTATGATTTGTATATACTCTAGAGTTTGTTTCATTTTCTATGTTTCTTGCTTGTTTGGAGAGGATCCTCTTGAAGGTTTCTTGCCCCTCTTCACCTCTTCACCTTTCTCAAACTCTCCATTTCCCCTTCAAATTGAAAGTGTCAGCAAAGTGCCTACCTTGATCCATTCAGATTCTAAACCGGGCCTCATTCCCCGTGCCCAAAATTTGCCTTCCCTTTGATCCAACAAAATACCCTCTTTAAAATCAACCAAACTCTTTTCGCATGTATACCTAGCCTAAAATCACTTTTATTCAAGTCATCTCAAGCCTCATCGATTATTTTTCGAGATTGACCAGAGAGAGCCCTCTCCCGATCCGTGGTGTATTAGCTACCAAAGTTAAGCGTGGTTTGATGTTACCCTAGATTCCGCTCTTCTCGGTACTGAGGTAGAGTTAGGCCATGACAGTCTCCAATTAGACCTTTCTCGTGTGAAGCACTATCGATTCAATCTCTTTTAGAGCATCCGAGATGAGTCATCATTTCGAGATTCATGGAATCTATACCGAGTCCCTTTCGCATCCCGCCATATTCTTCCATCCATCATTGCTTGGTCCCTCTCTCGTGTCGCACACTATGGCCTTCATCTCCACTATCCCCTATCCCTAATGATATTGTGTCACATCACGTCATCCATGCCATTTATGCCTTAACAAGGGAAGTCGTCCGTTCGCTACCCGCCCCTCCCATTTCATCATCATCATCAGTGCTAGTCCGGGATAAATAATTACTATTTTCTTTTGCTTGGGTTGAGGATCCTTATAGCCTCACCTATGGTGGACCTCTTTCTATCGATATCGCCCTCATTCATTCCAAGAAAGGTCTAAGAGGGCTGTACCTCGTTCAAATTTTCCACTCTTGTTTGGTGCTCCTGACCGTGCAAAGGGACTCTTATTTCGACTTGATTGTTTCGTTGGTGTCCGTACTTTGGAAGATTGGTAAAACAAATGATAGGGTAATATCAAACCAAGCTTTGGAGTCCTAGGACCTACCCTTCGTGGAATCAAAGAGGGCTCTCTATTATGCGAAGGATGTGAACTTGTTCGCTTTGTATGTTTGATTTCAAAGCATGTTAAGTATATTTTGTTTTTTTTTTTGGGTTTTGAGGTAAAAATTATCAAAAAGGACAAATAGAAAGAGAGTCACAAATCAAAATGGCTATGGGGTCGATAAAGTCGTGACTATCTAAATGTAGGACAAGGTATTACCGCAAGGCCGATTTACCAAGGTAAATGGATTCTTTGGGTGAAAATGAAGGAAATGAACATTAAGTTTGTGGAAAGACAAGAGATCTTAAAATATAGTTTTAAAGTAGGTATTCATGAGGTAGGGCAAACCATAAATCTCTATGAATAAAACTAAGACTGATACATATGAAAGATAAACAATCACATACATAGAAGCATAAGAACCTCTAACTCTAGAAAATCACCTTCAGCTTGTTAAAACAAATAAGATAAAACAAAAAAATCAATATATGAAGAGGGAACTCCTAAACAACATATCTTGAGCTACCTAGAACTCGAAATAGCCAGTATAGACAAAGGGCAAGATCGAACAAGACCTCTTCCGAATTAATCAAAACAACCAATATTTCATAGAAAGATTTCAGAAATGGAGTTTTATAGCTATAAGCAAGGAATACCTTTTAAACTATAAAAGATAGCAAAACATACCGACCATAAATGAAACAAATAACAATTTCTTGATCGACCAAAGGGCGTTAAGAATCCTTTAGAATGATCAAGAAGAGGAAAACATTAAGGCCGTAACATGTGATGTTTGAGGTGCTTCCATGAGCATGTTCCCAACATATACCTTTGAATTACAAAAAAATGAGAAATATGGAACATTAATGAAAACAAAGAAACATAAACAAAATCATAGAAACATCACCATTCACCAAGCCATGGAATCCCGCACACAATGCTCCTCCACCATCAAGCCAAGCAAGACATCATCCACTTCATAAAACAAGTATTTCTTCCAAGCTCATAATGCTATGTATTTCTCTCAATATATCAAGTTCTAATGCCTTTGTTACAATGAAATCCTCTGGCTGAGAGTAAGCCAAGGAGGAAAACCACTCAGAGCACCAGGAAGGCCATCAAGCCAAAACAAATATCTTAAAAATTGTCCTTGAGGCTTAAGAAAGTCTAAGGCACAAAATATCCTTCAAAAATATCTTTCGGAAAAAAATAGCAAAATAATCACTTTCAAGGGTTGACACACAATATAAACTTGTTTAACGCACATTTGGCCCAAGTATCACTCAAAACTGCTTTTCAAAGAAATCTACAGAGTGTAGCACCAAAAAAAGTCTATTTTGTAGTGAAGTTTTGGTGGACCTCCCGATGTCGAAATGAGTCCCGTGATGGTCAAGGAAAGATACTGATGTCTACTTTCCAAAAATACTTGATTTTATCCAGCTCATAATGCCTATAAGTTAGTAAAAATTAGAAACAAGAAAAAAACCAGAGTGTAGCACTCCACATATTAGGCAGTAAAGGTAAAAATGGTTGTTTTTGCCTTGTTGAGGGACCAAAACAATTTTCCATTTGATCTCACAAATTTTCGAGCATGTTCCTTTTAGATGTCATAACCCAAAAAATATATTTTTCTTCAGTCCGAGGATGCTTCGAGAAAAATTTACGTACCCATGATTTTATGCTTTTAGGCCTAAAATTCACAAAAAATAAGAATGTGTCAAAAATGTCCAAATTCTAGTGAGTAAACCCCTTAAGGGTTTTAGAAACATGCAATGAAGCTTGAGAAATAATTCCAAGCCGGGATAGGCCTTTCCCATTTTTCCACCGCGCTCCTTCGAGCGCCTTTGAGTTTTGTTCGAGCAAACTCATTCAACTCCTCAGAGGCCTTGGCCATCCTCCTTTGCAGCTCCAAATCTCGTTAGCTTTTTCCAATTTGGTTTGGAATGCTGATTTTACCTCTCATGCTAAGACTCTTTATCATTGTCAATTTCTTTTGGCAAGGAGTCAGAAGAGGGTACTCGCTTTTCACGAGCTGATTTTTCTTCTTTCGCTTTTGTAATTCTTTTCTAAGACTCCATGGTCCTAGGTCTCTTCTTCGTCGTCCTTCTTCTTCATCATCTTCCGTATACTCACCCATGTATATCTCTAGCCTCACTTGTGACTTTGAGCTTCCCTTCGTATTTGAGTGCCCGAGCCTCAAATATTTCTATATGTCCACTCATTCGATTATTTTTCAATTGTAAATAGTGGATGATGTCTTTGACCTTTCTAGGCCATTTTCCAAATCTTTTATTATGAGCCTCCTGTTTGCAAAATAGATCTAAGAATATTGGCCTCATCATGTTCAACATCACTTTCTCATTTATATTATGTAAAATTTCCTTTCATGCTCATGGTCGCTCTTACCGTTCAATAGCATTCTATTTGCCCTTGCCTTTAATGATTTTCTTTCCTCCGGCTTTTCTTGGGAAATTCTACATTGCTTTCTTTTCTTTGGAAATTTTCCTCTACTCCTTAGTTCCCTAGTGACATTTCTAGTCATTGTTTGAGTGGTTTTCTCTTTTACTTTGGGTTTTTTCCTTTGCTACTTTTGATGAAGGAAGCATGGCCCTCTTGCCCCGGAGAGGTAAACACATGCTCTTGACCTTGCTGATCATGAGTGAGAGGAGGAGCACACCGTATTTTTAGTTTGGTCTCCTACAGCCTCGTGGTTGTCTTCTCCAAAACATTTTTTTTTTTCACTTCTTGGTTACTTTGCCGTGGGGAAATTCCTTGTTCATTAATTTTGATATTTTTAATGAACTCATCATCAAGAGTAATCTCGTAAGGATCATGTTTTTTCTCTCGTTTGGTGAGGGATGTCTAGGTCTGTTGTTTTTCATTTCCTAAAACTATCTCCGCCTTCATCTATCTTCTTGCCGTCATGACTTTTTTTATTACTTCCCTCTTTGCTATGACTGCCTCCATCATTTCCATTGTTTTCAATGTTTTCCCCGATGTGGATTGCCTTCATCATGATCATCGTTTCCATTTTATTTGGGTTGTGGGATGCCTTCTTCTTTAATATTTCTATTCCTCTCCGTGGGCTACCTTATTCTTCATCACCGTCTTCATTTTCATCAGGTTGCCTTCTTCTTTAATATCTTCACTATCTCATCAGGTTGCCTCTTTCTTCATCAATCGTCTTCATTTTCTCCTTTCGGGCTACCACTTTCATGATTACTTCTTTAATTTTCCTTTGTGGGCTGCTACTTTCATGATTACGTTTTCATTTTATCCTTGTAGATCGCCTACCTTTATCATTCTTTCCTTTCCTCTATCGTCGCTTTCATCACTTTCAGTTTTTTTTCAATTCACCACTTCTTTATTCTTTGTTTTTACTACATTCTTCTTTTTCACCGTCATCTCGTGAGGATGGTTTTTGTTGGGAGGCATCATGAGAAGAAGAGGAAACATGTGGTGTGGAGGGCAAGGATTGAGCATGAGGAGGGTCTCAGATGAAAATGGTCTCGATTTGTAGTGGCATAGAAGATGAAGAAGCAAAATCGTGTGAGAGATGAAAGCTTCAAGGGATGCTCTTTGTTTCACTGTGAAGGATAATGATCTTAATGAGAGAGTGATGGAATAAACTTGCTTTCTCTGCCGAGTCAAGGCTTCGTTTTAACAATGGAAGAAATCTTGTCTATACTCTTGGCAGTAAGAAAAAGGGTAGGTTTAGTAAATGCTAGCTTTTGTGAAATGCATCAGAGTCCAGGATAGGAATATATTTGGAGAATCTACCTTCACAAGTGAAAAATTCATGATTATCTTCATGAGGACCGTATAGTCATCCAACAAGTTTAAAAAAGGAAATATGGAACTACATGCATCTTGATGATTTGGTTGAAAAGGTCAGATAGTGGCCGAGGTCAAGGTATGATTGTTTGAACCACTCGCCTCATATGTGAGGGGATTTTGGTTGCTTTAGAAACAACACATGAGGAGTTCAAAATCTAGACCTGCTATGTGAACTTGCTTTCCATCCAATCTCAAGGACAAATGTTTCATTAAATAAGGGTGGCTACCGACCTCCGGTATCTCTACCGCAAAACCAAAGAAACCTACCTCTGAATACAAGACAAGATTGAGGGAGAGGAAGCATTTCTCGAATAGTAGGCCTAAATATGTTGTGTTGGCCTCTCCCTTTTTACCCTTTTCTTTGGAGGAATTTTGATTTATCGTTTTTCAAAATCAACTAAACAACCCTTAAATAAAAATAGGCTTTCTTTTCCTTTAAAACTTCTTTCTCCTTTAATTCGGATTTCAAAACATCCCTATGTTTTAAGAGCAACTGCAAAAGATAGTATAAATACCTTGAAAACTTCTTTGCAAGAACGAAAACAGATCCTTGAGCAAGACTCGGCAACTTTTCAGTCTTGTAATGAAATAAGTAGGTGCTTACACCCAGACAATGTGCGTGTAGCATCTGAACGGAGGCTACACGAGAAAAATACACTGCTCTAGTTCAAAAAACTAGGTTTCTGAACGAGGTTTGAACAACCGGCAGTTGTGGGCATCAGGCAAAAAAGCTGAATGAGGGTTGGGCGTTGAAACGCGTCGCTCTAGTGTACAGGCGCGTCACACACTTTGTATTTTACTTCGGTGAGCTGTACAGGTGCATACTGCTCAGGCACAGGCGTGTCGCATCCTGGAAAATGTGCACGGAGTGTTTTCCAAGGGACCATAAAAACTCCCTCTATTTTCCAATCAGTAAAATGAGGATAGATATTCCCGTTGAGGGCTTTTGTATGCTCTTTGAAATGCTTTTATGCCACATGCTCTTCTCCTTTTGGATTTTTCAAAATATTTTCATTAACTTTTGCCTCTTTAGGTCATTTACCCTATTTCTATGAAACAATTTTGAAACATTTTTCACTATGGGGTATTTTTAATCATATTTTTTCAACAGTGAACCTAGTTTGGAAACTATGCACCCTCTGCTTATAAATTTAAGGAGGTCCTTTAAAGAAATTTTAGGCCTGGTCTCTGTTTTCCAAATGAAGCCTTTAGCCTTCTAAACAAACTGTTTGTGTCACGCCCTCTTCTTATCATCTTTGAAGGAGGCTTGTTAGACATAAACTGTTTAGGCCCTCTGCTCATGATTGAAGGAGGTGCCTCATAAAAACAAGTGATTACCATCTCCTTATTTTTGAAGGAGGAATTTATACCAGAAACTGTGCCCTCTGCTTTATATTTGAAGGAGGCATTTAAGCTAGAAAATGTGCCCTCTTCTTTATATTTGAAGGAGGCATTTAAATGGTTTATCCTTTATCAATCTATATGAGACATGTTTCTTGTAGAAATTTACTGTGGATATAATGAAAAGGTAAGATATTTCAAACTCCAGCATATCTTCTTGTGTCTCTTAGGTTAAATTTCTTTTGCAATAGCTTTAGCTTCCTTTGTGATGACAATATCTTTGATGGTTTAGATTTTAGGCTATAGGGGTATAAAAAAGGCAGTTTTTTCCCTTTTTATGCTTTTCACTTTGATGCCTAAACTGCTGGAAGTCTTTTGCCAGAAAACTAACACACCTTTGTACTCCTTTTTCTAGGATGAATAATTCTTTTAACTTCTTGGTGTTTTTGATTTTGCAGGGATGAATCTTGTTGGATTTCTTCTTCTTAAACCTGTATTTTTTTTAGTCTTCAAACCGTCAACTGCTCTTGCTTTGAAAACTTTCCTTGAAGTGTCCCTTTGTTCAGAACTGCTTATTGGCATCTATCCTAGCACCCCTGCAAAGATGCATTGATAAAATTTCTTTGACCATTGGAGACCTTTTCTGAGGTATCATGATGATAATGCTTGAAAATTTCACTTGATTACTTTCTTCGGACATAGGACCTTCTTACTTTGTTTCTTCCTAAATTTGAACCTTATAATATTTTCTGAAACAAAAAACAACGACCATTTTGATGGTGTATGACCTAGGGGTAAACAAGGGTTGTGTTTTGCTAGATAAGAAGAGAGGATGGCTGACTGATATTTAAAAAACAAGGTATTTTGACAAGAGATATTCTTCTCAAGATACTTACCATAAACACCATTACCTAAACCTAGACAGTTTGTCATAATTTCTAAAGGACTTCTTGGGCATAGTTAGGTCATCATATGGGAATTTAAATAGTGAGAGGGGAGGAGACAACTTTGTCCTATGCTTGACAGTGAACTATGTGAAAACAGGGGATTTTGAATGTTCAGAGATACAAGGCTTATGACAGTTATGGGCAGGGAGGTTTTATCAAGATTGAAACTTGATGACCACTTCTAACACACTCTGCCAGAGAGGAAAAAAGATAGAAATTTCTCTGAGGAGTTTTTTAGAGGACAAATTGACTTTTTGAAATTGGTTTCTAGAAAACCTAGGCAAGGCATATAGTCATCACAATAGGAAAAAAATACTGATGACTAATAGTTTCTCAGCTCCAGCTCCTTTCAGCATGATCGAGATCCATATACTCGATGGCTTAGTGATGCAGCAGCTGACATCGGTGATTCCCGGGTGTGTGTGAGATGTCTCAGCCCTCATGAGGGGGTGGCCCTACAGGTAGCCCCCCACACACTCGGATGACCTCTTCATTACAGCCTTCGATGCATCTCCATACATTTGATGATGTCGGCTTCAGTTGCTTGTAGCGCCTTTTTTTTGCATGTATCAGTCAGATTTTCAAAGCCATTTCCTGTGTTCAGGGGCATCTGGGTTGCATTTATATCTCATGTACTCAGATATTATTGTACAAGTCCTGATTGTTATCCCAGGCACAATATGTATGTGGGATTCATTATCATGTTATTTATCGGGCTCATGTTTATGCCAAAATATCCTATATTATTTCTTCACATGGTTTTCTGGATGCCTTATTTTTTGTACTATTGCCTCAGTGGGCATAGGTATGCCTCCCCCGCCGCCTGTAGTAGGTACTCACTCATCAAAGATACTTTTCACACCTGCAAGTATCGCCTCCTCAGGGTCTAGTTCTTTCAACACTTTGGTCTACCTTACACTCCTCTCTCTTTGACTTCCCCTCCAACGTCTAGTGATTGAGTTCTTACAACGTACTTAGGTCATACGATTAGCTCCTAATGCTCGCACACTTAGGGGCAATCTGTTACACCATTTTTTGGTCATCTGACCCATTGTTATTAGATGGACCCAAGTACACCATGTAAGACCAATTTTACCCTAAGTAAAATTGCATTCACTATGAAAATAACTTAGTAAACCACCTTTATTAAGTTGTTTATGGTCTAAACAGGAAACCCCATGAGTAAATATTAAATAAATATATATTTGTTTGATTTTCTTCAAAGAATAATTAGTTAAACAATAGTTTAATTAATATTCCTGGTTATATTTAACCCAAAATAAGGAAATTAATTAGATAAATCATTATTTATCTTTTTATTTTCTGAAGAATAATTATTTAAACCTTATTTAAATAATATTCTTTGTTAAATATGACTAATTCACCCTTAAATAATTAAATAAATCATTATTTATTTCATTATTACTCAACCACATCCTTAAAATGATAAATAAATCATTTATTTATTTATTATTTACAAATAAATGGATTTGACCCAAGTCAAATTCCTTTTCCCTCCAACAAATATAATAAAATATTCCACAAAAGTTGGATCTTGAATTGGTTAATAATATTTTAACTATGCACCGATATCTAGACTAACTCAATATTTTGTTATAAATAGAAGGGTTTTCCCATTCATTTACCAACTTTTGTTGCCTAAAGATCACTCTAGATCTAAACTTTTGGTCTAACTATTGATCCACCATCATAGTCATATTTTGCTACTATTTTTGTCTGGGTTTTTCTACACCATCAAGAGAGAGGAATTATAGATCTGAAGTGCTAAGGACTTACAAGAACCCATCCCATTGAGGAGAACAGGGAACACCCTCTTGTGTTTTCCTCCCACGTGCCATTAATACAAAATTATTTGATATATTCTTGTCTTGTCTATTGGATGCATGGAGTAAATTTCATTTTTTCTACTGTTTAATGTCGTCTAATGCATATATCTATATTTTTGCAGCATTTATCTTGATCACCTAACTGCAGATCTGAAGATATTAGCAGTCATTTCTATTGTTAGGGTTGTTTGTTATGCACAACTAAAGTGGTATTTTTTTGTATGCTTGGAATTAAGATTCATACCAGCAATATCCATGGAATGAAGTAGCAGGTTTTGTAATGAAATACATAACTTGCAAAGGTTGGGCCACAAATCTGTTCAAATATCATTTTAAAATCTTAACTCACCTTTGATTTCCACAGGCTCAGGTGCATTCCTTAAACAAGCCCTCCTTTCTATTAAAAGAATTACAGAATATGGCATAGTCTGCTCGGCGTTCACGTTAGATGCTGGAAGTTCTCTCCAATCATGGTTTGGTTCGTTTACTGGTTATGCATGCAATAGTCTGATTTCGAGTTTCTTGGGCAGAACTCTGCGAATCATCCAAAGAAGAGATAACAGATGTCATTGCTATTAGACAAGAAGACTTAGTCTCTCTGACTAGTTTAGTAGAGGAAGAACATCAGAGGACATGGAAATAGACCAGGAAGAGCTTGAAGAAATGGATATGGAGGTTAATCAGGAAGAACCGGAAGAAATGGAGATGGAGCAGACAATTGGCGACACAGTTGAGCTTGTCACACAAGAACCAGCCTCACCTAAAGAACCTAGAGAGGAAGGAATTATGGATATAGTGCATGAAGTTGAGACTTTATTACAATCGTCAAATTTCATTAATAAAGAATAGGAAGGAGGAACATCAGACAGAGGGATGAAAAGTGATGCTATTTCACAAGAAACAAGATCACCTACCCAAGAAGAAATAAATATCAAATTAAGTGGGGGTGTTACACAAGAACCACCCCTGATTCAGCTAGAACAGGGAGTCAGAGAAGAATCAACTTGCAAATTCGGCACTGTTCCACAAGAACCATCGTCGACCACAGAAGAGGAAGCAATCCATGAAGAACAAGAAGACAGAGGAGAAATAACCCACAAAGTCGATACTATCCCAAAAGAACCAGTATGGACTGCAGGTGAGGAATTAATGCATGAAGGACGGGAGGACAAAAAAGAAACAACCTTTAGAATCGACATTGTTCCACAGGAACCAACGTCGACCCCGACTGAAGTAGAAGTGCATGAAAGTTCGACCCAAGTTGGAAGTGAGGATGATGAAGCTATTCTCCATTATTTGTTCCAGTCTATGATGCCTAGAGGGGCAAGGGGATTCCTCTCGTCCCAATGATTAATGGAGGAAATAGCACTTCCACCAGTGTTGAGATTCGTTGATCGAGGGAAGAATGTGACCGACATCATTCCATCAATTGTTGGGATGAAGTCAGAGCACCGAGAGGCTCATAAGGGAATTGGAATTTCTATGGAAACACTGGAACACAGGATGGTCAATGGAAGTGCTGACCAAACATCAGGTTTCCTTGAGGTAAATGTAGAGGAGGATGCCCTTGAAGACAGGGATCCCAACTAGAAAAACCTAGCAGAAAAAATAGTTGATAATATCGATATCATTCCATCGCCTCCTGAGCCTGTTATAGGCCTGGGAGATGAATTTATTATCAAACAGGAATGGATTGAATAGTGTGAGAAAAGAAGATTACCTCTCTTAAAAAAGTATCAACTGCAGTTCAATGAAGCCATGCAATTGAACAAAGAAGTTTGGGAGCTGAAGAGGCAATTTTCTGAGTTGAAGAATAAGGTAAAAGTCTACAAGTGGAAGGAAGTAAAACCCAAAATTTATGTCTCCTCCGCAGCTACACAGACTGGTCTGATCAAACAACTGTTTGAAGGCTAGGAATTCTTCCTGGGTGTTGAAATCCAGAGATGGCAGTCTGCTGCGAATGAACACAAGAAGGAGACAATGCGGGTTCAAGAAAAGGCTGTCGGGATCGTTACAGGATACATAGACCAGTTGCATAAAGCATGACAGAGGCAAGAAAAACAAAAGGCCAAGATATAATAGTTGGAGGAACAATTGCAGTTGCTACAATCAGATAAGTAGAAGATGTTTTCCCTAGTGCAGCAGGTAATGGCTTGTAGACCTCTTGCACATAGCTATGCCTTATTCCTTCATGAAAAAATTCTTTTCTTTTGTCTTCAGAGTATATATAAAGAAATTTGTCATGAGATTGAGGATCCCATACATTTTCTTTATATCTTGAAAATTCATGATATCATAGGAAAACACTTAATGTGTGAGCTCTACATGCATGGTTACTTCTTAAGGCATGATCTCACCTTTAGCTCAGTTCCATTCATGGGGAATATTCATTTAAGAGCTTTCACATCCTATACCATCAATCATATTAAATGGAGAAAGGTGTATTATAGGTTCGAAGAAAACCAAGTCACAAGGCCGCTAATGATGAGGAAGGAGCATGGCCAGGCAATAAATATTTATAACAAAAATTTTACTTTTCTACAAATTGAGGGGCACAAAGGACACATGTTGACAACCCAAAAATGGTGTGCTGAACTTTGTGTTAGACAAATAATAAATTTCTATAAGGAAGTGCTGGACAGTTGTGAAAAGAGGTGTATGTTGTCATCTTCAGCCGTCAGAGGTCGAGAACCTTTTGGAGCACCTAGCTTCGCACGGGAACTAGAAGGGGCGCCACGTTTTGTGGCATGCATTCAGACTTATGGGGAAAGTGGATGGTGCTGAGGTTATAGTTTCCCCTTATTTGGCTGCTAGCCGAGCAATATAATCTTGCATACAACATTGACCCAGACTGGCAGAAGGATGTTGTTCTGACGGAAGGTTACAAACCCCTTAGGATAGAAATGGCCGAAGAATATGACCTCACACAAATTCATGCCAGCCACAGTCAGTCCAACCCAGATCTGAGGAGACAACGAGCTGCATGAGGACATGCATATAGACCAGTTGGGGGGAGATGTTGGGTACCGAATTTGTATACTTTTCTCTCCCATTTTCACCCACCTTTCTATCTCTTTTCATCATTAATTTTTCTAAAATACATGAGGTAAACCCCTTCCGACTATGTTACAGGGAATATTTGATTAATGAAGTAACAGTCATGGAGGTTTTACCTTTGTAAGAATTAACTCTGATATTTTTACAGATTTGGTAAAAGCAAAGGGATTACAGCTGTGAGCCATGGAGCAGCTCCTAATTTCAATCATTATCTTTACCCGTTGCTAAAGCGCAACAGACTCTGTCTTACCCCATCAATATTTCAGGCTTTTCATGGTTTCTTTTTGGCAACTAGGTTGTTGTTGTAATAGATGTATAATTGTAGATATTTAGTTGTTAGAGGAAATCTATGATTTCCTGAACATTTTTATAAAGAGGGCCTTTGAGCTGTGAATCAGGGTTAAGCAAGAAGGCACATATTTTGTAACAGAAGCATTTTCCAATCAAAATGAATGCAGTGCATTTTGTTGTTCCACCTATAAGCTGTGATTTTTTTGCAGTCCTAATTAGAGAGTTGGGCCCAATCTTCTGATCAGGTGTTGTGTTATGTTTCTTTTTTTGATTTTATATTTTAGTTTGGTTTCGTTACTACTGTTCCAGTATAATTCTACAATTTCTGTGAATGCCTTTTTAATTTCGCACTCCATTTTAATTGTTGTTACAGTAAGTTTCTTGTTCATTAATTAAAGCCTGTGATTCAATAACACGTTATGTGATTCCTCTTGCATATACTGTACGCTTTAGTCTTGAAATAACTAATGCCCCCAGGTTGATAAATTCTGTGGAGAAGAGTTTGAATATTAGTTCACATCTGGACACCAATAAAATGTACCCGAAAGACAATGTAGATTAATTCCAATACTACCGTAAGGGCTTCTGATGAGGCGTAAACCCAATTTTTCAGGGAGTGGATGTGAAGTACTTCGATTGGGGACAATATAATCACCAAAATCCATGATTCACAAAACTAGACAAAACTCATAATATTTGAAAATCCCTCTATAGGAAAAGGCAACTAAATTAATACCAACGACAAAGGGAGAACTATACCAACTTGCTATTGAAGTAACCCTTCATAATTGACAAATTATTTTGAAAAGGGAGGGAAGCGAGAAACAATAGTGAGACAATGGGAAAGTGCTCATGGAAGGAAGGGAAGACAAGAAACAACACTTAGGTTGAAGCTGAGTATTTTGTAGCCTACATTATACCTAGGCAAAGGAAAATTGTGCGTAAAGTTAAATAGGTGACTAATCCACAAACAATTAAGCACCAGAAAGAAAAATAGTCCCCATTGTGACTTTGTAGAATGAGGAATGAGAAAATCATGAAAACAAAATCATAGAATGTTACCAACCATATAATATCATACTTCACATGCTTGCCTTTCTCTTGTCTTCTCGCACCCCATTTTAGCACTAAATTTTCTTGGTTGAAATCACTTCCTCTTGCCTCTTTGTCAAATAAGGTTTTAATTTTATCTTTGTATGATTCTATTTTTCCTTATACATGTTCTCTTTCATACTCAAGTTGAATATAATGATGTATCCTTCTAGTAAAATAATGTTATTATTAATAATAATCCTATACAATATTCGTAACAGGAAAAGCTAATTGTGTAGGAAAAATTTCCTCAATACCATATACAAGTTGGAGAGGAGATTTACTTCTTTCTATATTTGGAGAAAATTTGTTATCACAAACAAGAAATTTTAAGTGAATATCCTATTTTTTCTTATGATGATCTAACATTATCTTTATGGATTTCTCCACACTCTTATTTGAATATTTATCGAAATTGTTACCCTATGGGTAATATGTTGCATAGTGATGTAGAAAAATATGATATTTCTAAAAAGTCTCAATCATATTTACTGAATTGAAAGCTTGCACATTATCTGTAATCAATTTCTTTGGGAAACTAAATTTGGACAAAACATTTTCTTCTAAAATTTTAATCAGGTCATAGTATTTCTTTCGTTTTATGCTAGGATTGCCTCCACCCACTTGGTAAAATAATATATTCTACTTAAAACTAATTTGTGTTGATTACTTGATGTTGGATGAATTTCTCTAGTGAAATCTAATCCCCACTACAATAAATTTTCTTCTAGTAGAACTAGAATCAAAGGTAAAGAATGTAGTTTTTCCTTACCTACAAAAATTTGACAAGGAACATAAATTTTGACCTTTTCTTAAACTTGGGAAAATAATTTTTTCCAATAAAAATCTATCTTCAAGATATTATTTGAATTTTCCCTCCATGAAAAATTTCCACAACAATTACTTCATGAATTTCATCTATTACACCATCAGTCTCTTCTTAATTCAAGCATAATAAAAATATACTGAAAGATTTTCATTAATTAAGTAGAAATTTAGTTCCTTAACCTTTGGAGACCTCACTTGATCCCTATTTAATTGAGAAGGGTGTTAGGTCTTCGTAGTTTGCAAGATTGGAAAATACAAACACTGCAGAGCCTACATCAAAACCAATTTGGAGTCTGAGGATCTAGCCATCCTAGATTCAGAGAGGGATCTCTCTATATATGTGTTTTCAAATATATGATCTTTAAGGCTTGTGTACGATATTAGGCTAATTATGAAGAACAAGGGTTTTGTTTGTTTTGGTTGGGCAGGATAACATTAAGATGAAGGAAGTCTATATGAAGGGTGAAGGTGTGAGTAAGTGACAGAATGGTTCAGATGATAAGATAAGCAAGGAACAACATCAATCTATTGGGCTATGGAGTCATAAGAGGATTTAATTGCACAGTAAGTTTAAAGAGTGGTCCATGGGGCAAGTCATCTATGTCAGAGGATCTCTTTAAGTTTATTTTATGGAATGAAACAGTAAGAAAGTGATGAAACAAACATATAAGGAAACAAAGGGAAGCTTAAGATCAAGTAAGGACTTTTAACCTAGCCTGCTTTCAGCATACTCAAAGGAAGGACAAAAAACAACCCAAGATCAGGTAAGTACTTTTAAACTAGCCTGCTTTTGATATACTTTATAAAGGAAAACATTTAAAAACAAAGAATAGCTTAAGATCAGGTAAAGACTTTTAACTTAGCCTGCTTTTAGCATATTCTCAAAGGAAGACATTCATGATGAACATAAAAATTATTCTAAGATTAGGTAAGTACTTTTAACTAGCCTTCTTTCAACATACTCTTAAGGGAACTTTTCAAAGCAACTGTTGGAGATAAACTAGAGGACAGGGCTAACCATAAACTTCTCTAGCTCAACTTTAATTAGAAGACTTTTCAAGAACATTCAAAAACAATGTCTCAAGTTGTACTTAGGAAACATGGGCTTACCAACACTTCACTGGTTATACTCTATTGAATTATCCTCAAGTAAACAATTAGCAGAAAACATAAAGGATAAAGATTTATGAGTGATATTTAGGGTACTATAGAAGTAAATCCTAATCTATATTTGTTGTTCTTTATCAGGGAAAAATGGACAGAATGTAAAAATAAAGAAAATAAGAATTACAGTGAGAAACACATCACCATTAACATAGACCAAGATCCCATAAATCAGCTATTGTATTTGATGTTCAAACCAGTTACAATCTTCAAGTCCAGTGGGTCTTTATAGCTTCAAACTTCTCATCTCAACTTATGTATCTTCAATTACAAAATAGAGCTACAGCATGCTTCAACAGCTATTTACATTCAACAAGTATCCAAAGACCAACCTGTATACTGTCTTCTAGAGAAGTATTTATAGAAGAATGAGGAGGTGGAGTGAAAGAAGGCCTATCTGTTCGATTAATGCAGAGTAATTGCTTCTTGTCCTTTGAAGGGCCAAATGGAGAAGTTTTTCAAACGTATTAACTCTGCTAATTGATTATTACATTTAAATTTCATCAACGTCATTCATTTTTGTTGACTTTGGGGGCTCTTGGTAGGCTGGCTTTTAATTCTGAGCTGTCTCTTAGGAATATCTATGACTGTGCATTAATTTTGTATTCCTTTGAGGAAATAAGCCTGTAGGTGGCAGTTTTGGCTTTAATTGCCTTACTGATGTGGCATTTGGAGGCTTCTTTTATTGATCCATCTGTCTTAATATTTTAAAACATTGATTTAACTGTGATTTTTTGTTTTAAGGCTAATCATGCTTTTTTCATTCTACTTTGGTCTCCAATTGTTCTTTTGTTGACTGTATCCACCTTTACACTGTGTTTTAACCTTAAAACAACAGGTTTAAGCTTTTAATCCTTCAAACTTATGCATAAACCCTTTTTAACTTTATAATTTGCTGATTTCCCTTTAATCCTCTGTATTAATCTTAAAACTGTGTATTAACCACCAAAATATCGGATTCAACCTTTAACCTTCATTTTTTCTTTAATCCTTTGATCTTCAACCTCTGTCTTTACTTTTTTTTCTTTTTGGCTTTGGACAGGGATTTTTTGTGCATGGAGGGTTTCCCTGAAATGCCAAATGGCCACGATCTAGTGCTTATGGCATGGACAAGATCCCTTTGGCCCTTTTGCATCTGTTTTGGGCTATGAGGATCATAACCTTTGGCTATATTTCATTATGAATCGGGAGAAAGGCTTTGGTTTGTAAAAATGCCATCGAATCATGTAAAAACCACAAAATATGTTAATAAAACCTGCGATATTGGACAACTACTTGCAGAGGCTGATAGAGAGCGGGATGAGCAGTGCGAAGGGGGTGATTATGCAGGAGGATGAGTTTTTATGAGGAAAACTAGAAAATATATGATTCAAAACTGTATTTGGTGTGAGCTTGGGCAAAGCAGTTTTCGAAATACCGCTAGTGGTTTTCACGCGACCCTCGGGCGGTAAGTGGTTTAGCCCGGAGGGAACGTGATCCAACTATATCGCTCCACGCATTCTCCACAATACCACTGGTCTCACGTGGGTTCAGGCGGTTAAAATTCGACATGGAAAGCTACGCAAAATGTAATGCGCACTGTTGGATGAGAAGGGACAGATCTGACAGTGCGGAGAGGAGGCGCTTCAGAAAGCTACATGGCGGGGGCTATGGTGGGGTACAGGTGTCGAGAGGGGATTGGGAGAGGGGATTGGTAGTGGGATGGTAGGCCCCCGATGGGATTTGATGTTAGGATGAATGAGGGCCATTGGTTTATATAGATCGATGGCGGAGATGCATCGTAGGATGGATAAATGGCAGGATTCAGGAAAATGAAGGATAGTAGGGGAGGCATGGAAATTGTTGATATTTATAGATCAATGGTGGGGATTAATCGATAGGATGATGGATATTTTTGAATCGGGAGGATAGGGGATGCGGAGGAAAAAGCGATGAACGTCAGATCTATAAGATCAACAGTCGAGATCGCTCGGGAAGAAAGCATAGCGCGGGGAATTTTCAAAAGAAAAAATGAATTTTATAAAAGGCATGGGGGTTAAATGATAGTTAAGAGGAGGGGCTACGGATAAGGTATGGGTATGGTCGCATGGAGGAATGAGTGACTAGGAGTGGAATGAAAGGGGTTTGGGATATAAGATTAGGTGCTTCGTTATAGCGCTTGGTCTTATTGTGGAAAAGGAAGAAAGACTTAAGCCCTCAGGGGCCTAAAGGCTAAAAGGGGTGGAAGAGGTTTCTTTGAGGGTTTTTATATTTTTTTTGTGGGTTTTCATGGTTTTTTGAAGTTCCGATAGAGTGAAAAAACAGGGTTTTTAAACCATTTGAAAGGGATTTCGTGGTTAAAAAGGATTTTTAAGGGAATGGAGAGTAAATGAAAAGGAACAATGGGTTTTTAGAAAACAGTTTTCAAAGGGAAAAACAGGCCTAACTTGGTGGATTTATTCTAAGGGAAAAAAAGTATTTTGAAGGGAACAACATTTAAGAAACAACACTGCTTAAGGAACAACACTGTTAGGGAACAACACTTTTAGGGAACAACATTTAAGGAACATCACTATTTAAGGAACAACACTGTTTAAGGAACAACACTGTTAGGGAACATCATATAAGGAACAACACTGTTAGGGAACAAAACACTTCAAGAATGAGAATTTTTGTATGAAAACCATCTCTTGAAGGCTTAGGACCTTATTTAGCCATCATTCGCTATGTCACAAATTTACTGATGGCTAACAGTGGCTCCACTTGGGGATGGCAGCTCCTTGGAGGCGTCAAGAACTTCAAAATTTGATCTTTGGGATGTAGACCTGTGCCTTTATGCATTGAAAACCTTTCTTCTCTGATCATGCTGCTTTAGAAAAGATGATCAGTATTTCATATCAACAAACAAATTCTCGCAATCTTTCTACCTACACAGCCTACTTCCTAACATTTTCTCTTCAGAAGGTGCACTTGGACTTGCAAACCTTAAACATCAGCATTTTATTCTTTTGAAAGAAGGAAAAAATAATCTAAGTCTACCATTATTTCTTCCATGAGTTCAGAGTAGACTGTTGAACCCATAAATTATCTACCTAAGATACTATCTACCAGGATTAGACTGTCTAGAAAATTTTATTCTCTATCTTATAAAACAAAAATTTTAAAACACAGTCAAATTAGGATTAGATTATCTGATTTCCCATGGTGTCTATGGTTGTATGTACAAGTTGCACACAGAATTTATTTGCAAAAAAAAAAAAAACAAAATGTGAAGGCTTAAGATCTGAAAAATAAAAATCATCCTTCATTCCTTCTTTCAGCTCTAGGTTTGATATTTTTAGAGATGTTTCTCTTTTCTTTTGGTTCATATTTTGAGCATATTTAGAACCAATTATTCATCAAACTTAGAGGTTCATATTTTCATTTTGTTTGAATCACTGTTTTTCTATCCTAATCTATTCTACTGATAAGCCAAGATTGAACAGTTTGGAAAATCTTTCTTCACTAACTTATCAGCAGAAAATTGAAATCTATCTCAGTCATGATTAGGCTATATGACTAAAATAGCAGTGTTGTTTTCTGGTAGTGGCATTTAAACTTGCACGCTTTCAGAATTTCTCCTTTTGGGTACGGGGCTGTACCTTTCTTGTTTTATCTCTACCCTCTTTTTCTTTTTATATTGTTTTTTGTATTTTTCTTTTTCTAAATTGAAAAACAGTGATATATACAATGAAAAAAAGTTTTGAAACTACAAAATATGAGTCAACAGAAATAATGTTTTAGGACCTTTCCATTGACAGGACCTCCAAAGTATTCAACTCCATCCAATTCTTGCAGAAAAATGGCATTGTTTCCAATAGCAGATTGGATGAGATAAGGGCCCTGCCATAAGTTATCACATTTTCCATGTTTTCCCTTATCTTCTCTTCTTGAATCCCATTTCAAAACTTTATCACCAATCTTGAAATCACTTCTCTTGGTTCTTTTGTCAAACAGCTTCTTGATCTTTTTTGTAGTTGTTGTGCTCTTATGTATACTTCCTCCCTGGTTTGTTGTAGGTGTATAGTATGATTTATTCTTATTGTCATATCATTATCTTTAGACTGAACTTATTGTATCAGCTTCATGACTGGCACTCCTAATCTGGTTGAAAATATTTCATTAGTTCCATAAACTAGCTGGTAGGGAGACATTCCAATGGATTTTTTAACTATCAATCTATCTGCCCATAATGCTACATGTTTGTTAGAATCCTAAGAAGTACTTAGATTTCCACTAGTTCAGAAAAGTCCTATCATGAATACAAATATGCTTGGTAGTGCCTGAAGAAATCTGATTATCTCAAATGAATGTTGAGTGTTTTTTTCAAGGCTTTTTACTTAGAAGATCCCTAGTATGGTCACCACTCTATTAGGTCTCCGTAGTTTGAAAATTTTGAAAATAAAAACGCTGCAGAGCCTACATCAAAACCACTTTTGAGTCTGAGGATCTGGCCATCCTATATTCAGAGAGGGATCTCTCTATATAAGTGTTTTCAAATATATGATCCTTAAGGCTTATGTACGATATTAGGCTAGTTATGAAGAATAAGGGTTTTGTTTTTTTAGGTTGGGCAGGATAACATGAAGATGAAGGAAGTCTATATGAAGGGTGAAGGTGTGAGTAAGTGACAAAATGGTTCAGCTGATAGGATAAGAAAGGAACAACATCAATCCATTAGGCTATGGAGTCATAAGAGGATTTAATTGCACAACAAGTTTCAAGAGTGGTCCATGGGGCAAGTCATCTATGTGAAAGGATCTCTTTAAGTTGATTTTATGGAATGAAACACTAAGAAAGTGATGAAGCAAACATATAAGAAAACAAAGGGTAGCTGAAGATCAAGTAAGGACTTTTAAACTAGCCTGCTTTCAGCATACTCAAAGGAAGGACACAAAGCAACCCAAGATCAGGTAAGTACTTTTAAACTAGCCTGCTTTTGATATACTTTATAAAAGAAAACATTTAAAAACAAAGAATAGCTTAATATTAGGTAAAGACTTTTCACTTAGCCCGCTTTCAGCATATTCTCAAAGGAAGACATTCATGATGAACATAAAAATTAGTCTAAGATTAGGTAAGTACTTTTAAACTAGCCTACTTTCAACATACTCTTAAGGGAACCTTTCAAAGAAATTGTTGGAGATAAACTAGAGGACAGGGCTAACCATAAAATTCTCTAGTTCAACTTTAATTAGCAGAATTTTCATGAACATTCAAATATAATGTCTCAAGTTGTACTCGGGAAACATGGTCTTACTAACACTTCACTAGTTATACTCTATTGAATTATCCTCGAATAAAAAATCAACAGAAAACATAAATGTTAAAGATTTATCAATGAGATTTAGGGTACTATAGAAGTAAATCCTAATCTATATTTTCTATTATTTACTACGGAAAAATGGACATAATGTAAACATAAAGAAAATAACAATTACAGTGAGAAACACATCACCATTAACATAGACTAGGATCCCATAAATCAGCTATTGTATTTGATGTTCAAACCAGTTACAATCTTCAAGTCCAGTGGGTCTTTACAGCTTCAAACTTCTCATCTCAGCTTATGTATCTTCAATTAAAAAATAGAGCTACAGCATGCTTCAACAGCTATTTATATTCAACAAGTATCCAAAGACCAACCTATATATTGTCTTCTAGAGAAGTATTTATATAAGAATGAGGAGGTCGAGTGAAAGAAGGCCTATCTATTCAATTAATGCAGAGTAAGTGCTTCTCGGCCCTTGAAGGGCCAAATGGAGAAGTTTTTCAAATGTCTTAACTCTACTAATTGATTATTACATTTAAAGTTCATCAACCTCATTCATTTTTGTTGACTTTGGGGGCTCTTGGTAGGTTGGCTTTTAATTCTGAGTTGTCTCTTAGAAATATATCTGACTGTGCATTCATTGTGTATTCTTTTGAGGAAATAAGCCTATAGGTGGCAGTTTTGGCTTTAATTGCCTTGCTGATGTGGCATTTTGAGGCTTCTTTTACTGATCCATTTGTCTTAATACTTTAAACATTGATTTAACTATGATCTTTTGTTTTAAGGCTAATCATGCTTTTTCATTCTACTTTGGTCTCCAATTGTTCTTTTTTTTACTATATCCACCTTTACACTGTGTTTTAACCTTAAAACAATAGGTTTAAGCTTTTAATACTTCAAACTTATGCACAAACCCTTTTTAACTTTCATAATTTGCTTATTTCCCTTTAATCCTCTATATTAATCTTCAAACTGTTTATTAACCACCAAACTGTCGGATTTAACCTTTAACCTTCATTTTTGCTTTAATCCTTTGATCTTCAGCCTTTTTCTTTACTGTTTTTTCCTTTTTGCTGTGGACGGGGAGTTTTTGTGTGTGGAGGGTTTCCCTGAAATGCCAAATGGCCACGATCCAGTGCTTATGGTGTGGAAAATATCCCTTTGGCCCTTTTCCATCTGTTTTGGGCTGCGAGGATCATAACCTTTGGCTATATTTTGTTATGAATTGGGAGAAAGCCTTTGGTCTATAAAAATGCCATCGAATCCTGTCAAAACCACAAAATATGTTAATAAACCTTCCGATATTGGAAAACTACTTGCAGAGGCTGATAGAGAGCGGGAGGAGCAGTGTGAAGGGGGTGATTATGCAGGAGGATGATTTTTTATGAGGAAAATTGGCGAAAATATGGTTCAAAACTATATTTGGTGTGAGCTTGGGCAAAGCAGTTTTCGAAATACCGCTGGTGGTTTTCGCGTGACCATCAAGCGATAAGTGTTTTAGCTCGGAGGGAACGTGATCCAACTATATCGCTCCACGTGTTCTCCACAATACCACCGGTCTCGCGTGGGTTCGGGTGGTTAAACTTCGGCATGGAAAGCTGCGCAAAATTTAATGCACACTGTCGGATGAGAAGGGACAGATCCGACGGTGTGGTGAGGAGGCGCATCAAAAAGCTGCACGGTGGGGGCTATGGTGGGGTACAGGTGTCAGGAGGGGATTGGGAGAGGATATTGGTAGTGGGATGGTAGGCCCTCAACAGGATTTGATGTCAAGATGAATGAGGGCCATTGGTTTATACAGATCGACGGCGGAGATGCATCGTAGGATGGATAAATGGCAGGATTCAGGTGGATGAAGGATAGTAGGGGATGCATGGAAACCGTTGATCTTTATAGATCAATGGTGGGGATTAATCGACGAGATGATGGATATTTTTGAATCAGGAGGATAGGGGATGTGGAGGAAAAAGCGATGACCGTCAGATCTATAAGATCAATGGTCGAGATCGCTTGGGAAGAAAGCATAGCGCGGGGAATTTTCAAAAGAAAAAATGAATTTTATAAAGGATGCAGGGGTTAAATGATAGTTAAGAGGAGGGCCTAGGGATAAGGTAGGGGTATGGTCCCATGGAGGAATGTGTGACCAAGAGCAGAAGGAAATGGGTTTGGAATATAAGATTAGGCACTTGGTTATAGCGATTGGTCTTATGGTGGAAATGGTGAAAAAACTTAAGCGCTCAGGGGCCTAAAGACTAAAAGGGGCGGAAGAGGTTTTTTTAAGGGTTTTTATATGGTTTTTGTGGGTTTTCATGGTTTTTTGAAGTTCCGATAGAGAGAAAAAGCAGGTTTTTTAAACCATTTGAAAGGGATTTCGTGGTTAAAAAGGAATTTTAAGGGAATGGAGAGTAAATGAAAGGGAACAATGGGTTTTTAGAAAACAGTTTTCAAAGGGAACAACAGGCCTAACTTGGTGGATTTCTTCTAAGGAAACAACAGTATTTTGAAGGGAACAAAATTTAAGGAACAACATTGTTTAAGGAACATCACTGTTAGGGAACAACACTGTTAGGGAACAACATTTAAGGAACATCACTATTTAAGGAACAACATTATTTAAGGAACAACACTGTTAGGGAACATCATTTAAGGAACAACACTGTTAGGGAACAACACACTTCAAGAATGAGAAGTTTTGTATGAAAACCATCTCTTGAAGGCTTAGGACCTGATCTAGCCATCATTTCCTCTGTCAAAAATTTACTGATGGCTAACAGTGGCTCCACTTGGGGATGGAAACTCCTTGGAGGTGTCAAGAAATTTAGAGTTTGATCTCAGGGATGTAGACCTGTGCCTTTATCGATTGAAAAAATTTCTTCTCTGATCATGCTGCTTTAGAAAAGATGATCAGTATTTCATATCAACAAACAAATTCTCCCAATTTTTTTACCTACATAGCCTACTTCCTAACATTTTCTCTAAAGAAGGTGCACTTGGACTTGCAAACCTTAAACATCAACATTTTATTGTTTCTAAAGCAGGAAAAAATAATCTAAATCTACCCTTATTTCTTCCATGAGTTTAGAGTAGACTATTGAACCCATAAATTCTCTACCTAAGCTACTATCTGCCAGGATTATACTGTCTAGAAAATTTTATTCTCTATCTTCTAAAACATAAATTTTAAAACACAGTCAAATTAGGATTAGACTGTATAATTTTCCATGGTGTCTATGGTTGTATGTACAAGCTGCACACAGAATTTATTTGCGAAAAAATAAAAACAAAATGTGAAGGCTGAAGATCTGAAAAATAAAAAACATCCTTCATTCCTTCTTTCAGCTCTAGGTTTAATCTTTTTAGAGTTGTTTCTCTTTTCTTTTGGTTCATATTTTGAGCATATTTAGAACCAATTCTTCATCAAACTTAGAGGTTCAGATTTTTAGTTTGTTTGAACCACTGTTTTTCTATCCTAATCTATTCTAATGATAAGCCAAGATTGAATAGCTTGGCAAATCTTTCTTCACTAACCTATTAGCAGAAAATTGAAATCTATCTCAGTCATGATTAGGATATATGACTAAAATAGCAATGTTGTTTTTTGGTAGTGGAATTTAAAGTTGCACATTTTCAGAATTTCTCCTTTTGGGTATGGGGCTGTACCTTTCTTGTTTTATCTCTACCCTCTTTTTCTTTTTCTATTGTTTTTTTTATTTTTATTTTTCTAAATTGAAAAATAGTGATATATACAATGAACAAAAGTTTTGAAACTACAAAATATGAGTCAACAAAAATAATGTTTGAGGACCTTGCCATTGATAGGACCTCCAAAGTATTCAGCTCCATCCAATTCTTGTAGAAAAAATGCATTGTTTCCAATAGCTGATTGGCTGAGATAAGGGCCCTGCCATAAGTTATCACATTTTCCATGTTTTCCCTTCTCTTCTCTTCTTGAATCCCATTTCAAAACTTTATCATTAATCTTGAAATCACTTGCCTTGGCTATTTTGTCAAACAACTTCTTGATGTTTTCTTTTAGTTGTTGTGCTCTTATGTATACTTCCTCCCTGGTTTGTTGTAGGTGTATAGTCTAATTTATTATTATTGTAATATCATTATCTTCAGACTGAACATCTTGGATAAGCTTCATGAATTTCACTCCTAAACTAGTTGGAAATATTGCATCAGTTCCATAAAATAGCTGGTAGGGAGACATTCCAATGGATTTTTTAACTACCAATCTGTCTGCCCATAACTACAAACAGAGCTACAACATGCTTCAATAGCTATTTTCATTCAACAAGTATCCAAATACCAACGTGTATATTGTCTTCTAGAGAAGTATTTATAGAAGAATGAGGAGGTGGTGTGAAAGAAGGCCTATCTGTTCAATTAATGCAGAGTAAGTGCTTCTTGGCCTTTTAAGGGCCAAATGGAGAAGCTTTTCAAATGTCTTAACTCTGCTAATTGATTATTACATTTAAAGTTCATCAACGTCATTCATTTTTGTTGACTTTGGGGGCTCTTGGTAGGCTGGCTTTTAATTCTGAGTTGTCTCTTAGAAATATCTCTGACCGTGAATTCATTGTGTATTCTTTTGAGGAAATAACCCTATAGGTGGCAGTTTTGGCTTTAATTTCCTTACTGATGTGGCATTTGGAGGCTTCTTTAACTGATCCATCTGTCTTAATACTTTAAAACATGGATTTAACTGTGATTTTGTGTTTTAAGGCTAATTATGCTTTTTTCATTCTACTTTGGTCTCCAATTGTTCTTTTGTTGACTATATCCACCTTTACACTGTGTTTTAACTTAAAACAATAGGTTTAAGCTTTTAATCCTTCAAACTTATGCACAAACCCTTTTTAAATTTAATCATTTGTTGA
The DNA here is from genome assembly GCA_034641835.2 of Pinus albicaulis. NCBI lineage: Eukaryota > Viridiplantae > Streptophyta > Pinopsida > Pinales > Pinaceae > Pinus > Pinus albicaulis. The sequence goes on along the minus strand of CM076581.1, from coordinate 951,988,263 downwards.
TTTCCCTTTAATCCTCTGTATTAATATTCAAACTGTGTATTAACCACAAAACTATCGGATTCAACCTTTAACCTTCATTTTTGCTTTAATCCTTTGATATTCAACCTCTGTCTTTACTATTTTTTCCTTTTTGTTGTGGACATGGAATTTTTGTGCATGGAGAGTTTCCCTGAAATGCCAAATGGCCACGATCCAGTGCTTATGGCATGGAAAAGATCCCTTTGGCCCTTTTGCATCTGTTTTGGGCTACGAGGATCATAACCTTCGACTATATTTCATTATGAATCGGAAGAAAGGCATTAGTCTTTAAAAATTCCATCGAATCTTGTAAACACCACAAAATATGTTAATAAACCCTGTGATATTGGAAAACAACTTATAGAGGCTAATAGAGAGTGGGAGGAGCAGTGTAGAGGGGGTGATTATGCAAGAGGATGAGTTTTTATGAGGAAAACTGGTGAAAATCCGGTTCAAAACTGTATTTGGCATGAGTTGGGGCAAAGCGGTTTTTTAAATACCATTGGTGGTTTTCGCGCGACCCTCGAGCGGTAAGTGGTTTAGCCCGGAGGGAACACGATCCAAACATATCGCACCACACGTTCTCCACAGTACCACCGGTCTCATGTGGGTTCCGGTGGTTAAACTTCGGCATGGAAAGATACATTAAATGCAATGAGCACTGTCGGATGAGAAGGGATAGATCTGACGGTGCGGAGAGTAGGCGCGTCGGAAAGTTGCACGACGGGGGCTATGGTGGGGTACAGGTGTCAGGAGGGGATTGGGAGAGGGGATTGGTAGTGGGATGGTAGGCCCTCGACAGGATTTGATGTCAAGATGAATTTGGGCCATTGGTTTATATAAATTGATGGCGGAGATGCATCATAGGATGGATAGATGGCAGGATTAAGGCGAATGAAGGATAATAGGGGAGGCGTGGAAACCGTTGATATTTATAGATCAATGGTGGGGATTAATTGATGGGATGATGCATATTTTGAATCGGGAGGATAGGGGATGCGGAGGAAAAAGCGATGACCATCAGATCTTTAAGATCAATGGTCAAGATCGCTCGGGAAGAAAGCATAGCGCGGGAATTTTCAAAAGAAAAAATGAATTTTATAAAGGGCGTGAGGATTAAATGATAGTTAAGAGGAGGGGCTAGGGATAAGGTAGGGGTATGGTCCCGTGGAGGAACAAGTGACTAGGAGCGGAAGCAAAGGGGTTTGGGATATAAGATTAGGTGCTTAGTTATAGTGCTTGCTCTTATGGTGGAAAGGGCGGAAAGACTTAAGCCCTCAGGGGCGTAAAGGCTAAAAGGGGAAGAAGAGGTTTTTTTAAGGATTTTTATATGTTTTTTGTGGGTTTTCCTGGTTTTTTGAAGTTTTGATAAAGCGAAAAAGAAAGGTTTTTAAACCATTTGGAAGGGATTTTGTTGTTAAAAGGATTTTTAAGGGAATGGAGAGTAAATGAAAGGGAACAATGGGTTTTTAGAAAAAAGTTTTCAAAGGGAACAACAAGCCTAACTTGGTGGATTTCTTCTAAGGGAACAATAGTATTTTGAAGGGAACAAAATTTAAGGAACAAAACTATTTAAGGAACGACACTGTTAGGGAACAACATTTAAGGAACAACATTGTTTAAGGAACAACACTGTTATGGAACAACATTTAAGGAACAACACTGTTAGGGAACAACATAATTCAAGAATGAGCATTTTTGTATGAAAACCATATCTTGAAGGCTTAGGACCTGATTTAGCCATCATTTTCCCTGTCAAAAATTTATTGATGGCTAACAAAGGGAATTGAAGATTTCGTAGGAAGCAGACAATTATTTTATAATAGTCAAACAATGAAAATTTCCCTTTACCTCTAAAGAAGGTTCTTATGGATTATTCTTTTTAGGAATCAAAGAAAGTTCTTTTGGATTTTTATTTTTTTCATTGAGATATGTTTCTTGTGGATTCTTCCATAAATTTTTAGTTTATGCATTACAAAATTAACACCTAATATTCCATAATTATATTTTTAAAGAATTTAAGCAAGTCCTTGACCCTTTTCTAATTTTGTTGGATTAATTTCAAAGTTAAATTTCTATTTTTTTTTATCCATCTTGATCTTTTTCCATCACTCTCTGGTTCAATCAAAACTATCTTCATTGTATTATTTGGTACATATTCTATTATGTTTGAATCTAATACATATGTTCTAAAATATTCGAGGGAATATAATAAGGCATAATCTTGTTTCTAAAAAATATGATACTTTACTTCATCATCACTCATCACCTTACTGAAAAAGTTGATTGGTTGCACACAATTGTCATTATTTTTGTATAATATAATAACTACTAATGTAGAAACATAAGAAAATAAGAAAATTCTAAAAGTTTTACCATAATTAGGGCTACCCAAGGATGGTGCTTCCATAAGTGCCTTTGTTATCTTAGCAAATGTTAACTTAGATTGAACTATGCACTTGACTTCTTGATCTTTCTTCAGTATAGTGGCAATACCCTTTATTATCTGAGGATAATTTGGTATGAATATTCTCAAAAAATTATTTTTTTCCGGTAATGCATATACTTCCTTCTTAGTCCGAGGAAAACATTTCACCTGAATTTTTGAAACTCTATAAGGATCAATTTTTACTCCACCTTTATACATAATGTTCCCAAAAAAATTTCACTCACACATTGCTTAAAATTGACATTTTGGGATTGAGTGAAATCCCAAACTTTTTGCACTTCTTAAATATATGCATAAGATGTTTGGAATGCCAAGAATATGATTTCAAAAAAATGTAAGATCATGAAGATAAATAACAATAAACTTATTTTTCTTGCCTAGAAATTCCAATTCCATTTCTCATTACAAACTTGCTCCAACGTTCATTAAACCAAAATAATTTTTGACATACATGAATGTACATGGCGGTGTAGTGAATGTTGCTTTTATTTGATCTTATTTCTATGCTGAAATTTGTTTATACGAATGAAACCATCTGAAATTAAAATTATATCTACCGCTACTACCTCATGAATAAGGAAATAAAATGTTGGAAAAGGATGGTTATCTTTAACTGATGCTCTTTAAGGAGGTGGATGTTGTCATCTTCAGCTGCCAGAGGTCGAGAACCTTTTGGAGCACCTAACTTCGAACGAGAACTAGAAGGGGTGCCACGTTCTGTGGTATGCATTCAGACTTGTGGGGCAGGTGGATTGTGCTAAGGTTCTAGTTTCACCTTATTTGGTTGCCAGCCGAGAAATATACTCCTGCATACCACGTTGATCCAGACTGGTGGAAGGATGCTGTTCTCACGGAAGGTTATAAACCCCTTAGGATAGAAATGGCCGAAGAATGTGATCTCACACAAATTCATGCCAATCACTGTCAGTCCAACCCAGATCTGACGAGACGACGAGCTGCATGAGGACACGCATATAGACCAGTTGGGGGGAGATGTTGGGTACCGAATTTGTATACTTTTCTCTCCCATTTTCGCCCACCTTTCTATCTCTTTTCATCATTAATTATTCTAAATTACATGAGGTAAACCGCTTCCGACTATCTTACATGGGATATTTGATTTGAAAATCCCTTTATAGGAAAAGGCAACTAAATTAATACCAATGACAAAGGGAGAACTATACCAACTTTCTATTGAAGTAAACCTTCATAATTGACAAATGATTTTGAAAATGGAGGGAAGCGAGAAACAATAGTGACACAATGGAAAAGTGCTCATGGAAGGAAGGGGATACAAGAAACAATGCTTAGGCTGAAGCTGAGTATTTTCTAGCCTACATTATACCTAGGCAAAGGAAAATCGTGTGTAAAGTTAAATAGGAGACTAATCCACAAACAATTAAGCACCAGAAAGAAAAATAGTCCCCATTGTGAATTTTTAGAACGAGGAATGAGCAAATCATCAAAACCAAATCATAGAATGTTACCAACCATATAATATCATACTTCACATGCTTTCCTTTATCTTGTCTTCTCGCACCCCATTTTAGCACTAAATCTGCTTGGTTGAAATCACTTCCTCTTCCCTCTTTGTCAAATAAGGTTTTCATTTTATCTTGGCATGACTGTATTTTTCCTTATATGTGTTCTCTTTCATACTCAAGTTGAATATAATGATGTATCCTTCTAGTAAAATCATGTGATTATTAATAATAGTCCTATACAATATTCTTAACAGGAAAAGCTAATTGTGTGGGAAAAATTGCCTCAATACCATATACAAGTTGGAGAGTAGATTTACTTCTTTCTATATTTGGAGAAGCTTTGTTATAAAAAACAAGAAATTTTAAGTGAATATCCTCTTTTTTCTTATAATCAGATAATATTATCTTTATGGATTTCTCCACACTCTTATTTGAATATTTAGCGAAATCGTTACCCTATGGGTAATATGTTTTATAGTAATGTAGAAAAATATGATATTTCTAAAAGTCTCAATCATATTTACTGAATTGAAAGCTTTCACATTATCTGTAATCAATTTCTTTGGGCAACTAAATTTGGAAAAAACATTTTCTTCTAAAAGTTTAATCAGGTCATAGTATTTCTTTCGTTTCATGCTGGGATTGCCTCCACCCACTTGGTAAAATAATATGTTGTAGTTAAAACTAATTTGTGTTGATTACTTGATGTTGGATGAATTTCTCTAGTGAAATCTAATCCCCACTACAATAAATTTTCTTCTAATAGAACTAGAATCAAAGGTAAAGAATGTAATTTTTCCTTACCTGCAAAAATTTGATAGGGAGCATAACTTTTGACCTTTTCTCCAACTTGAGAAAATATTTTTTTCCAATAAAATTCTATCTTCAAGATATTATTTTAATTTTCCCTCCATGATAAATGTCCACAACACATTCCTTCATGAATTTCATCTATTACACCATCAGTCTCTTCTTAATTCAAGGATAATAAAAATATACTAAAATATTTTCATTAATTAAGTATAACTTTAGTTCCTTAACCTTTGGATACCTCAACTTATCCCTATTTAATTGAGAAGGGAATTGAAGATGTTGTAGGAAACAGACAATTATTTTATACTAGTCGAACAATGAAAATTTTCCTTTACCTCTAAAGAAGGTTCTTGTGGATTATTCTTTTTAGGAATCAAAGGAAGTTCTTTTGGATTTTTATTTTTTTCATTGAGATATGATTCTTGTGGATTCTTCCATAAATTTTTAGTTTATGCATTACAAAATTAACACCTAATATTCCATAATTATATTTTTTAAGAATTTAACCAAGTCCTTGACCCTTTACTAATTTTGTTGGATTAATTTCAAAGTCAAATTCCTATTTTTTTCTATCCATCTTGCTCTTTTTCCATCACTCTCTGGTTCAATCAAAACTATCTTCATTGTATTATTTGGTACATATTCTATTATGTTTGAATCTAATACATATGTTCTAAAATATTTGAGGGCATGTAATAAAGCATAATCTTGTTTCTAAAAAATATGATACTTTACTTCATCATCACTCATCACCTTACTGAGAAAGGTGATTGGTTGCACACAATTGTCATTATTTTTGTATAATATAATAACTACTAATGTAGAAACATAAGAAAATAAGAAAATTATAAAAGGTTTACCATAATTAGGGCTACCCAAGGATGGTGCTTCCATAAGTGCCTTTGTTATATTAGCAAATGGTAACTTAGATTGAACTATGCACTTGAATTCTTGATTTTTCTTCAGTATAGTGGCAATACCCTTTATTATCTGAGGATAATTTGGTATGAATATTCTCAAAAAAATAATTTTTCCCGGGAATGCATATACTTCCTTCTTAGTCGGAGGAAAATATTTCACCTGAATTGTTGAAACTCTATAAGGATCAATTTTTACTCCACCTTTATACATAATGTTCCCAAAATGTTTCCACTCACACATTGCTTAAAATTGACATTTTTGGATTGAGTGAAATCCCAAACTTTTTGCACTTCTTAAATATATGCATAAGATGTTTGGAAGCTGAGAATATGATTTCAAAAAAATGTAAGATCATGAAAATAAATAACAATAAACTTATTTTTCTTGCCTAGAAATTCCAATTCCATTTCTCATTACAAAATTGCTCCAACATTCATTAAACCAAAATAAACTTTGACATACATGAATGTACATGGAGGTGTAGTGAATGTTGCTTTTATTTGATCTGATTTCTATGCTACAATTTGTTTATACGAATGGAACCATCTGAAATTAAAATTCTATCTACCGCTATTACCTCATGAATAAGGAAATACATTGTTGGAAAATGATGGTTATCTTTAAGTGATGCTCTGTTATTCTTGAAGTATACACACAGTCTTATTTTTCCAATTTTATTTCATACATGAACTAAATTAAAAATCCAATTTGAATACCTCAAAGGAATTATTATATTTGCATCCAACAATAGGCAAAAGAATTTGATTTTCCTGCCTCAATTTCTACTTAAAAGGTTTAATACTGAGCTTCAAAGGAATTTTATGTTGAATGATTAAAGTATCATAACTTCTAATATCTTCATACTGCCATGAAAAATAATCAATATATTACTTAAATAACGTTAGATACTTATCTTTGACCTCTTGTGCTACTAGCTTTAGAAATTTCATATTCTTAGACTCCTCTGCTATCCCAATATTGGACTCTTAAATATTTTCTTCTTGATGTTTAATTAGTACAATAGTGCATAAATCATATTCTTCAAACAAATTTTACAATGGAACCAATCCCTTTGGAATATAATTATTTTATACTTAGATAATATTGTCATATGTGATTTTATCTTTCAACTGTTTACGATGGTCTGCAACATCCTCTTATATTTATTGATCAAATGCTTAATCTATAGACAAGGTTGTGTACTCACCAACAAATTCCAAAAAACTTTTAATATACTCAAAATCCTGAAATAATTTCAATTATTTAACATTTTATGGGAAAGAAGTCCCATTTCTTACATCAATTTGATATTGAAATTGAAAATTATCAGGATTTTTCAAGGTTCTTGTTGATACTGCCAGAGAATTAATTGTTGTATCAATTTCCCTTGAGAAGGTATAAATATTAAAAGCTTCAAAATACTTTTCAACAGAGTCCCACACGTCATTTCTATAATATTTTAGTGTCGTATGTTTTGTTTAATGGATATTTCTAACCTCTCTCACAACAAAATTTGAATAAAAAAATAGACAAGCTTTGAATCTTCATTTTCTTTACCATTTCAACTCCAGGAATAAGAGCTTCATATTGTACAACATTGTTAGTTATTTCAAATTTGAAATTAAAATATTGAGTAATGACTTATGTAGAAGGTGAAACATGAATCAATCTATCCCTTAATCACTCTCTAGAAGTCGCTCCATTGAAATAAAATTTCCAAACACTATCTTTTGAAGATTCCAAATTATTGATAGAGCTTTTTAATTTATTCAATAAATTGTATTGTTTCTTCATTGATAAAATATAAAACCATAAATCACGATCCACAACATAAATAGGTCTGTTTACTATATTTTTCATATCACATACATTATTTCTAAATATATCCTCTCTATATAGTCTTAGGGTTTCTCCACTAAAAACTAGTATAGTACCATAAGTCATGTCAATTTGTAAACTTGCACCTACTTTGACACATTGGGATCTTGATAATAGAATGCCAAACCTAGCAGGGTATTTTACCACTATTACATCCATTATTATATTATTCATATGAATCTAAGCTAATGACACCACTAAATTTTTTATCGAGACCAAACATTCCAATTTCTTAGAATCAAAGGAATAAGATCATGACACGACTGAGTTACTTGCAATTATAGTTTCTGCATGATTTATTTTTGCATCATATTATGGGATGCTCTAGAATCCATCATGAATATATAAAGCACTAAATCATGATATTTTAAAGTTACAAATAAAGTAAGCACAAACTTTTCTAACCTAGAAAAAATTGGACCAAAAATAGATGATGGATTTTCATCCTACAATTTTATAATATTCCCTTATACATATACATATGAAAATTATATCTATTTGAATCTATTTACTGCTAATATGTATGGTTCTATCCAATTCTGACGAAGAGATCATATTCTTGACTTTCTTAAAGTCTTTTTCAAAGTTGAATGAAGTGGAGACTTTATTTGTTCTCAATTGTTCTTATACAATCACAAATTTCCATTATGAAGTCAAAGGCCCTAGATATTTCTCTTTAGGATTTGGTTGAAATGTGCTCACTACTGAGAGGGGGCGGGGGGGATGAGTAGCAACAATTTTTATTAACTTTTAAACCTTTTTCAATTATTGAACCCTGACATACATCAACCCATCAGTAGATTAGATCATTTAATGCATTTAAAAAAACACTAAATAACAGATCTGAATATGTAGCTGCACCCTGATTAATACATGATAAACATAAAACAACCAAACATAAATTCATAATATAACACAAGATATTTGTAGTGGAAAACCCTCCTACTGGAAAAAACCCACCCATGTTGTTGTTGCATTGCTTAATAATTTTATTATTCATCAAGCAATTAAATACATAGAAATTGTAAATGGCTACTATCATTAAGAAATTTGATCCTCGTATCATTACTCTACATACATCCATCTGCTGGAAGCCACCACGACCAATGAGCCTCTCCCAACATCTATTTGACTATGAATAAATCTTATCCTCATCTGACGACTCGAAGGACATTTATCTCCTAGAAGCCACCATGACCAAAGAGCCTCTCCCAAATCCCATTGGAGTCATGAAGAGGTATGTTAGTTGTACTGAAATTTCCACACCCCCCACTCCAATATTCTATATGACCATAGTTCCATTCAATTTCAGACTCGATGCAATTTGAATTGCACAACTAGAACAACACATGAACCTCTAGAAATATAGGATCAGAATCAAACACAGTAATCACACTGAATTTTTTTGTAGAAACTCACTCAATCATTGCAAAAACCACATTAATAATACATGTTGGATACACAAAAGATAACCTGATGAAAATATAATGAGAAGTCATATAGGAAACAATCTAAAATCATTCCTTACTCCATCACCATACTTTTGCATAAAACCTTGGATGAATCATACTTCTGCTTCCATCTACTACGACTATGAGTTTTTGGAGATATTTTGCGTAATTCCCTGTACAACTTGCACACAAAATTATTCTCGTACAAACAATATCCAAGATCACACAACCATCACTTTTCCTTCTAAAGAGAACCAACCAATAACCGCATGATCTTTGCCTATTTGTAATCTTCTGTAATGGTTAAATAAATAATTACCATTCAGTACTAGAGCTTTTCTCATATCTTGGAAGTGGGTGGGTTCATTGGTCATTGAATTAGTGTATCCACTAATTTCACTTAATAATTAAAATTATCTTTTTAACCATATTCTAGACGTTATATTATACTTACATAAATTAAAAGATTAAATAACAGTTTCATATGCACAAGGAAATAATAGAAATTCCTAATGTGCGTGATGAATTTGGAGTAGTTTCTCATTCACGCTACAACCACAAGCACAATACTGTTGGATTTATGTTTCACCTGCATGGATAAGAATTATTCCATGCGGTTGGAGTCCTTTAACTACATGCACAAGCTTAACTCCATGTGGTTGGGGTAGAGGATGCTGAAATTAAAATTTCCTTAGCTCATAACTTTCCCAAACTTGCTCCACTACTTAGAAACCTTATGTAAGACCTAAAGGACCCTTTTTAGCCACTTAAGCACTCCAAAAAAACATTGTCTCAACTCCACCATCATTACAAGTCAAGCTAGGTTGACTTGAACTCCATCCATCAAATAAACTAACCCTTAAGCCATCAAACATCTCCACAACTTCTCTAACACCTGCATAACCTTAAAATAATTAATGATAGGTCCTATAAATGATGATATAATATAAATATCATCCAAAAACACACCAGGTACCATAAAAATAACTTGACTATCTCCAACCACTGTCAAGTAGGTGTAGAATCTCCATAGCTTGCCAATGCATCAACAAAAAACTCAAATACCTACATCAACATCTACATCCACTGAAATAAGGTCTGCAACTAATATGCAAACCAACTACCTGTGCATCACATGGTACAAACAACTCATACTATCAAACTGACGTCAATTCCACCTAACAATACAACTATACTACTAGTTTGACATCAATTCTAGCCAACAAATGAGTCGTAATGCCAATAGGAACAAAAAAATATACTCTCTTAACCTACTCTTCTTGATTATCTCTTAGACATAAGTCATATATTTTGCTTACATATTTTGATAAATTTCTAAGCATCTTGGTTTTTTCATATATCTTTTGATCTCCTTCTTGCTTTGTTTCACTTGAAGAAACCACTTCTTGTTTATCCTTCTTCTTCTCTACTCTATCTTGTTTGGCCCTTAATTTTCTTAAAGAAACCCTCTTTGCCTCAAATTAAATTTCATTTTTTTGCATATAACTCATAGTTATTTATTTTCTTTCCCTTAACATTAGTGAAAATTCACAATTAAAAGTAGAAACAAAATTGTCTTTAGTTTTTGTTGTTGAAGACATAATGTTTAATATCATATTGTTGTAAATATTATTGAATATTTTAATGAAGTCTGCCACAAATTCACCAACATTTTCCTTTATGTCCCCAAACTCCATAAAATAATAGAAAATATACTTTTACTCACCCCATTGATTCATAACAATATTTTTGAAGTCTCCCCAAGTATGTGTAGAATCTGCTTATACTTTTATGAACCGACTCGTGACATTTCCTTCGAAGGATTAAAAAAATAACCTCGTATGAACATCATCATATTGAACATTTACATTATTTTTGAAATCAAGAAAAGAAAATAAATGATCCTCTGCACTAATATCATTTTCACCATTATATTTTGGTAGATACTTTAAATACGCCCGTGGAAAATCATGTATTTCATCAGGTGCTCACAACCTTAATGAAACATATATAACATTCACAGTTGTTCCTACTCTAGCCATTTTAGGTTGCAAATTTGGTGATGTAGGCTACTTCAGGGACTATACAGGAAGAATAGCTTGAATTTTCAAGGCTTGTTGCACTTAAAGAAAAGAGGATTGGGATATCATTTTATTTTCCCTACAGGATGCAATTGAGAAATATGGAATGTGTGAGAAAATAAAGAGAATGAATCTTCTGGTTTAGCTTCAATTTTTTTAGCCTCTTTTTTAGGATTTTTTTTTTTTTTTTTGTTTCTCTACTAGGAAATCTCTTTGGAGAGAAAATCCTTTTTCAAGAAGACCTAAGACCTTTGGAGGAATATCAAGGATTTGAGGCTTATCATCGGGGACTTCAGGCTAAGAACATGATTCTTGAGGAGTAGAAGAATAGGAGGATTAGATCCTACACCTGAGAGTTTTTCTCTAACCAATTTATCTATATTTGATAGTGGTGGAACTTCTTCAAGATATAGGTTAGAACTAGTAAAATTTTGAGATTATAGATTTTTATACAATGGAGTTCACTAGGTGAATGATATTACATTACCAATTTTTTTCACCATTAATAAAGTGTATTTAATTTTTTTCTATAAATGAATAAGTTTGCTTCATTGTTACCTAGAAACAACGCAAATTTGATGTTTAAATTTCAGGACTATTTGTAGTCAATGGTATGTGCCAAGCCATCAAGCTGAGGAGTTTTAATAACGATGGTTGCTAATCGTATTGAAAATACTTGCTTAAAAAAGTGAATCCCTCCCTTTCATAGGTCCAATCAAAGTGCTAGTATGAAGCCATGATAGAATAACAATTTTAAATATAATGAAAGAAGACTTGAGAAAACATCAACTAACATTCACACTCAATGTGAATATTTATATAACCTTATTAGACTATAAATCATAATTAAGGTATTTTAATAGCTTAACAACAACACACATATTAATTACATGGAATTAGGGAAACAATTTCCATCTGAAGAGGGACAATTATAACAATATGTCTATATTATCTATTCAATGTTGGTTATAACATTGCTAGGAGAAATAAGGGAAGCTAATTATCAGCTTATCCTCTCTTATGTGACACATAATTTTAAAATGTACAGAAATAAGATTGTGAAACATAGAAAAATACTCACACAATACAAAAATATGTCATATATTGAAACCTTAAACCTTCGAATAAACTTTTAAAGTGTGAAAATTTTACAAAATAATTTTCTGTCTCTACCAAAAATCCAACCCTTGAAATGAGTTCCTTTAATTTTCTTAAAAAAAATTACAATCAATCATTTTTTGAAAAATTAAACACTAGGATATAATAAATTAAGTACAACGTCAATCCTTAATCTACTAATGTTCTTCCCACTATGTTTTTTTTGGGGGATTTTTATTACAAATAAGAATTTTGTGGGAGAATGATAACAAGTCTATCCAACTCCACCCCAAATGGATATGCATATGAGAATAATTTCCTATAGGCCTCATCTAATTTAGTGCATTTCTAAAAGATAGGTCTAACTGTAAAAAGGGATATTACTTTGCAATGAAGGTAAAAACAATCAATTACCTTATTAAAAATTATTTAACCATTTATGGGTCATGTGAAACCCAAAAAATTACCGTCATCCATACTATAACCAATAAATTCCTTCTTATATTCATTTAAACACATAATTTTCCTTTCTCAATTCTTGTATTTATTTAAAGGCATAATTTTCCTTACTGAATTCCAACATGGTGACATGCCTTTGTCTTGCAAGATATTGAACTTGGTGTTGAATTTATTTACTTCAACTTGTACTAATTTTCACTTGAATTTTACCTATCTTGCAAATTTCCTCTTAGTTTAAGACCTTTTTAACCTCCATGATTACCAATGTCCAGTCTATAGTTCCAAGTTCTCTAAGTTGTAGTTTTCCTCTTGAATTTAGGAAACTTATAATTTTGTTTCCCAAGATTGATTTTTTCCCTAACAAATTCTCAATATGATCTACTTCTTTGCTCTCAAGATTTAATATTTCAATTTCTTATCCAATAATTTCAAATGAATCCCAAAATTCACAAACAAAAACAATAATTTCTTCCCATAAAATTCTTTTGCGTTCAATAAGAGGTTAACTATCACTCACTTGTTTTCTATAGTGGTCTATTTTCTTTTTCACGAAAGCATTTTTCTAAATACCATCTTTTTGAAAGCTATCTTTCTTTAATCATTCCAACTAATTTTTATTCAATGTTTTCTTGAAACTTTCAATTGCTTGATATTTTAGAGTAATATATGATAATGTTTCTATTGATTTCTGAAAAGAGTCTCGCTCTACATTGTTGACTTGAGAATAGGGGAATACTATACTTGAATGTTCAAATCTTTCTTTCAACAAATTTTCAACCTAAAATTCCAATTTTCCACTGGTTTATTCTACTCAATCATTACTAAAAGTTGAAATTATTTTTCCTTTTCCATAGCTTCTAGCTCTGGAGTTTGACGATGCTATGTGACACACAATTTGAGCTTCTTCCTAAGTGTTTGAATATTTGTCTCTCTAATATTCATGAGATCCTAAACTACATTAACATCATCTGGATCTATTCCCAAATTTATAATTATTCCTTATAGGGTTTTAATTCTGGAGTCTTTAGAAATAGAAGAAATATTTTCCCCTTTTAGCTCAACAATCATTTTCTTCTGTGATTTTTCCAAATTTCCAATGCTGATCATTGAATTAGTTAGGTTACTCTATAATGTTTCCCATGTTTTCATGTAGAGATATAGTTGATCAATTGGATGGATATTCTTTACATCACATTAAAAAATTGAAGTTTTATAGTCCTTTGTAGTTTTAGCATTTGTATTTTTTGGCTATAAGAATACTAGACAAAACTTTCATTTTTTAGCATCTAAAGTTGGCACTAATCTATTTTATGTAAATAAACCATATTTCCCAAACCCACTGCAAATTATGATTTTTAAGTGTTTCATTATTTTTCGTAATCTCCATAAATTATGAAAATATGTCTTGACTATTGCTTGTAGAGGGTGATGATTTTTCACAGTGGAGGAAATTTCAGGCTAAAAGTGGCATCCTAAAGAAAAATAATAAAACAATAGATATAAATTTTGGAGGGAAAAGAAGAAAACTACATTTTTAAATTGTATTTTAAACTTATCTCGTTATAGTTTTACTCAAATTTCATGTATAGACACTTGTTGGATGCGGAATTGAATTCCACATCCAATGAGTACCCATTATGCATAATTTCGAGAAGACCCACACTAATAAAAAATGTAGATACATTAAAAAAACATGTTAAAAAAAGTTTTTTAATCTAACTGCATTTTTTTATAAATGTGGATCTTTTCGAAAGTATGCATATGGGTACTTGTTGGATGTAAAATTTAATTCCGCATTCAATGAGTGTGTACACTTGAAATTTGAGTAAACCTATAAGGAGATAAGCCAAAAATACAATTAAAAAATAGTTTTTCTTCTTTTCCCTCCAAAATATTTACATGTCCCTCTTTTTAAATTTAAAGAATTCTGATTAGTTTAAATATTATGACATGGAAATTACATGAAAATTTCATGTGCACTTTTAGGATGAAATTTCCTCTAATGTGAGTCGACGGAAAATGTTCCAAAGAAATCACATGCTCACCTGATGCGACTCTTTCAATGGATGTAACAATTTCTATTGATAATTCATCTGAAGCTCAAAATTATAATTCCTTTTTTCTTTGCCTCTTTTATACTATGAAACATGCCCCCTATGATTCTTTATCTTTTTGTTGAGGATTTTCCAACACACTAGGTTTTATTGACTGTTATTTTTATTTTTCTCTTCGGATATCTATCAAAGTATATTTCTCCCAAGATTCCTTATTGGCATACTTTTGAATTAAAGGCTTTGATATATGTGCATAATATGATGAACCATGTTCAAGCCTTAAATTTGAAAATTTTCCAAAAGGATCATAGTGCCACCTCTATCCCTTTGACAACTTCATCTCTTCCATCAATATCTTCTACTTTGGTGTTCACTACAGATGGCCCAATTTGTGCCTTCAATTTAAAGAGATCATGTATCTTAATAGGAATAATATGGATTGATATACATTTAAACTATGTCTGATGAATTCAAGTGCAAAAATAATTAAAGGGAGAAATATTGGTAATAAGTAGGGACCTAATTCACATCCATATAATCTGATTTCTGTAAAAAATCAAAGAGGTTCCAATCCCATATTTTCATATCCTCATTGAATAGTAAAATTTCTTTAATCTTTGGAAATATTTTTGGAGTTGTTGAAACACTTAAAAGACTATAAGATACTAATAAAAATTGATTTAAAAATTCTAAAAATGAGAAATACTCAAAATTCCTTATTCCTAAAGAAGTCCAATAAATCATTGATAATGCATTTCGCTATAATTTGTTTTTTGAAGTTGGAGTTGAAAAAAATTATCTGATTGAATGTATAAGAATAAATAAACCAGGACAGACTAATACATAAAGGACCTAGGAATGTTGAATTTTATGAATTGTTCATTTATATTATCAAACAAGGAGCGACTAAAATTAAAACAAATAAAATACTTCTTTACTCGAGAAATTGAAGATAAAATACCTAAGAGATTTTCATTCAAAATTTGATCATCATCAAATCCTAATAAACAACAAGCCATTAAGATGATTTGCATTGAAATATTCAAGAATACATATGAAGGATATGGAGGATTACTCTAAAAATTTAGCTATATAAGGAAAAAGGATTCCAGAAGGGAAAATATTTCATCAACGATCAATTATTGGAAGATTTGATTTAATACTTGATTAGATAATGGTTGGGTTTGATTAGTCAAGACAATTTTAAGAATTTATAAAAGTTCTTATGGATTAATATGAAATAACATAACTTCATCTCTTGATATAATGACATTTATTCTTGGAAAACACCATTCAAAGCACCAGGTAACCATCTTAGGGATGTGATGATTTTTGGGAATATTTAATTGAGCATGAAATGACTCCCAAATAGAAAATTCACTGTTGAGGTCTTGAAAATTTTGAAAAACCCAATTCCTTAGTTTAAAGAGATCAAATTCGAATTTGGTTTCAATAATATTTGCACCTCTATCAATTAAATGAAATTACTCAAGGATTACAGAACCTCAAGCATTAGTTTGGTCTTTGGTTGAGTCTTATCTATTTTCCCTTTTATTTATTTAATTTTACTTCAACAAACCATAGAAAAATAGAAGGAAAATTAACTAGAGTTGGCAACCTTAGGTGGAAATTTAACCTCTGGGATTTGAATGCAAGAACTAAGTTTTAACTTCTCTCCAACATGTGCAAGTGAAAAATTCGCATAAACGAATCCATTTCAACCTTTTATAGTTTGGAAAAAAGTTTGAACATAGATGGCAGGAAGGGATTTTCAAATCATCATGAAGTTGATGGGTGTCGTGTGGTCTGTCCACTACATTGGATATGATGCAAACAATGATTTGAGGTGAAAACCACTAGTAGAAGAGAGGATGGGGTTGTAGTGGTATTCAAAACCATTTTTTGGGTTTGGGTTCTGCTATTCACTAGCACCAACCACATTACCAACAATTGTTTCAATAAAACAACAAATTGTTCCCCCCTGGTTCATTAAAATTTAGATGAGTGGGCGTAGAGGGTTTATGCTATTCACTTCTTCCAACCACATTAACCAATAGTTTTTTCAACAAAAAATAGATCACAAAGCCTCAATCGTTAAACTTCCGATGAGCAAGGGAGGGGGGGTGTGTCTACATTTAATATGGGCCTATCCTTTTTAGTCCCTACCCAAAGGGCCGACAAGGACTCTTGTAATTGAAATGCTTTGGAACATGAACCGGTTAAGCATAATCAAATTCTTAAACTGAAACAATCCTAAGTTTTTTGACATGTTTTTGTTCACTTTTTGAACAACCTATTAAATACTGAAAAGGGTTTCATTTCATGAATCAAAGCCTTCAAAATATTTGATGTCTTATTTGGCATTTTTCCAAGGCTGTAATAAGAATTGTGTATCAAAAAAATTGTTTTAAAAGTTTGTTGTGAACCTCATTTTATGATATTGAAGTAATGTTACTTTTAAAATATTTAACATTATATATTTGCATGAATATTTTCCCCGAGCATTAAAAACATTTTACTTTAAAATTTAAGCATTTTAAAATGAATTTTACAATTAAATGTTTCTTCACTTCTTTGCTTTTGTTCTTTGTTGTTGTAATGATAACTGGCTACATTTCCCACTGCAAGCTTCCCTCCACCACATAATGAATTGTATAACAGCCTGCCTAGATAGGTTTTTCCGACTACTTAAGAATACCTGCATGACAGTACTCTACGTGACAGCTGCATGATAGGTCGCCAGGCTTATTTTTTGCCACTTCTTTAAAATAATCTATATGACAGCCTACGAGGGGTCAGACTTCATTGGAGTTTTGTGGAATCTGGAACACGCTTTGCCTATGTTCACTCAAGGCCAACTAGATCCTATTTTTTTCCTGCAACTTCAATAAAACGGTACAACTCTTTGTTAGAAATTTTCATTCAAAACTTGTTTTCGTCGAAAAAAAAATTAAATTAGTATTAGTATTAGTATCACTATTACTCTCAATTATTACTATTATTATTACTATTACTCTGTATTATTGGATTGATTATTACTATTATTCTAGAATTTGTATTAGTATTTTTACTTTGTATTATTATTGTTAGTGTCAGTATTACTATTACCGTGAATTATTATTACTCTCAATTATTACTATTATTATTACTATTACTCTGTATTATTGGATTGATTATTATTGTTACTATTACTATGGATTATTGGATTGATTATTACTATTATTTTTGGAATCTGAATTATTATGGTTACTTTGGATTCTTATTGTTATTGTCAGTATTACTATTACCGTGAATTATTACTATATGAAAACTATACAAGAATAAATTTGATTTAAATGCCTTACCAGTAACAAAAAATCTCTAGCACAAGGTTAGCCTTCTTTTCCCAAAGTCATGCCCAGCCTTAGGCCTGAAGGTCAATAAGCCTAATAACCTAATTAGCCAGGGATAAAATAAGAAAACTTCAAATCACTGAGATTATAAGCTGTCTAAATACATCATACATGCAATTGAAAAATCCAAATTAAGTTATTAGTCATCCTCTCCATTTCTTAATGGAGTGACGAGAATAGTTTCTATTTTTAATTGGTTAAAAAAAACCAAATTAAAAGAAACACAATACAAGAAGTTAAAAGAATAACAATTCAAGAAGGGTAACAAAAATATCAAAAAATAATTTTACCTTTGGAATTTGGGGGTTTTAGTTCCAACCAAGGGTTTCAAATCTAATTACCCGTAAGCGATGATCATGGGGAAAAAGGGTGTAAGAACGGTTTCTATTTTTAATTGGGTAAAAAAAACCAAATTAAAAGAATCATAAATATCAAAATTTCATTTTACCTTTGGAATTTGGGGGATTTAGTTCGAACCAAGGCCGTAAGAATTTTCATTCAATCCCCACAAATAAACAACATTCAACATCTTTATATCGACATTGGGGATCCTCAATAACTAGAAATCCTGCTAGAAAAAAATAAGTAAATAAGTAGGAACCCATAAAACCAAAAATATTACAGTGCTAAAATCCTAAAGTACTAAAAAAAAATGGAAATATAAACTACATTCCAAAAATTTCAAGGAATGATATATATATATATATATATATATTTATGGTGCATACTAGAGGTTCAAATTCTTCTAAAATTTTGAACAAAGTGCGTATTTCGGTATACATGAGACGTATATGTCAGTATTTGGGTATTTTGAAGTGTCGAATGGTATTATTTCATTTCAAAGAAAGTGTAAAATAGTAGAGAAAACATGCAGAATTACGTAATAAATCATTCGTTCAATATAGTCTAGCTTTCGTTCTAAAGCTTCTGCATCTAGCCTTAGATCTCATAAATAAGTAGAATTCAGGGAAATGAATTTTATGGATTAAATACTAAATTTAAAAGAATCAGATGTAGAGCTTATATAAGTTAGAAAACGTTCGAAAAATGAAATTCCAGCAATAAAGAGGAATATTAAACAAATTTTGCACCAAGGGCTCCTCTGGAGACAAGGTGACACTGGATTCAATCCAGATTTTTGAATGTAGTACTAGCTTTGGACACTTGAGTTATTTTTCGGGCATGTATCCTAAATATGTGCAAACACAGTGGCACTGTAAGTTCCTTTTGTTTTTTAGGCACTAGTCTTTGTTCAAATGACTAGCCTCATCCACCAAAAAAAGCATTTAGCTCTGCAATAATGGTGGCACTCATAAATATTTTTGGGTAGAGGCACTGTTGTTAAGCTGCCTTCAAAAGTTGTAGAGTCACAAATCTACTTTTTGGAAAGAAAATGAGACTTCTCGACGAATTGAGGTGGGTAGTTACAAACTTAGATCCAAACCCTAAAAAGAAAATATCGAGCATACATCGACATGTTGACGTAAGTTTAATGGAATTGAAGAATGGGTGACAAATATGAGTGGTTGAATAAAATCCCTTTTGTTCATTGAGAAATATCATGGGCATGGCTTATAGAAATTATATTATGGAATAAAATTTAACAGGATATAATATTAAGTATAACAAGATGGCATCAACACAAAAAAAATATTGTCGAATAAAAGGTGGTGGGGTATATATTAAAGTACATTTAATGTTAGTATATTTTAAAATTAAATTGAAAATTTATATATATTTTTGATATGATAACCTTTCTGTTTAACATATAAAACAAGTTTGTATTATATAAATGGATTGATTTATCTTCCATGTAATAGTGACATTTAGACATTTCATATTAAATGTATTTGACATCTAACCAAATATGAGATTATTAATTTTAATTTCTATCAATTCATTTTAGTTGTCGCTAGTTTTATCATAGTTTGTGACACCTATGTAACATTATTTGCATGTCCAACACTTCTATGAGCCACATTATATAGATAAAAAAGAACAACTTTACTGAGAAGCATTTAGAATGAGTACTGTATTTTTTTTGAGTTTGGAAGTCGTCGACTATGACGTAGTTTGGTCATTTACCATCTGTTTATCAAAACCAGGCCTGGTTTGATCCTGGGAATTCTCGTATGTGCTTAACTTATTTTCACGGAATACACATACCAAGAGTTTTGATTTCATTCAGGAAAATTCTGGGTGGTTTTGTCTAAAAATGAGTGTGCATTTGATATAAATTCATAGAGGAGGCTACATTGATCCAAGTTTCAAAACATTCCCTTAAACCCCTCCTTTCCCTCTACATCAAGCGTCGACATTCTTTTTCCTGGTACCCGAATGCTGAGGTAGGGTTACATTGCAATTCTAGAAGATGATGCTCGATTTAACGAGCTTCTCCGATGAAAATTTCGATGCAAAGAAGTGGAAAAATGGGGTTTGCAAGGCATGCCATATGGAAGATCTCGTAGGGAAACACCTGGGCAATCTAGAGACGAAATTTCATTTCATGTCAGAAGAAATTGCCTCTACATTAGACAAACATAGCATTGTTGCGTTGATCCGTGTCCCCCACGCTTCTCGAGATATCATTCGGGTCCAAGACGATGCCACTGGCGGATCAACGAGTGCTTCAATAGGTTCAACCCCAATAGGTGCTACCCTTGCCCCCTATCAATTCCCTTAGTTCCATATTCATTTACCCATGAATCTCCTCCTAGAACCAGTGTAATTACTAATGACAATGAATCATGGGTATGAAATATTGAAAAACTAATGGCACATGAGATGTAGTCAAGTAAGAAAACTAATCTGTAAGGTTTTTGTGATTCAGAGACTACATTAGTTTTTTACATCGCTAGCTCAATGGTTTCGTTGGTTTAGTTGTTAAAAGGAATATGACGAAAAAATTTAGTTCCTATATATCACTGAGGAGGAGGAGAATTCTAATAGTTGAATTGTTGAAATAATGTGGGTGAGAGAAACATATGAAGACATCGACAGGTCAGTTCTATATTTAAAGCGAAAAAATAACCAAAAAATTGTGTCAAAACATCCAAACAATTGTGTTAAAACCTTATGGTAATTTTGTTTGGGCTATTTGTGGTTTATTGTTTACAAAATTACTGTTTGTGATGAAAACAACTGTCTATAAACCTGACACCTATTTCTGGGTTGGTTAGGCTTGGTTCATCGCTTATAAAATTACCATTTTACATATATGTTTTGTGTTAGTTACTCTAATGGATACCTTTTGTGTATGGGCAGAACATAGTTGCATTAAAGGTTTTTCACCCACATATAATTTGCATGAAAATATGGTGACAAATAAAGTTTAAAAATACCTTTCTATAAAATGAATAAAACTTACAACTAACTTTCCAAATATTTACCCCTGGTTAATACTATAATTCAATGTGAAAAATCCAATAATTTTAATAAATAAATATATTAAAAATCACTTCAGAACTAAAGAAAGAATTCGTAATACATAGCTTTACTAGAAATTATTTTAATTGATTTACTTTATAATAAATATTAATCTGATTATTGCAAGACCAATTTCCTATTCTCCATCCTCCACTTCAGCATTGAACAATCGAGCTATCATATTCACACATCTATTCTATTGTATCAATGCAATCAGTAATACATCTTTGTTGTCCAGTTCAATCCCCTTTGTGGACAGAGGTGATCCCTATAGCCCAAGGGCGGGTCTAGTAACTACAGGAACATACTAACATCTACCTTACTAGATTGTAAATGCATTTCAGAGAAATGAAGATGTCCTACCTTGTTCTGATGCTATGTTGTCATCTTCTTGATGTGTCTCTCTTCTCAAGCTTGATACATGCTTCTATCAAGGTCAGATTATCTATACAGAAAATCAAGTCACCGTGACAAGTGTAAAATCACGAAAAACATAAAACAATTACAACCTATCTAATTGATCAAGGAATGCTAGAAATCTCATTATAAATGTAAACAAGAGTGGAAGATAAACATCATATGCATTTTATTATGATAAAGACAAGGGGAGTTTAGAACCAAGCCTTGATGTTGAGGCTCTCCTTTGGCAAGTTTGTATCCAAGCACGTTTGCAACACCCTCATACACAAAGGTCCAAGATCTCACTATGTTCTCAACACACAAAAAAAATCACACTCTGCACTATTCTCCTGAAGGTATGATTGCTTCTTCTCTCTATGCTAACTCCAACTAAGACTCAGACTAAGGAAGCAGAGGTGAAAGAGGTCTCCTTATATAACAATGGAGGAGGATGTTATGGGCCCTCAAACAATAGGAAAAGAGCTTATCCTTTGGAGTGGTTCCTATTTCTTGGGAACAAGAAGCCCAAAGGGGAATTCCTCGACCATATCCTCAAAAAAAACCTCTAGCTCGCCGCTTCGCAAAGCTTCTAGTCATGGAAGCTTCGTTTCTATTTTAAAAACTTTCCAAAATAGGATCGGCATGGGTCCGACATTAATACAAAGTGCCGATCGATGCGGGTGATAGTGAAAATCTCTATTATAGGTGCGGATTAGACACTGAGACAAAGCACTGACCTTGAAACCCAGGTTTTTATAGGGATCTTCCAGAAAAGTTGTAAAGGGAGATGAATTGGAAGACAAAGTGTGGTTCAGGGGTATGTATTCCATGCTTGGAAAGTACACAAGGGCCACTGTATGGGTCCCCTAGGATCAAGGAATGGGGAGTACAGGGACGGTGACAAATTGCTATGTAACAGATGCTCCCTAAAGTATGAATATTGAACATGAATGAGGGGAGAAATGCTTTACAAGTACGTGCAAGGAACCATACGTTGCCGTCCGGAGACCTTAAAATCAAGTTGTTAGCCACCTATAAAATTTTTTATACTAGAAGGTGGCTAAATCATTTTTTGGAGCCTTCAAGGAACAAATTTTATTGCAAAAAATGTTGGCTCTTGAAGACTCATAAAGGCCTCATGCCTCTATCCAAAATCTTCCCTACTGTGCCCATTTTACAATCTAGAATTCTACTAATTTCATGAGAAGAAACTGCTGCAAAAATCACCTTTTCCCTTTCCTCACTTCAAAACTAACCTCATTTTCTACCCCTTTCATTCTTATAAAAATCCTTCATTTTCATATTTTTCGCCTTTCCCCTCCATCAGGATCCCTTTGATAAGGTTTAGGACTCTTTATTTGCCTTAGCGAAACCCTCAAAACCCTTTGAAAACTATCGAAAATCTATAAAAAAAACCCAAATTTTGTTACAGACTTAAGCCCCCTTGGGCTCAGTCCAAACCACTTCCCCATCATGCGACTTGGTGCTAGAACCAAGCGCTAAACCCATATGGCGCTTATCGCATCAGAAACTTTCGATGGTGCGTAAGTCTTTCGTTACGTATAAACTTCAATGCTGATTAGCCCTGTATATTATAGCCCCCAATCATATTGCACTCCATATAGACCATGGCCCCATAGACGGGCGCCAAGCCATATTATAAATATATATTCTGCCCCAAAGCCATGAAACCTTTGTTTTTATTAATTTTTTGTGTTTTTGCAGGGTATAAAATTTTTTCCACTAGGGCAAAGCTTAAAACATTTCCACCATCGATCTGATCTGCAGATCGATGGCCCACAAAACAATCACCCCAGTGGTCCCCGCGGTCAATCACTGTACAAAACCAGTTGTCTTCATCACACTGCTTTTGTGGGGTAAGCAATATTTCTGATTTCAGCATGATCAATGCCATAAGCCGACACATGGTCTTGAGTGGTTTGGAGATACCGCCCTCATCGCACATTAAAATTCGACTACGAGCCCAAAGCGATATTGATGTGTGCCGTCTGATCTGAGGCCAGCTCATCGGATGGTGATCGCACCCAAAATATGCTCGAGGGATAAACTCCCCCTCCTTTTGCTTCCTCCCGTGCATCTTTCTAGAATCACGCTCATTCTGCACCGACAGATCTGACGGCCCTCGTTCCAAGTCGCGCGACTTTCAGCACAAAGTTTATTTCTCCCAAGGCCATGAAAAATGGGTGGTTTTCTAATGACACGTGTCAAGTGGGGACGCGTATCACGTTCCAAAGGGAAATACCACCTACCAGCCTTTTCCTCATGTGAAAACTGTGGTTTCCATCCCCGAAACCATTTTCCCTCTTTCCATGTGCGTTTTCCGCGTGCCTCCTCTGTCGTTGATCTTGTGAGCCAATCTCATCGGACGGCCCACGATCATCTTGAACCCCAAACACCATTTTTAACCATTTTGTCTCATAACAAAGGTTTTTGACCTTATCCCATCAAATTTTTTCCATTTCTTCGTAAAGTGACTCCTTCGCTTTACTTCCTCCCAATCAATGTTGACCGTCGATCATTCCGCGATCGATGGTTTTGACTTATTTTTGACCCGCTTTCCTTTTTTAACCTCCGAAAACAGATCTCGATCATTGGATGATGCCATCCAATGGCCATGCTCTCTCCCTACGCCCTCTGAAGCAGTAAAACCTATATAACGCAGGATTTTATAATATTTTTTGTATTGTGCAAGGTTTTCAATGGTTTTCCATTATATTGAAAGAAAAGACAAAGGCTGAGAATGGAGATTCTCCCTCCTTCGATTCATCAAAATGAATCATTCACAGGGTTCAAGCTCCATGTTTTATCAGTGTTTCATGAGGCATTAACACCATACGAGCCCTGCGCAGCCTGCACATCAACAAGACACAGTTAAATGAATTTAAAGAGTATCAGTGTCGAAGATAGAACATAGCAGAACAGAAGATTGAAAAAAATTTGGGGATTACGACTAATATTGATTATCAAAGCCTAATCCTCCAAATTAAAATAGAATTAAAGGAAAATCAGAAGGGTTTTATCAGATAGAAATCCTCCACCGCCACATCTGAGGCAAATTGATTCCTCCCAGCTACCACAGTGCCACCTGTGCCTCAAAGCATTCAAATACAGGCCGAAGTTATTGATCAAGATCAGATATTTGCCTCAACACAGACAGAGAGTGAATTTTGCAAATAAACTTAATGAAAAAATATCAATAGAGTTACTTCAACATAACAGAGAGCCTCAAAAGTCAAAAAGAGCTCCCACCGAGCTTAAATCTTAAATGTAAATTATTTAATACAGAGGACACCTATGTGAGATTCTTCATCGAGCCCCCCAAAGGCTGAGAATCCATTAAGTCTGTATTAATTATCTTTGGAGATCTTTTATCAGATCCCACCTCCTCATTCTTCTATAAATACTACTGGTGAAGATGAGAGAGGGGTTGGTTGAGTTGGTTGCTGAACTTTGAAATGTAATTGAGCTTGAGACTTCTACCTGTAAATAGTGTTCACTGGCTGTTGGAGCTCTGCTTGTGATAGATAAGTTAGTCTAGGAAGTGTAGATGATTGCTAAACTAAAACATTGTACTTAAAGCTGTAACTGGTTCGGAGCATCAATACAAGCTGATTTATGGAATCCTGGTCTATGTCAACGGTGATGTTATTTCTTTTTGTGAATTGTTGTTTTATTTTTGTTTTCATTTTTTTCATCTTCTCTTATAAAGAACAGTGTGCATAGAGTTAGGACCTACTGTATATCAGTACCCTTCTCTAACTGAAAATATTTATCTGAATGTTTTCTTCCAATCCATGTTATTTGGGAATAATTTAATTCAGTTCAAGCATAGGAATGTTGGCGTTCCCTCGTCCTATTGTCTGTGCTAGTTGTTTTTCTTAAATGTTATTTTCAGTATATGTTAAGTAGAGATGAACTATGGAAGATATGGTGTGCCTTGGTGCTAGTTTTATCCCAAAAGACTGTCTGAAAGTTTCACTTGGAATGTGTTAAAAGATGGCTAGTTTAAAAGTACTTACTGGATCTTAGGCCATTTTGTGTTATCTTTGTATTTTTATTGAAAGTAACCAAGTAAAGCAGAGCTAGGAGAGGACTTTTGGTGAGCCCGACCCGCTATTTTCTACTCCAACAGTTGCCTTCAAGTTTCCCTCCGTTTTTATTATGTTTTCTATTGAAAGTGGATCAAAGGCTGGCTAGTTTCAAAGTACTTACTAGATGCTGGATTAATTTTATGTTTTTCTTAAGTTTTTGTCAAAGGCTGGCTAGTTTCAAAGTACTTACCAGATCCTAGGCTACTCTTTATTCTTCATTTGTTTAATTCCCCTTCTTTTTGTATCATTTCATTCCATAAATCAAACTTTAAAAGAGATCCTTAGACATAGATGACTTGCCCCATGGACCACTCTTGAACCTGATTTTTTCAATTAAACCCTATTATGACTCCATAGCCCAATGGACTAAAACCTGCAATTATCTATCTTTCTGGCCAAAGCTTGTTCTAATTTCTTGCAACTTCACACCTTTGAAACTCTTTGCACTTAGAAATTTCCACCTCAAATACTAATCATGCTCAACCATCCAAAAAAAAAAAAAACCCTCGGCCTTCATAACTAGCCTAATATCATTACCCAAAACTCCAAAGAAAAATCCATATTTGCACTTATTGGAGATATCCCTCTCCAGATTCAGGAGGGCTAGATCCTAGAATCCCAAAGTGGTTGAAATAATGTTCTCCTTGTAGTTGGACTTTTTCCAATCTTGCTAATTATAGGGTGCTAACATCTCTGGCGACTCCGCGGTGGATCAAACCCAGAATCTATGGTTCCCTTTAAAAATTCATAAAATATAGTGAGTAAAAAGCAACCTTTTCAAGCACTACCAAGAAATGGTAATTATGATGAAGCTTGTTTGAATCCGTGACAAATTAGGTAAAACCTAGGATTCTCAGAAGAATTTGTCTAACCCTGAAAAATCAGCCAACTTAGCCATAAGAGTAGACTGTCTTTGTCTCATAACTGTAGCTAAGTTTTGAAACAGAGTTAGAACATTCTTAGAAACCACACAACTTAAAAATAACTCAGAAAACCGAAAAATATTTCAGATTGGTATCAAATAAACATGGTGGTGGACCATAAAACCTTTTACCTCCTTAGGAGCTCAAAACTTCCACTTGGCGACTCCAAAATCCTGAACAGACCTTAAGACTCCACTGGGAAGAACCCTTATCATTGTAATATCATTCAAACTTGGTTAGAGGACTATAGGATTAAAATTTGTGCAAACAAATTAGTTGACCATTTAAAGACTGTCATACCTGGTTAAACTTGTCTTGTTTATTTGGGTATGAAAAACACAGCATAGTGGCTCCTAGAAAGATTCACACTAGAGCCTATCCTGACCCTGATCCACCTAAGATGGTTGATAACCCAGAAAGTATCCTTAGGAGGTCTCCTAGGATTAAATTAACGACTATTTTCAGATCACCCTTGAGAGATAATTCAGTTCCTGAAAATATTTCAGCTCTACAACAATCACAAGTTGACTTATTAAATCCCTTTAGAACTAGGTCTCTTGATGATTTAGATCAGTTAGATTTTGAATCTTCACTTTCATCTCCTAAAACAAGTGAAAATCCTGGTAGTAGAGAAACAACACCTCCTGATTTACATTTCCTTCACAACTTAGGTGTCTCTCATCCAATAGCAGCTCAGCAATCTACTCTTGGTCCATCCACTTCCGCTCACCCTACATCCACTGTTCAAACCACTCCATTCCAGAACACTTTTCCTTTTGTCAATCTACCTCTTGTAAATCCACCTCCACCTCCTGCCATGGCTACATGGTATGCTCCCTTAGTCTTTCATGTACCATTAGTCAATATTCCACAGGACTATCAGTCCAAATTCCATTATATGATGCTAGCAATTCTACAACTGCATCACAATATGTGGATACGATGAATGACTACTTTGACAGAAATGAAATTGATGATGATTCTGCCAAGCTTAGATTATTTTCTCAAATCTTAGGAGGGGAAGTAAGAAAATGGTTAAAAGGCTTAACCCCCCATAGTATCAATGATATTCAAGCCTTCCATCAGACGTTCTTAAACAAATGGGAAGTAAATAAGAATCCTCTCCAAGTCCTTTCTTATTACAAGAACCTCCACAGAAACACAGGGGAAAGTGTGCAAGCTTATTGCACCAGATTTAATAGTGTGTATAATGCCCTTTCCCCGAATCTAAAACCTCCACAAGGCTCAGATTTAAACAAGTTTCCTGAATGGTTTGACCCTGAGATGGCCTGTCAGCTGAGAGAGAGAGATCATGCAACTCTTGAAGAGATGCAAAAAGGTGCTCTTTCTGTGGAAGTCAATTTGATGGAGAAGAGAGCAAGAATGAAAAATGAAAAGAGAGTGTCCTTTAGAGAGGAATCTACACCCTCTACTTCCAACTCAAAGATGGAGAGAATGATGGAAGAGATGATAAATAAAATGAGCATCCTTGAGAGAGCACAATCCAGTAAAAACCAAATTTCTCCTCAAAACAGAAACCAGAACCAGAATCATAATTTTAGAAGGAACCAACCTCCAAATAGATCTAGGGAAGATTATCAACAGATCCTCCTCCCTTTCATCAAAAATATGTAAATGAGGTTGAGGAAACATATGAGATGACAGAGGAAGATGATATCAACATGCTGGGGGTAGATGATGATGACTTTGAGATTCATTACAATAGAAAACAAGGTCTTTATACACCTCATGATGACAAAAGAGATGATGATGAAAGTTATTATCAAGACGTGGAAAATGTCATTATAGAGTCTCCAAAAGAATATGACCTTAGAAGAAAAACTAGTCAACAAACTCCCAACACCAAAACCTCTGAAAAATCTTCACAAAACAGCACTCCAACCAAGCCTAAATTTGTCAAACAGAAGGAGAAAATAATGGTTGTTAATTCTGATAAAGGTAAATAGAAAGGCACTCAAAACAATGAAAAACAGAGTGCGGACATTAGTAGTACTAACACTTCAGCTAGTACTCCTGTTAAAACCATTTTTTCAAATGTAAATAGAACAAATCAGCAAGCTGATGTTGCTGATAGACTAGCAGCTAGTAAGGGTGAAACAAGCTTTTCAAAGAACCAAATTCCTTTCAGCCTAGAGCACGAAATTTCAAAGATCAAAATCTCTGTTCCCCTGACTGAGTTAGCTGCCCGGAATGTATATAGGACCCAAATTTTGAAGGCTTTCAATATTGAGGATAATAATCACACAGTCAATCTTAATGATGACCAGCCAGAGCTCAATTTTGGTCCTAAGATTAAAGGTAGATATCAAGAGGGACCTATTCCTCCCTTTTACATAAGTTTAAATGTTCATGAAAAATTTTTACACAATGCTATGCATAATTCCGAGGCTTCTCATAATTTAATGCCCAAAGCTGTCATGGAGAGCCTAGGCCTTGAAATCACCAGAACTTACAAAGACCTTTACTCCTTTGACTCAAGCAGAGTAAGATGTTTAGGATTAATTAAGGACCTCTATGTTAACTTAGCCCAGATTCCAGCCAAATGCTTAGTAATGGATATTGTTGTGGCTGATGTGCCCCCAAAGTATGGAATGTTATTATCAAGATCTTGGGGGGCTAATTTACAAGGGACTATGCAAATGGACATGACCTATGTGACTATCCCTGTTTTCAATCAGACAAGAAGACTTTAAAGAGAGTCTCATATGCAATACATAGTTACAAGTCAAGACGGACCACGGAAATCTCCTCTTTATTCTGTAAACACGAGCCTGGATTCATTTATTCTTTTCAATGATGAAACTTTCAGTGAACAAGTGACCTTGTCTGATTTATTGACAGATAGAGAGGAGGAAGAAGATAATGTAGGAGTGTCAGGAAAATTTGCTAAACCTGTAAACTCTAGCAAACAAAACATAGGTCTTGAGCTACAAATCACGTTTCCTTTGTTTTTAAACATTGAGAGTCAAGAAAGTAGTCCTAAACCCAATAAAAAACCCGAGGAAATGAAACGAATTCAACTAAGTGCCGATACCCAAGAACAATAAAAAATCTTAGTAGTTGAAGAGAAAATTCACCAAACACATGAAACCGAAAATAATCCTATATGGAGTATATATTTTGACGAGTCATGCACTAGAACTAACGCTGGTGCATGTGTCTGAATTTGCAACACTAAAAAAAACCACATAGAAATCATTTCTTGCAGATTAAACTTCCAGTGTTCTAATAACATAGCGGAATATGAATCCCTACTTCTAGGCTTGCGTTTGTTGAAAAATTTAGGAGCCAAGAAAATCAAAGCATATGGGGATTCAACATTAGTCATTAGGCAAGTCAATGGGGAGTATAACTCAAATCACCCAAGACTTAGGGCCTATTGAAACAATGTCATGGGCCTTTTAAAGACTTTTGAAGAATACCAAATAATTTTTGTTCTGAGGAAAAGAAATATTACGGCCCACAATTTAGCCTTTGCAGCTAGAACATGCTTAACACCATATGAAACCAAAAACTGCACAACTCAAATAAAATTCAGACCAGCCGTACCTGATAACGAAAAATACTGGCAAGTTTTCAACAAGGACAAACAAATAGAAGACTTCATGGAATTCAGAAACGAATTCGAACTACACAGTTCGGACTCAGATTATGATACAGACTGTAGTGAAGAAAATTTTCTTGGTGAAGAAGAACCGTCTCCTGAATTTGTTAATATTAAGCTACTGTCAAGCAAACTTAAAAAAAAATAGAACTTACTGCAGAATTAGAAACATAAGAGTTAGAAACCCTGCAGTCCAAAGATGAAAGTTTGCCTAAGGTTATCGCACCTTTAGAAGAGTTTTTTGATTTTAACGATGTGGCCAAGAAGCCAAAACTAGAACCTATAGAGACTGAAGTGGAAGAGTGCAATATAGGCAGTAATCTTAAACTGAAAATGATCAAAATGTCTAAAACTTTACCAGCTCACATTAAACTCAAATACATAGAGCTGTTTAGAGAATTTTCTTATGTTTTTTCTTGGAGTTACGAAGATCTTAAATCCTATGACACTGAAATAATACAGCACAAAATTCCTCTCAAAGAAAACCAAAAACCATTTAAACAGAAACTGCGCAGAATAAATCCTGCTCAGCTACCTCTAGTTGAGAAGGAGATCAGGAAAATGCATGAAGCTGGTATTATTGTCCCTATTAGATATTCTGAATGGGTGTCTAATCTGGTGTCGGTTAGGAAGAAAACTTGAGAGATCAGGCTTTGTATAGACTTTAGAGACTTAAACAAAGCTTCATTAAAGGACAACTACCCTTTACCTAAGATGGATCATATTTTACAAAGGGTGGTAGGGTCTAGAAGAATTTCTTTGCTTGATGGATACTCAGGGTACAATATGATCTTAGTTCACTTTGCTGATCAGTTAAAGACAACCTTTACTACACCATGGGGCACTTTCATGTATGTGAAAATGCCCTTTGGTCTAATGAATGCTGGAGAAACTTTTTTAAAGAGACATGGACATAGCATTCTCGGAAGAACTAGGCTTCTTCATCATTATATACCTTGATGATGTCACTATGTTTTAAAAAACAGATGAAGAGCACTTAAAGCACTTAAGAAAATTTTTCGAGAAATGAAAAAAGTTTGGGATATCTTTAAACCCTAAGAAGACACTATTTGGGCTCCAAGAAGGTAAAATTCTTGGGCACATCCTTTCAAAAGAGGGTATTAAGGTAAAGAGGATTGAGGCCATATTGCAAATCTCTCATCCTCAAAACATCAAGGAGTTGCAATATTTCATTGGAAAGATTAACTTTTTGAGAAGGTTCATCCCCAACTTGGCTGAGCTCCTTAGAGATATAACAAACATGTTGAAAAAGGAGCAAGGGGTAAAGTGGACCTTGCAATCAAAGAAGTCCTCTGAGCTGGTGAAACAAGCATTAACCAAAACACTGGTTCTAATAAGTCCTGATTTTTCAAAAGATTTTTATATTTTTTCGTTTGCATCAAAACATACCATAGCTGATGTCCTTTTACAGAAAAATCCACAAGGAAAAGAGCAGCCTATTGCATTCTTTAGCAAGGCATTGAGGGATGCCCCTCTGAAGTATAACATTATGGAGAAGCAAGCTTTTGTTTTGGTTAAAGCTTTGAAAGACTTCAGAGTATACATCTTGCACTCACACATCATTTCCTTTGTCCCAAATTCAGTTGTTAAAGACATTCTAACATAGGACCCATATGGTAAGAGAGGTAAGTGGATTGTTGTTATTCTTGAATATGATTTAGAGATAAAACCCACTAAGTTGATCAAAGGCCAAGGTCTTGCTAGATTAATGGCTGAATCAAATTTTGAAGTTCTTGATATAAATATTATTAATGTTTTAGATGATCAAGAGGAAACCTCAACTCCCATTGTTGAAGACCATTTCATGAATTCCTCTTGGTATGCTGACATTATTTATGTTTTGCTTAATTTAAACACACCTCTTGGTTTGAAAAAAACAAAGGAAAGGTTCCTAAAGTTAAAAGCTGTAAAATATTGCATTATAGATAGATTTCTTTATTGGAAAAATGCAAGTGGTGTATTGCTTAAATGTTTTCCTGAGTATGATGCAGAGAAGGTTAAGCACGAGTTCCATGAAGGAGAGTGTGGAGGTCATTTTTACTGGAAGACAACAGCCAACAAATTTTTAAGGGCTGGTTTCTATTGGCCTACAATTTTTCCTGATATACACAAGATGATCATTGCCTGTCATAAATGTCAACTTTTTGAAGGAAAAAGAAAACTGCTCCCTCTACCTCTGCATCCAATCACTGTTGAAGCTCCTTTTCAACAGTGGGGACTTGACTTCATAGGAGAAATCCATCCACCATCTTCTGCTCAGCATAGATGGATTCTTACTGCCCCAGACTATTTCACTAAGTGGATAGAAGCCATACCTTGTAGGCAGGCCAATGATTCTATTATTATAAAATTCATGGAGACTAACGTTCTCTCCAGATTTGGCTGTCCTACTAATATCATCACTGATAATGCAGCAGAATTTGGATCAAAGAAGATGGTTGAATTCTGTCACGGATATCAGATAACATTGGGGCATTCCACGACCTATTACCCCCAAGGTAATGGAATTGCAGAATCCTCGAACAAGAGTTTAGTGAACATAATTAAGAAACTGTTGGAGGACAACAAAAAGTCTTGGCACACAAAGCTAGTTTATGCACTTTGGGATGATAGATTGACTTTGAAGAACTCTATTGGTATGTCACCTTTCCAGCTTGTGTATGGTACTGATGCAATATTTCCAACCAGCCTTGGTGTAAAAGTGATGAAGTTGATTCAAGAGTTGCAAACTGAAGATAATGACATGATCAGAAGAATAAATCAGACCATTCATCTTCAGCAAACCAGAGAGGAGGTTTATAACAAAGCATTGCAGAAGCAGGACAGCATTAAAAAGCTTTTTGACAGAAGAACAAAGGCCAACAATTTCAATATTGGGGACAAAGTTTTGAAGTGGGACTCAAGGAGGGAAGACAAGGGAAAGCATGGAAAATTTGACAACTTATGGCTTGGCCCTTACTCTATCCATTCAGTTGCTGGTAATAATGCCTATTTCTTGCAAGAGTTGAATGGAGTAGAATTATTTGGGGGTCCTGTCAATCGCAGGATGCTTAAGCATTACTTCTCTTGATACATTTCATGTTCTGAAAGCCTTTTTATCTTTTTCTCATTGTAAATATCTCACCCATCATTGCATTCAAAGTTATAAAAATAAAAAATGCAAAAACAAAGACAGAAAGAAAGAAAGAAAAGAGGGCAGATTGTAAAAACAAAAAGGTATCGCCCCATACCAAAAAGAGAAACAAATCTGAAAGTGTGCAAGCTTAAATGACACTCCTGAAAAACAAACTTCTAATTAGTCAAACAGCCTAATCTTGACTAATTAGTTTTAAATTTTCTACTGATAGGATAGTGAATTCGATTTGTCAAACTGTTTAACCTTGGCTTATCGGTAAATAGTTTAGGATAGAGATTAAAGGTTCAAACATGCTCAAAATCTAAACCTAAGTTTCCAAAGAGAGTGACTCAAATGTGTTTCAAATTATGAGTCAAGAAATATGTAAATTTGGTTCTAATTAGCTCAAAATCTGAACCAGTTGACAAAGGAAAGACATCTCAAAACAAGAGTCAAAATAAAGCTGTAAAAGAGATGAAGGAAATGCTTTTAAATTTCAAATCCCGAGCCTTCCATTTTTTTTAAATTTTCTGTAAAATGTCTATGTGCAGTTTGTTTTTATGCCATAGATCACAGCAAGTCAAACATCTTAATCTTGACTTGGCTGTTTTTAATTTTTTGTTCTAAAATTTAGAGAATAAAAATCTGTTGGATAGTTTAATCCCAATAGATGGTAGATGAGGTAGAGAATCATATGGGCTCAACTGTTTAATATGAGTCCATGGAGAAATAAGAAGTAGAAATAGATTAGATTTCCTGCTTTCAAAAGAATTAAAATGTTGTAAAAGAGTTTGCCAATCCAAGTGCACTCTAATGAAGAAAAAATGTTAGATATGTAGGATTGGGTAGGTAGAAAAGCTTGTTGTTGAAAGATCCATTGTTTTTATGGCTACTAATATGTTTTCAGAGAAAAATAAAATCATCCCAGCAAAGGAAGGGCAGCCCAATGGATGAAGCACTAATCAGCCTCCCAGAGAATGCAAGTCTGAAGTTCTTGATGCCTTCAATAAGGCACCATCCCCAAGTGGAGCCACTGTTAGCCACCTATAAAATTTGTTATACCAAAAGGTGGCTAAATCATTTTTTGGAGCCTTTAAGGAACAAATTTTATTGCAAAAAATTTTGGCTCTTGAAGACTCATAAAGGCCTCATGCCTCTGTCCAAAATCTTCCCTACTGTGCCCATTTTACAATCTGGAATTCTCTGCTGATTTCATGAGAAGAAACTGCTGCAAATATCACCTTTTTCCCTTTCCTCACTTCAAAACTAACCTCATTTTCTACCCCTTTAGTTCTCATAAAAATCCTTCGTTTTCATATTTTTCCCCTTTCCCCTCCATCAGGACCCCTTTTATAAGGTTTAAGACTCTTTATTTTCCTTATCGAAACCCTCAAAACCCTTTGAAAACTATCAAAAATCTATAAAAAAACCCAACTTTTATTACAGACTTAAGCCCCCTTGGGCTAAGTCCAAACCACTTCCCCATCATGCGACTTGGTGGTAGAAACAAGCGCTAAACCCATATGGCACTTATCGCATCAGAAACTTTCGATGGTGCCTAACTCTTTCATTACGTATAAACTCTGATGCCGATTAGCCCTGTATATTATAGCGCCCGATCATATTGCACTCTATATAGACCATGGCCCGGTAGATGGGCGCCAAGCCATATTATATGTTGTGTAACTAGCTCCAAAAATAGAAGAAAAGAGATATCAATGCCTTAGAAATAAGCCACTTCGAGGGGGAAACCTCCAATACATTACATAAATGAACAATTCTTGGATAATACAATTTACAAAACCTCCTTTCTATATATAGGAGTCCATGTGGCCATAATGTAATCCTAGTGGGCCATAATGTAATCCTAGCTGACCTAAAAATAACAATTTAAGGGCACAATAATAACAAAATGGGGGTTACAAGGGTACAACAGTAACAATAAGGGGGTTACACTAATAACAATAAGGGACTATACTAGTAATATAGGGATGCCCCTCTCCTTCAAAAAAGTGTTGTCCTCAGCGCTTGAGTAGCTCTGGGTGCTTCTGTATAAACTTCTCATCCTCCCATGTAGAATATTCAGTGGGTAAGTTCTTCCACTTGATGAGATACTTTGAAATTGATCGATTCCATAGCTGTCGAGTTCTTGTTTCCATGACTGCTTCAGTTTCCAATATGATTTCTCCTTCCTCATCAAGTTCTGGCAATATTGTTTGAACTGGAAGATTTTCACCTATCACCTTCTTTAAGCATGAAACATGGAAAACTGGGTGCACTCGCGAAGAATCAGGAAGCTCCAATTTGTATGCCATAGTACCAATCTTTTGCAACACCTTGTAAGGACCATAGTACTTTGGCGATAATTTATTATCCTTCTTTGCTTGCTTGAGGGACATTTGTTTGTATGGTTGTAGCCGTAAAAATACCCAATCTTCTACATCAAAACTTCTCTCGCTACGATGTTGATCTGCCTGTTGTTTCATTCGATTTTGTGCCAAATTCAGGTTATCCTTTAAGAGTTGGAGAACTTCTTGCTGATGCTCGAAGTGATCTTCCACTGCTTGAACCTTCGAATTTTCCCTTAAAGATGATGTGAGGGATGGTGGATGATATCCATAAAGTGCCATAAATGGGGTCATTTTTGCTGCAGTATGGAAGGAAGTGTTATACCACCATTCAGCAAGAGGTAACCACTTGACCCATTGTGTTTGTTTATCGGATACAAAACAACGAAGATATCCTTCCAAACATTTATTTACTATCTCAGTTTGACCATCAGATTGAGGATGATAAGATGAGCTATGAGCTAATTGAGTACCCAAACAAGAAAATAACTCCGTCCAAAAATTTCCATTAAAAATGGGATCTCTGTCGCTCACAATAACCCTTGGGCTTCCATGTAGCTTTTGAATTTTGTCCATAAATGTAGTAGCAACTGTACTTGCTTTAAATG
Organism: Pinus albicaulis; assembly: GCA_034641835.2. Classification (NCBI taxonomy): domain Eukaryota; kingdom Viridiplantae; phylum Streptophyta; class Pinopsida; order Pinales; family Pinaceae; genus Pinus; species Pinus albicaulis. Next base: position 951,951,588 of record CM076581.1, on the reverse strand, counting down.
GATGAGATAATGCACAAAAGTGTGCATGCTTGGTAAGTCTATCAACTACCACCATGATGACACTCTTTCCTTCGGACTTAGGTAAACCTGTGATAAAATCCATTGAAATCTCCTCCCAACGTTGACTTGGAATGGATAAGGTTGTAGAAGTCCCGGGGTCTTAATTGTCTCAACTTTATTCTGCTGGCAAACCAAACATTCCGTCACAAACTTTTGAATATCAGATTTAAGGCCATCCCAAAAAAATTCTTTCTTCACCCTTTGGTAAGTTTTTAAAAATCCTGAGTGTCCTCCTAAAGGAGAAGTGTGCAATTCCAGAAGAATCTTTTGTTTTAGTTGGGAATTCTTACAAAGATATAAGAGATATTTGTACCATAAGGAATCATTTTTCCAACTAAATGTATCAAATGTACTAGGATCTTGCTGCAACTTTTGAATGAGTCCATACATCTTTGTCCTTCTTCCATTCATCTCTTGCTTCGATTATCCAATCTGGTTGGATAATAGAAATGGCACAAAGCAATGCTTCCACCTCTTCATTCTTTCCTGAGAGTGCATCTGCAAAAACATTAAGCTTTCCTTTTTTGTAGATTATTTCAAAGTCATAACCCTACATCTTTGTGAGCCATTTTTGTTGCTCTTCTGAAGATAGTCTTTGTTCCAAAAAGTGTTTAAGACTATCATGATCAATTTTTACCTTGAAGTGTCTTCCCATTAGGTAAGTTCTCCATTTCTTTAGTGCATGCAGTATTGCTAACATTTCCTTCTCATAAATGGGTTTCTATATGTTAGCCCCTTATAAATTCCTTGACGAGCAAGCAAGGGGCTAGTTTGTTTTATAAGCCTGCAAGGAATGCATTTCCCTTGAAAACACATCATCCTTGCAGCCTTTTCATGTTTCCTGCCTTGTGACTGTTTTCCTCTTCTGTTATGGTATCAACGAGCCTTAATGATGAATAATTATGCTCCAAAAGGCCATTATCTTCCCCTTGTACCTTTGCAGAATGCCTCTTTCTATCCATCTTCCCCTTTTTGTCAAAGTCCCCTTTGTTCTCCTGAAATCCCACCCTTGCCTTTTTTTTTCCCAAATTTCCCCTCTATCTCCCTACTGTTACCCTCCTTAGGCCTTGAAATGCATTAAAATGGTCAGAAACCCACTTTTCAACCTTATAATAGGCCTAAGCTCCTTTCCTGCAAGCCCCTTTCAAACCACTTCCAGATATATCCGTAGCCCAGGACCAAGCGCTTAAGCCTTAGGCGCTAATCGCATCGGAGAAACAGAGCGGAACATTAAAATTCCTTTGTAATCACCGAAAAAATCTGATGTGATTATTTTGTTGTTAAAGTCCTCCGCTGTGTTCCGCGTCATTGATCTTCACAGAATAGACGGCGATCGCCACCCCCGCAGCTTTCACCGTGCAACCCGTTCACTGCCCGTAGTTGTAATCTCCGTCGTTCGTTAATGCGCCAGATCAACGGTCCACAGTTCATCCATATCGGGTGCGTTTTCAACTGTTGATCTGTACAGATCCGACGGTGCAGAATCTACCCGTCCCGGTGGTCCCCGATCACTTTCACTGTTCAAAAACCATCTGGTTTCCATCGCACCTCCTTTTGGGGGTAGGCGGTATTTACCTATCGACCAGTGATTCCATACATCATGTGACACGCGTCCCCTATACCTTTTTCAAAACCGTCGTCCTCGCGTGTTAACCGTCGTCCATCGTGCATTATTGTTCAGACACGGATGCCCAGCGATATTGCCGTGGACCGTCCGATCTAGGGTGGGCCATCCAATGGCTATCGCTCGCTGAAGATGCATGATAGTTAACTCAGATGCACGCGCGATAGCTCAGGGTATGACACGCCATCTAGTTAATCTCCGTCATTGACCTGATCTACAGATCGATAGTCCACATCAATCACCCTCCGTGTTTTTTCACTGTCGATCTCCTCCTGAGATCGGACAGACCGCATTTTTCTTCCCCCACTGTTGACTAATCCGCTGTCGACCGGTCCCACCGCGTCACCTCCACATGTCTCACTGTACATTCTCCCCTCCCATTTTATATATTCATTCAAAAGGTCAAGTTTAAGGTTTTTTACGTTAAATTTCTCTGCTTTCCGCCAACCTTCCATCAGATCATTTCTCCACCTTCCCTCTGCATTATTCGCCTTTCGTCCGTAGTCTCACTGTCATCCTCATAGTTATCCACATCATCCAACCCCATGCATGTTTTTCTTAACATTTTTCATATTTTGTAGGGTTATCGGAGGCAAAAAACCGCCATGATTCATAGGAATCATTGTAAACGGCACGTTGAGAAGACAAGGTTGAATTTGGAAGCTAGTACTACAGGGAGGTGTCCGGAAAGGTAGCGGCGACATAAATATTATCCAAGGAAAATTCAATCTCCGCAAAGAAAAACCTATCTAGCGCCATTAAAGCCCAGATTTTGCAGATCAAGACATTTATGAAGTTGTGGAGAAAAATCAGCTTATGGTCAAGGATTTCAGCGTTTAGTGTTGGAGGTTTTGGGCCTTAATGCAACAGTTTAGAGGAAAAACACCAGGTTAGCAACATCATGGATCACCCGGAGTGTACAGCAAATAGAAATCAATGTATATCAGGGGTTTCTACAGCAGCAGAATGTTTTTCCTCCATAAATGATAGAGCGCCCATGCAGTGTTCAATCTCTACTGTGTTCTATAGAGATTTTCTACCCTGAAACAGCTCTGGTACTATCAGAGCATTTATTTCATTAGTATGGAAAACTTATTTATCATTCATTCATATTTTGTTTATTCACAAATAGCACCACACAGTACTGTAGACAGAATACATCAAAGTCATATAAGAGTAACCTGGAGTCTGAAGAAGATCATTCGTTCACCCAAAGAACACCAGAAATTAATGCACAAGCTTTAAACAGAATGGGCTTCGGCCCTCTTTCTTTTCAGAATTTTAATACTACATTTATTTCTTCACCTACCTCCTCTGCTCCTCTGGAGCTATAAATTCATGAAGAAACTCATTGTAAATGTTGTTGATCAGTTATCAGAGAACTGCAAGTAGTTTCTTTTGAGACACAGTCTCTGTGTAAAGTTGTAAGATAGGTTGAAGGGGATGTTTTTAGACTGAATATTCAGCTATTGTAAATTTTGTACTTGATTTTTATTACTGTTTAATGTGACAAGCACATTTCTTTGGATCTTGATCTGAAGTAGCGGTGATTTTTTTCCTATCTTTGTGTTTACATTCATGTCATTTCATTTCTACTAGCTTGCATCAGAATATTGGCATAGGATTTACCCTTGTTAGGTACCATATGTTTCTGCTCTCCTTGCCATTAATGTTTCTCTTCTAAATGTATTATCTAAGAAATGATTTCAGTTGGCTTAACCAGTGTAGTGGAAGATATTGCCTTCTCTCTGATGTATGAATTAATTGAATTCAGTTCTTAGATGTTTCTTGTTATAGATTTGGTTGGAAGATTTGGGAACACTGGGGATTAGAGTTAGCCCTGTGCACTAGGATACTTGTGCAACTAGCTGTTCTGTAACTTTGTGCTCTGAATTTGTGTTATCTCCTCCCCTCCTACTCTTCATGTCACACAATCATCTTTAAGATCCTATGTCTCATATGACTAGCCCAATTGAAAGCCTGCTTATTGAGTAGCAAGAAAATCCTTTCCTGACTCCATTGCCCAATGGTTTTGAATATTTCCCAGAATACTTCACCTCTGCCCTTATTCCTCTTTGTTTATTCTGGTCTTACAATGAATCCTTCTTTCCTGATAACCAGCAACCGAACAAAAAAATCAAACAAACAAACCTTGTGCCTATAACTATCATAACATCCTTAACAATGAACCTCAAAGACATGCATCTTTGATATATCATAGAGAGATCCCTCTCTGGACCCAGGAGGGCTAGATCCTGAGGTCTGAAAGTGGTTTTGATGTTGTCTCATCTTTTGGTATTTCCAACCTTTCCAAAACATGGGAACCCCAACATAATGGCGACTCCACTGGGGAATTCTGATTTTTCCTCACCGTACTATATCATAAGCCTCAGAAAACCTTCAATCTCTGGTTAGGTTGGCAGTTAAACACTCCTATTATCACATCAACCTCTATACCATTGCTTGTGTTTTCCCATACTCTTGGACAGAGTCTGGAAAGGGCCAGGCAGCCTCCAGATCTCACACTCTTTCAGAGGTGACATATCTGGTAAATGCCCTCCCAATGAATCTCTGGTTAGATTTTGCTGTGTTTGGAAGATATCCTTGAAAGAGGACATCTCATAAGCACTTCGGTGGACAGTGTACCCTCCAAAAACATCCTGAACCTTCCACCTGGTGACTCAATATTCCCTAAACGTTTTAAAAGACTCCACTAGCGATCAGTAGGCCTGCTGATTATCTTGGTTCACAATAAACTCCACTGGGAGACAAGCCTCCATAACAACATCGATCACAGTAGAAGTAATAGGTAGGGTTAAGCTTCTTGGTTGGAAAATAACATTTTGGCTTCTAGAACCATTTATACAAGAGCTTACCCTAACCCAGACCCACCTGAAATAGCTGACAATATTGAGAGCATCCTCAAGGGAGCTCCTACACCTGAAAGATCAACTATTTCCAGTCACATCTATAGAGCTAATTCTGCACTAGAAGATCTTACAGCTCTATCACACTTTCACCTTGACCTAGACCTACCTAACAGCTTACTCAGAACTAGGTCATTCAGTAGCTTAGACCAGCCAGACCTTGAGCTCCCTGGTTCACCACCCCAAAGTGGTAGACACCTCAGAACTATACATAACCCTCCTTCTACACCTCGTGATATGCATTTCATACAAAACTTGGGGCTCAGCCATCCTAGATCTTCTCTTCAGTCTTCTGCTAGTCACAATATCCTTACCATCCATATACCTGTTGTCCAAGTAAATCCTTTACCTCCTCAAAACATCATCATGGCAGCTTGGTATGCACCTCTGGTTTTGCCTCAACCTATAGTGCCCTTACCAAACGATTATCAGTCAAAGATCCCACACTTCACTACAAAAGAGTCCATCACAACCTAGCATCATGTAGATAAGATGGAAGATTCTTTTGACTACATGGAAATAGATGATGATACAGTCAAAATGAGAATATTTTCCCAGAGCTTAGGGGGTCATGTGAAGAGATGGTTTAAAGGCCTACCTCCAGGTAGCATCAATGAGCTTCCAGCCTTATATCAGAATTTCATAAACGAATGGGAAACTAAGGCTAACCCTCTCCAACTCCTAGCAAAATACTTGAGCCTTAAAAGAAACTTAGGAGAGAATGTCCATGATTACACAACAAGATTTAATAGCATTTACAATGCCCTCCCTCCACACATGAAACCTCCACAAGGCATGGCTCTGGCAAAATAACCCGAAGGCTTTGATGCTGACATGGCCTATGAGCTTAGGGATAAAGAGTACAACACATTGGAAGACATGCAGAAAGGAGAAGTGAACATAGAGGCAAATCTGATTGAGAAAAGAGAAAGACTGAGATCTGAGAAAAGGGTAACATATAGAGATGACACTGTAGCTTATACATCTGATCCAAATTATGATAAATTGTCTAAAAATGTAGAAAGGTTACAACAAATGATGGAAAAAATGGTTTTCACAGTTAGTAACTAGAATAGAAACCAAAACTAGAACCAAAACTTTAGAAGAAACAATGCCACTCCCAACAGACAAAGAGAACCAAATCAGCATGTTATTCCCCCATTCCAAGAGAATTTTCTGGATGAAGATGAGGGAATCATAGAAGAGTCTGCGGGAAACACAATAAAGATGTTTGAAATGGAAGATTCAATCCATAACTGTTACTCAGAAGCAGATCAGCCCTCACCCTCTGGTTGGGATGAGGAATGGTTAGAATCTGAGGATTACAGATTAGGATTTGAAAATGCCATGATGCAGGTTACAGAGAAATATGAACTTAGAAGCAAGAAGAGCCAAGAAACTTCCAAACCAAAAGCTTCTGAGGTCACCATCAAGAAAATACTTGAGAAAACTTCTAAAGCAACTGCTAAAGGTAACAAATCAGCAGTTGAATGTTCTGGAAAGAACAAAGAAAAGGACAACCAAAACACTGATACACAAGGTAAACCAGCTAGTAGCACTAGCACTACAGTTAGTGCTCCTGATAAAACTCTCACAAACACTGTACATAATGAGAATCAACACACTGATTCAGCCACTAAAGCGGTGGCTAACAAAACAGAGTTAAATGTTCCAAAGAGTCAGTCCACTTTGAATTTGCAGAGTGAGATTGCAAAAATTAAAATCTCTGTCCCACTCTCTGAGTTGGCCACTTAGGATGTATATAAAGGCCAACTTTTGAAAGCATTAAATTTAGGAGAGAGCAGTGACACTGTAAATCTGAGTGATGATCAACCTGCCCTTCTGTTTGGTCCAAAGATAGAAGGAAAGTTTCAGGAAGGGGTAGTACCCCCTTTTTACATTAGTCTTAATATCCATGATAAGATTCTCCACAATGCAATGCATGATTCTGGGGCATCACACAACCTAATGCCTAAAGTAGTAATGGAAAGATTAGGCCTAGAGATAACCCATCCCTATAAAGACCTATATTCATTTGAATCTAGTAGAGTAAAGTGTCTTGGCCTGATCAAAGATTTATGTGTGAGCCTTACTCAGATTCCTACCAAAGGTATGGTCATGGACATTGTGGTGGCAGATGTGCCACCCAAGTATGGCATGTTACTATCAAGATCATGAGGAGCCAAGCTGCAAGGAACAATGCAGATGGATGGGGCTTATGCCACAATCCCAATCTTTGGCCAACTTAGAAGACTGTACAGGGAAGTAAAAACGAAATTCCTAGTTAGTAGCCCTGAGAAGCCTGAAAACTCTCCTCTATACTCTGTACATACAGACCTGGATTCCTTTATCTTCTGCAGTGATGAATCTTCGGGGGGTCCAGAATCCGAAAATGCAGGTACAAGAAAAGGTACACATGATGAAACAAAGACAATGGACTTTAACATTATGGCTACCCTAGACTCAGAAGATGAAGACGTAGAAAATCTTGGACAGTGCACTGAAACAACAATTCAAAGTGAACCAGAAGTAGAACACAATTAGCCAACTAGTCACCTCTCTGACTTCCACATCCATAACGAAAAACTAAACAGCCCACAGCTTAGTACAGACCCTATAACGCAACATAATGGTGAACCCAGCTATAGGGAAAGGAATGATAACAAAAACAAGAGCGAACCCCTGTGGTAAATGAATTTCGATGGGTCCTGCACAAGAAGAACTGCTGGGGAAGGAGTGTGGATACATAACACAGAGAGTGATTACGCAGAGAGTTATGCCTACAACCTGCACTTCAAATGTACGAACAATATTGTAGAATATAAGGCTCTGATCCTAGGCTTGAACCTGTTGAAAAAATTAGGAGCCCATAGGATAATCGTGCGTGGATATTTCGAGCTGATTATTAAACAGGTGAATGGTGAATACACAACGAAACATCCCAGGCTAAGAGCATATCGGAATGAAACTATGGATCTACTGAGAACGTTTGTTGAATACAAATTAGTGTTCGTTCCTAGGGGTCACAATGTCATTGAAAATGGATTAGCTTGCCTAGCTAGTTCATACCCTAAGACTCCAAGTGATTAACAGATCATCATTTAGAATAAATTCAGACCTACTATGCCAGACAACGAAAAATATTGGCAGGTTTTTGAAGGTGATAAACAGATCGAAAATTTCCTGATAAGCAGAAACGAATTTGAGTTTTCTGATTCAGACTCCAAATCTGACAGTAGCTGCCTAAGTGAAGAATATTCAGATGAGGAAGAAACACCCTGTAACATAGAAATAAACTCTTTAGATGAACAGACTAGAAATTCAAACGGAAATTGTGAAAATACAGATAGTGAAGAAGTAGAGGTATTGCAGGCCAAAGATAAGAACATACCCAGAGGCCTGGCACCCTTAGAAGACCTTTTTGACTTTGATGATGTAGCAAAAAATCCCATTATAGAGCATGCAAACTCTGACGTGGAAGAATGCAACATAGGCACAGTAGATAAGCCCAAAATGATTAAACTGGCTAAGTCTTTACCTGCAGACATGAAGAAAAAATACATCAACCTATTGAAGGAATTCATTGATGTGTTTGCTTGGAGTTACGAAGACCTAAAGGCTTATCACACAAACATCATTCAACATAAGATACCCTTGAAAGAAAATCAGAAGCCCTTTATGCAAAAACTTCGTAGAATAAACCTAAAACAATTTCCTGCAGTTGAAAAAGAGATTAAGATGTATGAAGCAGGTATAATTGTGCCTGTGAGGTTCTCTGATTGGGTATCAAACTTAGTGGTTGTGAGAAAGAAAACAGGGGAAATTTGCCTGTGTATAGACTTCAGGAATCTTAATAGAGCCTCACTCAAAGAAAATTACCCTTTACCAAAAATGGAACATATTCTTCAGAGGGTAGTGGGATTTAAAAGGATTTCCCTGCTAGATGGTTTCTTAGGTTACAACCAAGTCTTAGTAATCCCAGAAAATCAACTCAAGACAGCCTTTACCACTCCATGGGGCACTTTTATGTATGTAAAGATGCCTTTTGGATTGATGAACGCCGGTGCAACCTTTCAAAGAGCGATGGACATATCTTTTTTGGATGAGATAGGGAACTTCATTTTTATTTACTTAGAAGACATAACAGTCTATTCCAAGACTGAAGAAGAACATCTAAAACATTTGAGAAAAGTGTTTGAAAAATGTAGAAGGTTTGGTATGTCACTAAATCCAAAAAAGACTGTATTTGGACTGCAGGAAGGTAAAATTCTTGGCCACATTATATCTTAGAAGGGAATTAGGATAGATCCACAATGATTTGAGGGAATACTACAAATCACACACCCAAGAAACATCAAAGAGTTACAGTCCTTCATTTGGAAAATCAGCTTCCTTAGGAGATTTATCCCAAACCTGGCTGAACACCTTAGGAATATGACTAACATGCTGAAGAAAGGTGTGGGAGTTAAATGGACTGTTGGAGCTAAACAATCTTTTGAATCAGTCAAGCTTACGCTCACCCAAGCTCCTGTTCTGATCAGTCCATATTTCTCAAAAGATTTCCTGATCTTTTAATTTTCCTCTAAGCATACAGTGGTTGCGGTCTTGCTGCAGAAAAACACAGAGGGAATGGAATAGCCAATTTCCTTCTTTAGCAAAGCACTCAGAGATGCGCCCTTGAAATACAACATCATGGAAAAACATGCCTATGCTCTGATTAAGGCCTTGAAAGATTTCAGGGTGTACATACTTCATTCTCGCACCATAGCCTATGTTCCTAATATAGTGGTTAAAGACATATTATCCCAAGACCCAGATGGGAAGAGGGGCAAATGGATTGCTGTGAGCTTAGAATACAACCTTGAGATAAAACCCACCAAACTGATTAAAGGTCAGGGCTTAGCTAAAGTAATGGCTAAATCAATCTTACAAGCCCTAGACATTAACACGATAAATACCTTGGATGAGAAACAAGAATTGCATGATCCCACTGCTGAGGAAAAATTTCAGAGCTCCCCTTGGTATTCTGACATTTTATATGTGCTTACACACCTCAATTCCCCTCTCGAACTATCAAATACCAAGGCCAGATTCTTAAAGCTAAGAGCCAGAAAATACTGCATTTTGAATGAAAACTTCTACTGGAAAAATCCTAATGGCCTATTGCTTAAATGTTTGCTTGAAAATGAGGCAGAGAGGCTTAAACAAGAATTCCATGCTGGAGAATGTGGAGGCCACCTGAGTTGGAAAGCCACTGCAAACAAAATACTCAGAGCTGGCTACTATTGGCCCACACTCTTCAATGATGTCCATAAAATGATAGTTCCCTGCCACAAATGCCAGATCTTTGAAGGCAAAAGAAAACTCCTCCCTTTACCCCTACAACCCATCACTGTTGAAGGTCCCTTTCTGCAATGGGGCCTAGATTTCATAGGGGAGATTCACCCTGCTTCTTTTGCACAACACAAATGGATCCTAACAGCCACAAACTACTTCACTAAGTGGATAGAGGCCATACCCACTAGGAATGCCACAAATTCAGTCATCATTAGTTTCCTAGAAGGTCACATCCTCTCTCGGTTTGGATACCCAAGGAAAATAATCACTAATAATGCTACTACTTTCAGATTCAAGAAGATGGTTGAATTTTTTCACAGGTATCAAATAGCACTTGGTCATTCAACTGCCTACTACCCTCAAGGTAATGGATTAGCCGAGTCATCAAACAAGAGCCTGGTGATCATCATCGAAAAGCTGTTGGAAGAGAACAAAAAATCATGGCATAACAAGTTAGTGCATGCTTTGTGGGCTAATAGGCTTACAACAAAGAAGTCCATTGGCATGTCACCATTTCAGCTTGTCTATGGTACAGAAGCAGTATTCCCTACCAGCCTTGGGGTATTGGTGATCAAGCTGGTCCAAGAGATTCAAACAGAGGAAGACAATATAATGAGAAGGATAATCCAGAAAATTCACCTACAGGAAACAAGGGAAGAGGTCTACAACAGAGCAGTGAAATTTCAGGAGGATATAAAGAAATTGTTTGACAAAAGAACCAAAGCTACTGATTTCAAAATTGGGGATAAAATTCCAAAGTGGGACTCAAGAAGAGGGGACAAAGGAAAGCACAACAAGTTTGATAGTTTTTGGCAAGGTCCATACATCATCTAGGCCACTGTGGGTCCAAATTCCTTCTTCTTACAAGAATTAGATGGTACAGAGCTGTTTGGGGGTCCTGTCAATGGCAGGATGCTCAAACACTACTTCTGCTGATTTACAATTTCCAGTTTCCATTTCCATTGTACATACCATTGTAGTTTTCATTTTCAAAGAAAAGGAGAAAAGGTTTCAAAAAACAGAGAAAGAGGAGAGGTTCAGACTCGCTCAAAACATGAACCTCAGAAGTGAAAAATATTGGCTCTAATATGATCAAAACTTGAGGCAAAGAAAGTAAAGACAACTGGTCATAACATGCTCAAAATCTGGACCAGCAAAGAAGAAAGAAGGATCATCTCTAACATGCCCAAAACTAGAGCTGAAATGAAGAAAAGAAGTGACTCTAACATGCTCAAAACTTGAGTCACAAAGAGAAGAAGGATGTTTCAAGTTTCAGATCCCAAGCCTTCACAGTTTTCTTTTCAGTTTTCTGCAAATTTTGTCCATGTGCAACTGTCTTTATGCCCTGGACCCATAGCAAGTCAGACAGTCTAATCCTAGCTTGACTGTTTTTCAATTTCCGTCGTAGAATATAGAGAAGAAATCTACTGGACAGTTTAATCCCAGCATATATTAGCTTAGGTAGAGAAACGTATGAGACCAACAGTCTAATCTGGTCTCATGGAGTAATAAGGGTAGATTTAGAATAGGTTAATTTTCTGTTTGTAAAAATAAATGATGTAAAGGGTCTGCTAGCTCAAATGCAGCCTAAAGAAAGAAAAATGATAGGATTATAGTGTGGGTAGGTAGATTGATTGGGAAAGTTTTTCTGCTGATGTAATGTCTTCATATTGTGGCAGCTGATCTAAAGAAAGAAAGATGTCACATGGCAACGTCTTCTCCAAAGATTTATTTTAAATTTCCTCGACTCCTTCAAGAAGAAGCTTATCCAAAGCACAATTATAGTTCTCTATAAAATTTCTTTGATGCGGCGTGCTAGTTTGTTTTATAAGCCTCATGAATGTATTTCCTTTGAAAACATCATCTTGCACTTTTCTGTATGTTTCGCTCAGGACTGCCTCTTCATCGTTATGGTATCAACGAGCCTTACTGATGAATAATTATGCTCCAAAAGGCCATTATCTACCCCTTGTACCTCTGCAGAATGCCTCTTTCTATCCATCTTCCCCTTTTTGTCAAAGTCCCCTTTGTTCTCCTGAAATCCCACCCTTGCCCTTTGTTTTCCCAAATTTCCCCTCTATCTCCCTAACGTTACCCTCCTTAGGCCTTGAAATGCATTAAAATGGTCAGAAACCCACTTTCCAACCTTATAATAGGCCTAAGCTCCTTTCCCACAAGCCCCTTTCAAACCACTTACCCATATACCTGTAGCCCAGGACCGAGCGCTTAAGCCTTAGGCACTAATCACATCAGAGAAACAGAGCGGCACATTAAAATTCCTTTGTAATCACCGAAAAACTCCAATGTAATTGTTTTGCTATTAAATTCCTCCGCTGTGTTCTGCGTTGTTGATCTTCACAGAATGGACGGCGATCGATGCCCCTGCAGCATTGAACGTGCAACCCGTTCACTGCCCGTAGTGGAAATCTCTGCCGTTTGTTAATGTGCCAGATCAATGGTCCACAGTTCATCCATATTGGGTGCATTTTAAACCGTTGATCTATACAGATCCGACAGTGCGGAATTCACCCATCCCGGTGGTCCTCGCCCGCTTTCACTGTTCAAAAACCATCTGGTTTCCATCACACCACCTTTCGGGGGTAGGCGATATTTACCGATCGGCTAGCGATTCCATACATCATGTGACATGCGTCCCCTGTACCTTTTTCAAAACTGTTGTCCTCGCGCGTTAACCGCCGTCGATCGCGCATTATTGTTCGGACACGGATGCCCAACGATATTGCCGTGGACCGTCTGATCTGGGGCGGGCCATCCAATGGCTATCACTCACCAAAGATGCACGATAGTTAACTCAGATTCACACGCAATAGCTCAGGGTATGGTGCACCATCTAGTTAATCTCCATCGTCAATCTGATCTGTAGATTGATGGTCCACATTCAATCACCCTCCGTAGTTTTTCACCGTCGATCTCCTCTTGAGATCGGATGGACCGCATTTGTCTTCCCCCACTATTGACTATATCGCTGTCGACCGGTCCCGCCACGTCACCTCCATGTGTCTCACCATACATTCGCCCCTCCCATTTTATATATTCATTCAAAAGGTCAAGTTTAAGTTTTTTTACGTTAAATTTCTGTGCTTTCCGCCAACCTTCCATCAGAGCATTTCTCCACCTTCCCTTTGCGTTCTTCGCCTTTAGTCCGCAATCCCACTGTCATCCTCGTAGTCATCCACATCATCCGACCCCATGCATGTTTTTCTTAACAATTTTCGTATTTTGCAGGGTCATCAGAGGCAGAAAACTGCCATGATTCATAGGAATCATTGTAAATGGCGTGTTGAGCAGAGAAGGTTGAATTTGGAAGCTGGTACTACAGGGAGGTGTCCAGAAAGGTAGCGACGGCATAAATATTATCCAAGGACAATTCAATCTCTGCAAATAAAAAACCTGTCCGGTGCCATTAAAGCCCAGATTTTGCAGATCAAGACATTTATGAAGTCGTGGAGAAAAACCAGCTTATGATCAAGGATTTGAGCGTCCAGTGTTGGAGGTTTTGGGCCTTAATGCAATAGTTTAGAGGAAAAACACCAGGTTAGCGACATCATGGATCACTCGAAGTGTACAACAAACATAAATCAATGTATATCAGGGGTTTCTACAGCAGCAGAATGTTTTTCCTCCATAAAGGACAGAGTGCCCATGCAGTGTTCAATCTATGCCGTGTTCTGGAGAGATTTTCTACCCTGAAACAACTTCGGTACTATCAGAGCATTTATTTCATCAGTATGGCAGAATTCTTTATCATTCATTCATCTTTTGTTTATTCACCAATAGCACCACACAGTACTACAGACAAAATACATCAGAGTCATATCAGAGTAACCTGGAGTCTGAAGAAGATCATTCGTTCACCCAAAGAACACCAGAAATTAATGCACTGGATTTAAACAAAATGGGCTTTGGCCCTCTTTGTTTTCAGAAGTTTAATACTGCATTTAGTTCTTCACCTACCTCCTCTGCTCCTCTGGAGCTATAAATTCATGAAGAAACTCATTGTAAAGGTTGCTGATCAGTTATCAGAGAACTGCAAGTAGTTTCTTTTAAGACACAGTCTATGTGTAAAGTTGTAAGATAGGTTGAAGGGGATGTTTTCAAACTGAGTATTCAGCTATTGGAAATGTTGTACTTGATTGGTATTGTTGTTTAATGTGACAAGAACATTTCTTTGGATCCTGATCTGAAGCAGCGGTGATGTTTTTCCTATCTTTGTGTTTACATTCATGTCATTTTATTTCTACTGGCTTGCATCAGAATATTGGCATAGGATTTACCCTTGTTAGGTACCCTATGTTTCTGCTCTCCTCTCTTCTGAATGTATTATCTAAGAAATGATTTCAGTTGGTTTAACCAGTGTAGTGGAAGATATTGCCTGCTCTCTGATGTATGAATTAATTGAATTTAGTTCTTAGATGTTTCTTGTTATAGATTTGGTTGGAAGATTTTCGAACACTAGGGATTAGAGTTAGCCCTGTCCACTAGGATCCTTGTGTGACCAGCTGGTCTGTAACTTTGTGCTCTGAATTTGTGTTATCTCCTCCCCTCCTACTCTCCATGTCACACAATAATCTTTAAGATCCTATGTCTCAGATGACTAGCCCAATTGAAAGCCTGCCTATTGAGTAGCAAGAAAATCGTTTTTTGACTTCATTGCCCAATGGTTTTGAATATTTCCCGGAATACTTCACCTCTGCCCTTATTCCTCTTTGCTCATTCTGGTATTACACTGAATCCTTCTTTCCTGATAACCAACAACCGAACAAACAAATCAAACAAACAAACCTTGTGCATATAACTATCCTAACATCCTTAACACTGAACCTCAAAGACATACATATTTTATATATCATAGAGAGATCCCTCTCTGGACCCAAGAGGGCTAGATCCTGAGGTCTGAAAGTGGTTTTGATGTTGTCTCATCTTTTGGTATTTCCAACCTTGCCAAAACATGGGAACCCCAACACTGTAAATACTTTCCTTTGATTGGATGACTTTCAAAAGCAATGGGTCTTCCTTCCTGCATTAAAACAACACCAATTCTATTTCTTGAGGCATCACATTCCACAATAAAAGTTTTTGTGAAGTCTGGCATAGCTAAGACTGGTGCTAGGCACATTTCCTCTTTAAGATGTTCAAAGGCCTTAGTTGCTTCAAGAGTCCATGAAAATGCATATTTCTTCAATAATGTTGTTAGAGGTGCTGCTATTCTCCCATAATTCTTAAAAAACTTACGATAATACCCTGTTAACTCAAGAAATCCTCTCAACTGATTTATGGTTGTGGGGACTTTCCATTCCTTAATGATTTTAATTTTGTTAGGGTCTACTTTAACACCCTTGTGAGATACAATATGACCCAGATATTCCACCTCTTGTACTCCAAAGAAGCATTTGGATATTTTTGCATATAATTGTTTCTGCTACAATAGTTTGAGCACCATGTCAACATGTTCAACATGATCCTTCCAAGACCTGCTATAGATTAGTATATCATCAAAAAATACGAGCACAAATTTTCTAAGGAAGGGTTTGAAAATGGAATACATCAACCCTTCAAATGTAGAAGGTGCATTGGTAAGGCCAAAAGGCATGACCAAAAATTCATAATGAACCTCATGAGTTTGAAATGTTGTTTTTGGAATATCTTCAGTCTTCATTCTAATTTGATGATATCCCGAATGAAGATCCAACTTGGTAAAATAAATTTATCCATGTAATTCATCCAATAATTCATCAATCACGGGAAATTATCTTTAATAGTGAGCTTATTGAGCTCCCTATAATCTGGACACATGCGCCATGATCCATCTTTCTTGTGCACCAATACTACTGGAGCAAAGAAATAACTTTGACTAGGTTGAATTATACCAGCCTCTAACATTTATGTAATCATACGTTCAATTTCGCTCTTTTGGACATAAGGATATCTATAAGGCCTCATGTTTGGAGGAACACTTCTTGGAATCAAATTAATAGCATGATCATGACTTTCATGAATAGGTGGGAGTCCTTTGGGAGTTTCAAACACCTTGGAATGATTGTTCAAGACCTAAGGAGATCTCAGTAACAGATGATTTTTGATGTTGAACTTCCCAAAGAGCATAATTGTCCACCCAGCACCTCGTTGTTCGTTCTTTAGAAGCTTTGTCATGACATTGAGCTTATTATCTTTCCCACCTTCCCCGCAATACCCCGTAATTCGACTTCCTTTTTCTAAAAAATTTCAAGAAAATTTCTTGGAAAATTAAAAGATACCGTCCCCAAAGATTGTAACCATTGTACTCCCAGTACAACATCAACACCTGCCATGGGAATGGAAAGCATTGGACTGTTCAATACATATTCCCCCATGGTTAGCTTGATATTATGGCATTTTCCAAAGCAATTTATAGTTCCTCCATTTTCAACCATCACTTGACATTCTAGTGCTAGGTATAAGAAACAATTCAATTCCTTGGCTACCTTACAATGAATAAAATTATGGGTACTACCTGAATCAATCAACACTATTTCCTTTTTCTTCTTGATATGTCCTTCTATCTTGAGATTTTTAGGAGTGGTAATTCCTGCCAATGCATTACATGATATGGTTGGGCTCATTTCTTCCACTTCTTGGGTTGGTTCCTGGTTTATATCCTCTTCTTGTTCATTTTCTTCTTCTTCTTCACAATCTATGTAAAATAATTTCTTCTTGGCACACTTATGACCTTTAGGGTATTTTGTATCACAACTGTAGCAAAGGCATTTTGATTTGTTTTCTTCCAATTGTTGTGGTGTCAACATTGTAGGTCAGAAATCTAGGCGTAGAAACACTTCTCTTTATAGAAGTGAGTGGTAGGCTTCCTTGTCGCTACACCTCTTCATTCAATTCTTCTCTGCCAACCTGAATTCCTTCTCCAATGAATCAGTTCCAAAACACGAACTTCATGTTGGATGTTATCAAAGTGCTTATGAAGAGACCAATCCTGTGTTCCTCTGGAATATCAGTTACCCTTATATTCATTTTTTGGAAGTCCTCAATGTGCTCCCCCACTAAACCCTTTTGTTTGAGATTTATCAATTAGCTAAAGAAGGTGTTGCTCTTTGTATCCTCATAATGTGTTATCATTTCCTCCATAAAAATTGACCAAGTGACAATTTTTTTACGGGAGAAAAGCCATCGATACCATACAAATGTATTTTTTTCTAAATGTAAAGCTGCAATGCGTACCTTTGTGTGTTTTTCACGTTATGGAGATCAAAATATTGCTCCATCCGTAGTATCCATGTTACAGGATCCTTTCCATCAAACTTCCTCATATCCATTTTTAGAATATGGTGGTTCTTCCCACCAACATCAGAGTTTATGAAATCATGATTAACATTTATTTTGTTCTCATCATGAGGTTATTCTACTATCTTTTCACCATTAGGAAACATTTCTTGTATCAAATTTGTCAAACCTTCGATGTCTGCTTTTAGATCATTCTTCATGTTTTCCATTTTAGTTTTCCATAAATATCCATTCAGATTCCATGCCAAATTCATGCCATCTATCTTAGATTCCGTGCCTTTCTTCAAAAACTTCCATTTCATTTTTTGTTGATTTTTGCTAGAGCGAAATTTGGTGCACTTGCTCTTGTAATTTTGATAGATCATGTTGCAATTATTCATGTTCATGAGTCATAGTAGAGCCTTCTGAAGGCTTAATCGGTGTTTAATTATTTTTACAGGGCATTTTTTAGAACCAAATACTAATATCTATTCTAGAATATGCCCTTGGAATCAATTCAAATTTATTTTTCAAACAAGACTTATGCAATTCGGAAAAAAAAATACACACCTTTTTCTTGCTTTTGAGGACCTCGATATTGAAATTTGATAATCTCTGTGATTGTAGTTCTTCAATATCTTAAATTAAGCACTGAAGTATCCCTATGAATTCTCTTTTGAATGCCATAGGTTTGACCTGATTTGGATTCTCCAAGACAAAGTTATGTCCAATCTCCCACAATGACCTAATTATGGACTGGTTCAGTAGAGCGAACTTGTACGACTTACCACGTGTCACTGTTTCGTCCTTGGCCTCTGAAATTGATAGCTAAGAAACTACAGTTTGTCTAATTGTGACCAATTTTTACAGCACTCCAATCCAATTCCCAGAGAGAGAGTTATTGAACGTTTCCCACGATCACCTCTTTGAGATGAAATTCAGGAGCCTGAAAAAGCACTACCTTCCACAGATCATATCTCCAAAAATATTGCGAACTGCTCTAAAATTTTGCGACGAGTTTCCCTGCCAGACTTCACTTTCACACCTCAAAAATGTTTATATTCGAAACTTCGTAGAAGAAAAGTTATAGCGAAAATGCCACGATGACCTGTTTGGAGCAGCGAAACCCTAGAATCCAAAGCTCTTATACCAAATGTTGTGTAACCAGCTCCAAAAATAGAAGAAAAGAGATATCAACGCCTTAGAAATAAGCCACTTCGAGGGGGCAACCTCCAATACATTACATAAATGAACAATTCCTGGATGATACAATTTACAAAACCTCCTTTCTATATATAGGAGTCCATGTGGCCATAATGTAATCCTAGTGGGCCACAATGTAATCCTAGCCGACCTAACAATAATAATTTAAGGGCACAATAATAAAAAAATTGGGGTTACAAGGGTACAATAATAACAGTAAGGGGGTTACACTAATAACAATAAGGGACTATACTTGTAATATAGAGACCTAACATTATCAATATATATTCCGCCCCGAAGCCATGAAACCTTTTTTTTTATTAATTTTTTGTGTTTTTGCAGGGTATGAAAAGTTTTCCGCTGGTGCAAAGCTTAAAACATCTCCACCATCAATCTAATCTGTAGATCGATGGCCCACAAATCAATCGCCCCGGTGGTCCCCGCGGTCAATCACTGTACAAAACCAACTGTTTTCATCGCACCGCTTTTGTGGGGTAAACGGTATTTCTGATTTCAACGCGATCAATGCCACAGGCCGACACGTGGCCTTGAGAAGTTTAGAGATACTGCCCTCATTGTGCATTAAAATTTGACTACGGGCCCGACGTGATACTGACGTGCACCGTCTGATCTAAGGACGGTGCATCAGACGGTGATCGCACCCAAAATATGCTTGAGGGATAAACTCCCCCTCCCTTTGCTTCTGCCCTCACATCTTTCCAGAATCGTGCTCGTTCTCCACCAATAGATCTGAGGCCCCAGATTTGATGGCCTTCATTCCAAGTCACGCGACTTTCAGCACAAATTTTATTTCTCCCAAGGCCACGCGAAATGGGTGGTTTTCTAATGACACGTGTTGGGAGGGGACACGTATCGCGTTCCAAAGGGAAATACCGCCTACCCGTCTTTTCCTCACACGAAAACAGTGGTTTCCATACCCGAAACCATTTTCCCTCTTTCCATGTGTGTTTTCCGCACGCCTCCTCAACTGTTGATCTTGTGGGTTGTTCTCATCTGACGACCCACGATCATCCCGAACCCCAAACACCATTTTTAAAAATTTTGTCTCATAACAAAGGTTTTTGACCTTATCCCATCAAATTTTCGCCATTTCCTCGTAAAGTGACTCCTTCGCTTTACTTCCTCCTGATCAATCCTAACTGTTGATCATTCTGCGATCGACGGTTCTGACTTATTTTTCACCTGCTTTCCTTTTTAAACCTCCTAAAACAGATCTCAACCATTGGATGATGCCATCCAACGACCATACTCTCTCCCTATGCCCTCAGAAGTAGTAAAACCTATATAACGTAGGATTTTATAACATTTTTTGTATTGTTTAGGGTTTTTAATGGTTTTCCATTATATCAAAAAAAAATCTGAAGGTTGAGAATGATGATTCTCCTGCCTTCGATTCATCAAAAGGAATCATTCACAGGGTTCAAGCTCCATGTTTCATCAGTGTTTCATGAGGCATTGACGCCATACGAGCCCTGCGTGGCCTATACATCAACAAGACACAGTTAAATGAATTTAAAGAGTATCATTGTCGAAGACAGAACATAGCAGAACAGAAGAATGAAAACAATTTTGGGATTACGGCTAAGATTGATTATCAAAAGTCTAATCCTCCAAATTAAAAAAGAATTAAAGGAAAATCATAAGGGTTTTATCAGATAGAAAGCCTCCACAGCCACATCTGAGGCAAATTGATTCCTCCCAGCTACCACAGTGCCACCTGTGCCTCAAAGCATTCAAATACAGGCCGAAGTTATTGATCAAGATCAGATATTTACCTCAGCGTAGCTAGAGAGTGAATTCTGCAAATAAACTTAATGACAAAATATTAGCAGAGTTACTTCAACATAACAGAGAGCCTCAAAAGTCAAAAAGAGCTCCCACCGAGCTTAAATCTTAAATGTAAATTATTTAATATAGAGGACACCTATGTGAGCTTCTTCGTCGAGCCTCCCAAAGGCCGAGAAGCCATTAAGTCTGTATTAATTATCTTTGGAGATCTTTTATCAGATCCCACCTCCTCATTCTTCTATAAATACTACTGGTGAAGATGAGAGAGGGGTTGGTTGAGTTGGTTGTTGAACTTTGAAATGTATTTGAGCTTGACACTTCTACCTGTAAATAGTGTTCACTGGCTCTTGGAGCTCTGCTTGTGATAGATAAGTTAGTCTAGGAAGTGTAGATGATTGCTAAACTAAAACATTGGACTTAATGCTGTAACTAGTTTGGAGCATCAATACAAGCTGATTTATGGGATCCTAGTCTATTTCGATGGTGATTTTATTTATTATTGTGAATTGTTGCTTTATTTCTATTTTCATTGTGTTCATCTTCTCTTATAAAGAACAACGTGCATAGAGTTAGGACCTACTCTATATCAGTACCCTTCTCTGATTGAAAATCTTTATCTGAATGTTTTCTTCCAATCTGTGTTATTTGGGAATAATTTAATTCAGTTCAAGCATAGGAATGCTGGCGCTCCCTCGTCCTACTGTCTGAGTTATTTTTTATTCTTAAATGTTATTTTCAGTATATGTTAAGTAGAAATGAACTATGGAAGATATGGTGTGCCCTGGTCCTAGTTTTACCCCAAAAGACTGTCTGAAAGTTTCCCTTGGAATGTGTTAAAAGCTGGCTAGTTTAAAAGTACTTACCAGATCTTAGGCCATTCTATGTTATCTTTGTATTTGTCTTGAAATTAACCAAGTAAAGCAGAGCTAGGAGAGGATTTGTGGTGAGCCCGGCCCGCTAGTTTCTACTCCAACAATGGCTTTCAAGTTTCCCTCCATTTTTATTATGTTTTCTATTGAAAGTGGATCAAAGGCTGGCTAGTTTCAAAGTACTTACCAAATCCTGGATTGATTTTATGTTTTTCTTAAGTTTTTGTCAAAGGTTGGCTAGTTTCAAAGTACTTACCAGATCCTAGGCTACTCTTTGTTCTTCATTTGTTTAATTACCCTTATTTTTGTATCATTTCATTCCATAAATCAAACTTTAAAATAGATCCTTAGACATAGATGACTTGCCCCATGGACCACTCTTGAACCTAATTGTTTCAATTAAACCCTATTATGAGTCCATAGCCCAATGGACTAAAACTTGCAATTATCTATCTTTCTGGCCAAAGCTTGTTCTGATTGCTTGCAACTTCACACCTTTGAAACTCTTTGCACTTAGAAATTTCCACCTCAAACAGTAATCATGCTCAACCATCCAAAAACAAAACAAACCATCGGCCTTCATAACTAGCCTAATATCATTACCCAAAGCTCCAAATAAAAATCCATATTTGCACTTATTGGGGAGATCCCTCTCCGAATTCAGGAGGGCTAGATCCTAGAATCCCAAAGTGGTTGAAATAATGTTCTCCATGCAGTTAGAATTTTTCCAATCTTGCTAATTAGAGGGTGCTAACACAAGCATAGATACATATACATAACTAAAATCTCTAATGAAAACACATGAATCAAGGTATGGACGTAGCCATCTATAAAAGAGACCATGGTATGGTTGCATCCATCCATTTGAGAAGGATCTCCTATAGACTTATGGTATGGTCATAGCCATCCATCTGAAAGAAACATGTATCCAGTCATGGACAAATCATATCGCCTTGCAACCTGGACTCTAGAGAATAAAATCCAAGGTCTTGTGCTCCGTCACAAATTGATCAAGTAAAATTTCAAGCATGCGAATAAATGAGCTAAAGTCAAACATGCAGGAAAATGACCTGATTACTAGTAAATGATGAAAGTTGTTAACAGGTGCTAGAGAAACCACCAATAATGACAATGTCTCTTAAGGTACTAATAGTACAATCCACGAAATGTGAACAGTGAGTTGGATTTGAACACTCGTGAAATCACTTGATCGAAGGCCAATGATGTGAACCTGTCGTCAAATGAAAAGAACTTTCCATTAGGGCATGCAAGCTCTAAGGTACCAGAAAGGAGTCTCTAGATCAACTTCCTAGATTATGAGCTAAAGTCGACAGGAAGCGATCCATCGAATGAGGTTCATAATTAATCCCACATCATCAACATGAAACAGAGAGTGTAATATGAGTGTTAATGAATACTGAGACAGAGGATCAAGGAATGTACAAACTACAAAAGGATTTTCTCTAAAAAATATCGGGGACACGACTCTGGAATTTGGCAGTATTTGAATCAAATAGGATCAGAGGTCATGTTGACAAGATTGGTAATCGAATGAGAGGCAAACAGATTTCTCAACCCCATGGAGGCAAAGTGACAAAGTGAAGATATACAAAGCCGACACGAACTGAAAATAAGTCTCATGTTCAAGAGTGACATACTGTCGACACAACTAACGAATAACTTCCATTTTCCCCCACCATTTCTGGCAAGTACCTCTTTATTTTTACACAAGCTTGAAGAGGATAACATATTATTGTCATATAATTTTGTCCTTTGGAAAAATCCATACTTGTACATTTTACAATCCATAAGAAGGAGGAATTCGGTTACGTCATGGTGACGGTTTCCAATGTCATGTAAATTTTAATGAGTCTGAAAAAGGAAGAACTCGACACCTTTTCATGTTTAGAGAGTTTGAAAAGTGGCAAAAAATAAAACTCCAGTAGGTTCCTTTTCGTATGTAGTCTCACATATTTGAAAAGGCAGAAAACAATATCTAAGAGAACCTATTAGTCGCGATTGGCTAAGGTATTCCTTTTTCATAAATAGTTTATCCCAACCTGAAAAAGGGGTAAACTTATACTGGGTAAACGAATTTTTGCAGCCTTTAAAGAGTTCAAAATGACAAGAGTCTCATTAATATTTTCATATTTTGAGAGTCTGAAAAGAGCTAAAAGTTCACTCTTCCTGGAGGAACAAGTTGCATTAAGGGTAACAACTGGTTCCAGTGATGGTGGAACTGCTCAGAACAAGTAAAGGCCAAGAGGTTGGCTAACAATACCACTCATCGCAATGGTTCGTCAGAAATGGTTAAAACAATCAAGTGAATGAGTATGATCGGCCAAGCATATGGGGACAACGAAATGAGAAAACCAAGGTTCATATGGAAAAATAGGCTAATAAAATGGAAATCACAAGAGGTAAAATAATAATGGTTTCATTTTTACACAAGCTTGAAATTAGGAAACTCTGCTTGAAGTTGGTTTCATTTTTACACAAGCTTCAAACAGAAAAAAACGATGCTTGAAATCAGTTTACATGCCGCTAGCATGATGACTCATTTCGAGTTACATTCCCTCGAGCTTCATGGAATTCACTTGAGTAGAATACGGGTTACTAACAGGTGGATGGAATGAAGGTTCAATTATGAGATCAAGAGAAAGACTCGACTAGGATTTTATGAGATCTAATTAAAAGACTTGAATTGAAAAGGTAAATTGGTTCAATTTTTTACGAGGTTCACATAGTAAAAGAACTATCCTCATGACCTAATTCATTTCTTAATGAGGTTTAAATAGTAAATGAACTGTCCACATAAGATCTTGTTTCATTTCTTAAGGAGCTTGATACAAGAAAATGAAATATGCTCCGAAGAGCATGTTTCATTTTTTAAGGAGCTTGACACAAGAAAACGAACTATGCTCTGAAGAGATTGTTTCATTTTTTAAGGAGCTTGACACAATCAAACAAACTATGCTCCAATGAACTTTTTCAAGACATAGAAGAAGTCATGTCTTCCATGAGGTGCTCATTCTATTAGAGAGCAACATTCAGGAAATCATGATCCAATGACCCCAGAACATGGTATACTATGGCACTATCACTGAATGCAAGCATGGGATAGGTAGCCACATAATTGACATGTGGTGGGGAGGACGCCACTGGGAGGTAAGGACTAGGAAGGGACGATGGTAGACCAGACATCACATCAAGACCAAAGAATGAAGGATGATCAATGGTCATGATTCAACCTTCATGTGGAAAACAGATCACACAAAAGATGGAAGAGACAAGCGCACCCATGGCATAAGTATAGTTGCGCCCCAAGAGTAACTTAAAATCCAAGGGGCCTTGGAAAACCATCACGTCTATATGGAAGGTTTTTCCTCCCAAATTAATAGGCAACTTCAAATGGATCCCTAATGGTTGACTTGTTCCTCTGTTAAAAGCCAACAAATCCTGAGTAACAAGCACGAGCCACGGAGAACCCAAAGCTTTCCATGTAGTTGAGGAAAAAATACTAACTGAGGGGCCTTCATCTATAATCGTGCCTGGTAAAACCATTTTGTAGGCCTGTATAGTGATCTCAAAGGGAACGTAAGAAGGAAGATGATATCCCATAAATTTTCTCCAAACAAACGAGGCAACCAAACTACATGGAGGGGGTGGCATAGGAATAATAGGATTATCCCCTTGCGTTATGGGATCAGAAAGACAATCCTCATGGGATCTGGGAACGATAGCAGGAGGATCACTTTATAGAACTGTGACGACAGGAATTAGAGGATCAGCCTCCTGGATCATGGAAACGAGAGGATCGCTTTCCGATCTTGAGGAATCAGAGGAAACAAAAATAACCTGAGTCAGATGAGACACACTCTTGACAGAAAAGACCTGATGAACTGTTGATGGAACCGGGTCGCCATTATTCTCAACCAATGATTGTGTTATCACTCAGAAAATTTGAAGCATCATTTGACAAAGTCCTAGATGTTCATCTGTCAAAGGTATGGTTATAGGATTAATTTTTCATTACTTGGTCAAGGAAATTTTTTAATTTTTCTTATTTAACCTATCCTAAGGTCTAAACCCACCCTCATCCAAATCTCCTCATGTCAAATCAATCATAATTTTCTGAAATTTTTCATTTCCCATGGTTATAGCACGAAAAGTGTCATTTTAGCCAAGAAACCACACTTTCATAGCGAAATACACAGAGAAATTTCACTTTTTGCTACAAAAATGCGAATACTTTTGAGTAAAAAATGCCCAGAAATACATTAGGAATGCTACGAAAGTAAGGTTTCCTATCTGCCATGTCAAATTAGCTATTACGTGTCAGAAAATTAATTGAAAAGGATAAGTTAGATGCCATTTGAGTCAGTTAGGGTAAAGATCAAGGTACATAGTTAGGGTTGAATTCATCATCACCATTTTAAGCATGTATGAGTCATCATTATGTTATGTCTGGTCGTCGAACTTCAAAATATTTTTGAATTGAGTCATTTTTCATTCTATATTTCTTATTTGAGTGTTATTGACCTTTGGAGAGATATTTCATTGATCCCAAGTTGTGGCTGGTATTTTCAAAGGTTTGCAGATATCACTGATCAAGCGAGGCAGAGAAGACATTATCAAGCGAAGCAGAGAAGACATTAAAGAACCATGGCTACAAAAAGGAAGACAGATAAAGGTGGCCACTGCCTTAGATATGAGCCATCAGTTATGAATCTGAAAAATGAAGACCCAACACCTATAGAAGTCTTCAGAAGGACATGATATTTATGGCTTTGTGAAAGACTACAAGGATTCCATGTACAGGTTTCCAAAGAATTTTCCGTAAACTTCAATGGAATATCTACTAAGTGGGAATGTTGACTCTCACTACAACACCAGAGATCATTACAACAACAACAGGGATTCCAAGAGGACAAGAAAAATGGTTCAAAGGGTTCAAATTCAACATAGAGGAATGCAAAGATTTTATCAAGCCAAAAAACAATGAAGTTCACCTTACAAATTCCATTCCAAGGGGCTGCGTGAAGGACAAATTCTCAAAGCTACTACTTAGTATCCAAAAATATTTCACTTGTGAAGGAAGATATCATAAAGTCTATTCTTACCACTTCAAGCGTCTCCTACATTGTGTTGGTCAGATACCTCTTGATATGCCTTTCTATTTACACAGAATTTTATCAAAAATGGGAGATAAAGTTAAAGAAAAATTTGAGGGAAGTGAAATCTCACTTTTTCATCATGGCTTAATAAAGTTGCTTGTTTTACATGAGTTACAAAGACTAGGAAGAGAAAGGAAAGGAGAAAGTCATTGAAAAAACAGAGTTTGAACTCCTTGAATAAAAATTTAGGTTAGCTAATCATAAAATTTTAGTTATGAAGAAGGAGGCAAGGAAACATAATTTCCAAAAGGTTTAGTTTGAAAAGATGAAATAGGTTTGGGAAGAGCAGGTTGACATTGTAACAAAGACCCTAGACAACACACAACAATTAATCAAATAAAATATGCCATTGAGGAAAGATGTGAAACATGTCGGAAGAATGAACCTGCACTTGAAATCTACCAAGAGAAAGCTAAAGGATCAAGTTAAAGACCTCCAAGAACAACTAGAAATGATCCATGTGGACCTGGAGAAGAAAGGTCTCAAAATTACAGTAGTTGAGGAGCCAATAGCTCAACTCATCATTAATGATGAAGAAACACCTCAAGACTCCTAATTTAAGTTGGTTTATGTTTTGAAAGGTCAATGACATGTTGGAAACAAATTTTATACAGCTGAAAAGTACATTTTGTAAACTAAGGAAAAATCTAGAATTAACACAGTTTTCCACAGGTTCGTAGTGTTTCCTAGGCTTGAAGCCAGGACAACACTACAAAACCACATGTAGCTTTATTTTTTTCATTTAAAACCACTTTGGGTAGTTTCCACGGAGAGGAAATGATATGAAAGATGTGTCAAGGTATGATGAGCATAATGCAAAAGGAAAGAAGCATAAAATTTGATTGCAAAAGTTATTTTTTGTATGCTACGAAACTGCCATACTTTTGTAGCAAACTATTTTGAAGGTTTCTAAGTAGATTTATGGGAAGTTTCAGATAGATGGATATGTTCAAAGGGTCAAGGGACCTTGCCAGAAATCATCCATGACCTAAAGACTAAGAAATCAAGACAACTCATCAGCCAAAACATTCGTTGAAAATAAGGACATGTTTTCCTGAAAAATAGGGTTTGTTTCCATATTTTGAGGAGTGTAATTATGATTTCAAGTAGTGATGAGTTCTAAAATAGCTCATTTGAACATGTGAAGCATTATTTTTCATATGTGTAACTATTCTAGGAGATAAGGTAGTTGATGTAATAATTAATTGTTGAAGTCCTATTAGGAAAAGAACTGTTTTGTAGTGTAGCTGTGATTTTCTCATTAAAGCACATGTTTTCATGTTATGCAAGGTGTCATTAGGAAAATTTTGATGAATCTAGACAAGAGGAAGATGATCTCTCATGTAACAAGGTCTATTAAAGGGCAGATATTTGAATTTGTAAGGGGTTGGAGATTTTTTGCAATAATGCAGCTTTATGTAATTGAACTGATATCAGTAATACATATGAATTTTTCTTGACCAACTTGAGATTCTCATGGAGTTTTTAGTACTTATCTGATCTATATTTTCTATGTGTACCATTTTCAGTGGTTTTCATCTTTAATAATCTGAAATCATAGGTGTATGATCTGACCTCCTCTATTGATGAATTGACTATGTTATTTCATGTTCCATGTGTGATTTACTTATGCTAAAAACTCTTACATGCCTCAGGATCCATGTCAAGAGAACTTACCACTCAACTACTGATTTTTTGACTCTGTAAGCCCAATGACTATAGACTTGTACCCTTTTCAATCTACACACATCACAATCAAGTTATTTTCCAAGTAGAGTTAGCCATCTAGTTCATAATTATCAAATATCATTAAATAATTTGAGAGATCCCTCTCAGACTGAAGAGGATAAGATTTAGTTACAAGTTGGTTTGAAACACTTACATGAATTTTTCTGATTAGTGTCCAATCAAGTGCAATTTTGTGATAATAGATTGGTCATAAATGTACTCGGGAGGCTGCCTTTCAGAGAGAGTGGAATTGACCAAAGATGAATCTCGATCAATGACTTGATCAAATATCAAAGGACTCGAAGAAAAATTACAGTAACCGACCGGAAGACAGGACTCAGAATCCGCAAGGATATCCAATACTTTAGAAGCTTCATCCAAATGAGAAAAGAGGTAAAAGGGATGGTTCCCTTCACACAACCTACAGGGAAATTTGATCGTGCCTTATTTATTACAAGTCTCATTATCTTTAGCTGAAGGCTCATCATCAGCATGATGCCCAAAGGCTGATGATGAAGGAAGAATCAGGCTAGAAGACCAAACTTCTAGCACCTTGGGAATACCAGGGCAATCATGAAGAAGGTGTTCGCCCTCACATAGCTTGCAAGGGAATCTAACTCGGTGAGACAGAGTGGGAGTTTTCTCGACAATAGTTGCATGGGTAGAAATAGTTGTTGATTTCCCCCCTAACTTATTTTCCTTCTTCTTCTTCGAATTTTTATTCTTCTTCTTCTTAGCCACTTGGGTACTAGAACCTAAACTGTGACTAGGAAAAGAGGAAGAACGAGGTAAAGAAATGGGTGAAGAAGGCAGGGGTTCAACCTTAGGATCAACATGGGTTTGACATGTTTCAGGCAGAGGATAACTTGGTTGAGAAATGGTTTGGATGTTCAAAATGACAGGGGTTGAAAACAACCAAACCGGCAGACCAATGGTTAATCCTGGGAGGGACAACGTTGCCATATACGGGGCACCAACATTCCTGAATGAAGGAAAAGGATCGGGATTCCCATCTGAGGGGATTCCTTGGTTGATGAACTATGGAAATGTTGCCATTGGAAACAACCCGAAAGAATCACTAAGGAATATAACTTTAATCAGGAATATTTCGTGGGCAGTCAAGTTTAAGAAACTGAAACAAAACTCTGCCTTTTCATATTTTAAGAGTCAGGAAAAGGGAAAAAGGTGACTCTAGTCACTTTTAGTTTGAATGAGCTTTAAAGGGAATGTTCTCGATGATATTTTTAATTTTAGAGAGTCACGAAAAGACCAAAATGGCTACTCAGGTAATCTAAGCAAGAGGGTGTACCAAGTTTCCGTGAAATTCAATATACATCTTGGTGATCAAATGAAAGAGAAATGACCAAGGACTTGATGTACGTGCAAGTAATATCCTTGAATGTTGTGTTCGGTGTATCATGGTTACAGGGCGGCAGACTCAACTTCCTACAGATAAAGGATTGCAACCTATGAGGGTCCCCCTTTATATACTCGACAGTATGGGGAGCACAAGTCTGTGCTAGCATTTTCTACTGCCAGATGGCGAATGATAGCTACTAGGTTTAATGACACCAGAACATGTCACTAACCTAAACCTCTAAATATGTGCGTTAATTTTCAATGCTTCCTTAGGTTGATTGAATAAATTTTATGGTTGATCTTGAATTATGTCTCGGTTTCAGAGCCCTACCGCTGTCATTGGAGAACTCCTATATCTAGCTATATGAGAAAGGAAATATTTTGATTCGATTAATGCTATCTAGTCAAGGGAAGAGTCTCAAAAAATGATGCAACAAAAGTAATACTACAAACGAAACTTTTTTCTAAATAGATGAATTTTACTATTCAAAAGTAATCTTAAACATTCGACGATGTTAATTATGCAATTTAATCTATGCAAAATACTCTTTTTGAAAACTATGCAATCATAATCTATGCACAATTTCATTTTTCTTTTGAATGAATAAGAATGCACTCAATGCATTTTTCTATGAAATGAGAATCTACTTCATGCAAGATTTAAATGAAAGAGAATGCACTCGATGAAATTTTTAGTTTCCAATCATTAAACAATGTAATTTAAGTTCAATGATAAATTTCAAGCATGACTTTTCAATGCCACTTGATCTAATGTATTTTAACAAAAAACAAACTTTGAGATGAAAACTAAATGAACGCAAATTCACTTAATGCAAAAGGGATGTAACAAACATTAAGAATACAATCCTATTTTGAACACTTTGTAATGAAATTCCTCAAAAGGCTACGAAGCATATGAGTTTAAGGACAAAGAGGACTTCCAAATCATGGGATCAAAATAAGGCTTTCATTCCCTTTTACATCAAGAAATCAGAGAAAGAAGACTTTTCAGCTAAACAATGAGCAATATAATCTATGATCATAAGTGAAAAAGTGGAACAAATGAACTCGAGAGACACTTGAGACTTTAAAACTCAATAAACCAAAAAGCAAAAGGAAATCAACTAGAGATGGCTCACCAAGTAAGGAAAATGACTCAATGAGCAAGGCAATGTCCCGTGAAGCATGCAACCAGGCAATTGATGCACGATCCTAGAAAAACTAGGATGAAAGGATGCATGTCCCAAAACAAAAAACAAAAAAACCGAGCTAATGAGTCAATAAAACCAACTTGAGTGAAGGGGAGAAAATGTAAATCATACAGAGAAAAAGACCAGAAGGGAAAGACACACTGGTGAAAGACTTCAGGAAAAAATCTTAATTTTTCACACATGCTAGAATTGGCACGAATTTAGGGGTACAAACTAGCACCAACAACCCATTAGCGCGGCTTGCTAACTGACAACTAGCCCCAATCAGCGTGAGTGTTAGACAAATAAAAGCGCCAGTGCCTGAAAATGAAAAAAAAAAAATCTCCTAACCAAGACTAGACTCACCACTTCAAGCAAAAACTAACAGATTGTAATTGATGAAAAACATAGGAACAACATAGAAATGGTCGTTCAACTAAACTCATCGAATTACTAATACCTCAAAGAGTGAAAAACTCAAAGGAAACTCCCAGCGGAGTCGCCAACTTGTTTTCCAGGTAAATCCCCTCTGCGCACAAAGGCAATCCCTCTAGCCCTAGGGTGGGTCTAGCAACTACGGGATCATACTAACATCTACCTTCCTAGATTGTAAATTAAATTCATAGAAAGGAAGATGACCTACCTTATTCTGATGCTATGTTGTCGTCTTCCATCGAAGATTTTTTATGTGTCTCTCTCCTCAAGCTTGATACATGATGCTACCAATGTCCGATTATCTATACAAAAAATCAAGACACCATGACAAGCATAAAATCAAGACAAACATAAAACAATTACAACCTGTCTAATTGATCAAGGAATGTGAGAAATATCACTATAAATGTAAAAAAGAGTGGAAGATAAACATCAGATTCTTTTTATTATGATAAAGACAAGGGGAGCTTACAACCAAGCCTTGATGTTGAGGCTCTCCGTCAGTGGTTCTATATCCAAGGACGTTTGCAACACTCTCATAAACAAAGGTCCAAGAGCTCACTACGTTCTCAACACAAAAAAACAATCACACTCTGCACTATTCTTTCAAAGCTATGATTGATTCTTCTCTCTATGCTAACTGTAACTAAGACTCGAACTAGGGGAGAAGAGGTGAAAGAGGTCTCATTATATAACAATGGAGGAGGAGGTTATGGGCCCATAAATTATGGGGAAAGAGCTTATCCTTTGGAGTGGTTCCTATTTCTTGGGAACAAGAAGCCCAAAGGGGAATTCCTTGGCCATATCCTCAAAACAAGCTTCCTGCTCGCTACCTCACGAAGCTTCTAGTCATAGAAGCTTCGTTTCTATTTTAAAAACTTTCCAAAATAGGATCAGCGCGGGTCCGACATTAAGACAGCATTGATCGGCACAGGTCACAGTGAAAATCTCTGCTATCAGTGTGGGTCACAGTGCAAATCTCTGTTATTGGTGTAGGTCAGACACTGAGACAAAGTATCGACCTTGAAAACTAGGTTTTTATACGGATCTTCCAAAAACGTTGTAAAGGGAGATGAATTGGTAGACAAAGTTTGGTTTAGGGGTATGTATTCCATGCTTGGAAAGTATGCAAGGGTCACTCTATGGGTCCTATAGGATCAAGGAATAGGGAGTACAAGGACAGTGACAAATTATTGTGTAAAAATCTTAGGGGGAGATAGCATCTTACTGGTAAAGTTACGTTGATCTAATCATCAATTATGTAGTGACTGGATATTCATCCATGTCCACATAATTCTTATTGTTGGTAGACATCATCAGCTTATCACATTCAGGTTTCATCCAGGTAGTGAAAAGAGTCGCCAGATTCAGTCTGGCATTCCCATCTAACATCAATTCATCATGAATAATCTGTAGGCAACATCTTTAGGAATAGATTTTGCTCACAACCTATCATAGTGCAATATCCAAAACAAAACATAGAACATGAGGAGCTGGTTTTATGGAAAAATTTTATGTTTATTGTATATTTTAAGAATATTTAAAAATTTAATCGATTGGAACAAAAACATTTTTTTTACATTGTCCATCAAATTTCAAAAATTCAAAATATTACTAAAATATACACTCCAGTTAAATATTTAAGAAGTTTTGATTCAAATTTTAAATCATTCCCATTGCGTGGTTACTATTTTTGGCAGATATTTGGTTAAGGTTTTACGCATTTATGAGATATTTGAAGAGGTTTATGCTAATTATATATTTAATGTGATATTATAAATACCCAAAGGAAAAGGCTCTCTACGTTAAAGATGCCTGTTAAAGATTCTCAAAATATTTGTAAATACCTAAACAAAAGGTTCTCTGCCTTAAATATACATGTTTCGACATATGCATTGTTTTATTTATTTTTCCCTTTTCACACATAAATTAGCTATCCAATTTAGGTATAGTATACTCTAGAACATAGATTTGTAAATACCTAGATTAAGTCTCAAAATATTTGTAAATAGCTAATGCAAAGGCTCTTTCTGTTAAAAATGCCTATTAAAAATTCTTAAAAGATTTATAAATACCTAAAGGAAAGGTCCTCTACCTTAAAGATATATGCTTTGACATCTGTGTTGTTTTAATTTTTTTTCCCTTTTCATAAAAATTAGCTATCCCAATTTAGATATAGTATACTCTCGAATATAAATTTGAAAAGCCTAGAATATAAAATTTGGTTTCTAATAATTGGTTGGTTTTCTTGGTTCATTTACAACGTTACTTTCTTCACTAGTTACTCTGAGCATTACTTTTCAGTTGTGAGTAATTAAAAATTGCGAAATGTGCGAAAATTGTGAATGATTTCACGGCAATTTATATTGCCGCGAAATGTGTTTTAGTAGGGGCTCCGCAAAATTTTCCAGCCGACGGAAAGTTATACAAAGGTTTGGCCGAACTATTAAATCGTTAGATTTAACGAGCTGTCAGCACAAAACATAGTTCGGCCAAACCTTTAATCAAAGTTTAGCCGAACTAACGCGTCACCAGTTATGCAAAAACTAGGCTCTGAATATGTTTCTACAACTTTGGACTGATTAAAATCCATGAAAGGTTGTCAATTAACTATCGGAACCAAGACAAGCATTTTCAGAATTGAATCTACTTTCAGGAAATATAAATTTTATGGAATTTCATAAACGTTTACTAATTTTAGTTATTTTTCTAATAAAATGGATGCAAAAAATATCTGAGGGTCATTGTGATTCAGTGAAATCAAAATTTTGTATCTCCCAAAATACATTGTAAAAAAAATTGAAAAAACTATGGGGCATTACATTGGTCCGTCATCTCTAATGGGTAGCTTTTAGATTTTTAGCTTATAACTTATATGTTAAGAAATTTGTTGCATTGCGAAACATATCCAAAATATGCAGTTTTTCGTATTGGACCAGTTCAAAAAATTCTAGTAATTATGATATGCATCCATTGGCTTTGTAAATATGACGAAACCAAAGTAGATTCTGTCTAGATTGTTGTAACACATTTTGTTTTCTCAAAAACACAAATTTTCAATGAATACAACATTGCGTCATAACATGAATTCTTATGAATCCTTTGATTGTTAAGAAACACACACTCAAAGAAATGCTAAGTTGACATATCAAATCTGCATAAAAAATTTTCAAAAAATAAGTAATAGAAAGCTAACAAAATTTCTGACAACTTTTTTTTTTATCGCAAAATTAAATTCTACACAGAAAAATTGTTATAGTTTGCAGAACGTTGAAGAACCGAAAAAAATGAAAATTTGTTCTCAAAAAAGAGCAAAAAGTGTAACCCAGCTTCACATTTTCACATAAATACTAGTAAAGGTTTTACATTACAGAACCCAGCTCCACGTCTTCCTTGAATTTCCAAGTAAATGTACTTGACTTTCCAAGTAAATGTACAAGGATTCATTCACACACACACACACACAGATATATATAATGATTACATTTTTATTTTGCGTATTTCCTATAAAAATAGGGCATTTTCTTAGTATTTTTCTCTTAAGGTTTGACCCTTTTCAATTTGAAATTAATTTACTGTTGGGTTAGATTTTGTTATTTGGTTTCAGATAGTATTTTATAGGTTTTCACCCATTCAATTATTGCATTATTTTCCAATTGTTTTATTTTTTCCTTTAGTTATGGCTTAGTATAAGAATATATATGGCTTGTCTTCAATCTTTAGCATTTGTATTCTTTTCACACTTTTTGAAGCAGGAAACATTGCAATCCCTTATAACTATATTTATATACATGTGTGTTAGCATAGTTTTCCACTCTAAAAAAATTATATGAAAAAAATGGAAATCTTAGGTTTATATACTAATAAATCACATTTTCTGGTTTCGCATGTCTTTTTACTAAAACAACTCTCTAGACACTTGCTGAAGAGTCACTGGCGCAGGTGACTAGATACTGACACTTGTAATTTGACATGTACACATTATACTTGCTAACGTTTACAATTGCATTGACATAATAAACATCAACATGTGTACATCATCTCAAAAACACAATTTCACATTTGTCTTAGAAAATAATAACTTGTTCTAGTTAAACAATTTTTCATATGTGATTGGAGACTACTTGTTTGATAGTTTACAATTTTTAATGCATTCTACATATATATCGATAGAATTAAGAATAGGAATGGTGAATTATTTTTATAAAATGTTTAGCAGAAAAGGATGAAGAAGCAATTATGTCTTATCAACATGAGCTCCATGAAGAGTCATTAACAGAAATGCATAATATCAATAATCACAACTTTTATTTAGTAGAAATGTCTAAATCAGCTCCAATTGATATACCTCTAGAATCTAAAGGACTATGGGGAGACATATTTTGTGTACATTGGTTGAAATTTCCAATTAGAATTTGGTCCAAAATGAAAATGAAAATATATTTTCACTTTAACTCAAAAATTGCAACAAACACATAAGATATACTATTTCATGATCAAGATCCTATAAATGGCCACTTTGAACCATTTCTTTAAAAAAAAATGCAATCATGGATTCTTCCTTCTACCAACAAACCAACATTGCATATGAACAACTTGAACTATCCATATTTGAACATCAAAAAATTAGATCCATGACCAACCTCGTTAGGTTACCCATGTTTAATAGCATATATGGTGAAAGTCCATTTGAAACAATTTGTTATCTTCTAGATAATGAATATAGTGTGCCATGCCTTTGAATTATCACTGCACAAACATTTTTCAATGCATCATTCAAAATGACCCATTTGAAATTAGATGTATAACGAACTATATATACTTTAGTTGTATAGAAAAGTGAAAAACAATAACTACTTGGAAAGAATACATAAAACAATTAGCATTGCCCTATAACAAAGGTGTAGGTTTTAACCCTGAACAGAAATATCTACACACGATTCTTATAACAGAAAATAAACAATAGCAAGAGCATAAAACATAAAACAGATAAACACAGAGATTTCCCCTGGATCCCAAATCGGGACGACCAGCTTGATTTTTCATTATATTCCTTTTAGTGTTACAACACATATATATACATGCAGGAGCATACATAAACCCCAATCCATTAACCCTGGATTAGAACATAACCGTAGTTCCCTTGAACGGATCTACAAAAATACCAGGGGCCGAAAACCATCGAACCCCAAAACCATGTGCAAAACCATGCACAAAACCATGGGCGGATCCGCCTATGAGTGGGTCCGCACAAAAAACAATTTTTGGCCGGGGCGCTGCCCCGGACCCCAACGGTGGGGACTGCTTCACCCCTCGTGACCCTCCAGCTACGCCCGACACAACATACAGCGCGTGGGGCTAATCGTGGAAAGAATATAACACATACCCAACATTCTCCCACTTGTTGTTTTCTTTCCACGGGGGGCCACAGGAGAGCTTACTCATTTGGCCAATTCTTCAACACCCATTGTTTCTCTACACCAAAAGAACTTCTGAGTGCTCACAGACTTCGTCAATGCATCTGCAACATTCTTCAAAGTGTCCACCTTTACCAGCAACACCCTTTTAGCCTCAACCATATCTCTAACAAAGTGACATTGAACATCAATGTGCTTTGTCTTTGAATGATAAGCAGGGTTCTTAGCCAAGAAAATTGCACTTTGGCTATCACAGTCTATCCTTATAGCTTGCTGTACCAACCCCATACTTGAACACAATCTCTGCAACCAAACGGCTTCCTTGCTTGCATGAGTGGCTGCTATGTATTCTGCCTCTGTAGTTGAAAGAGCCACTACAGACTGTCTTTTACTCATCCAACTGACTGCGCCTCCAAATAGGCTAAACACAGACCCACTTGTAGATCTTCTTTGGTCCAGATCTCCACCCCAGTCTACATCAACAAAACCACGAATGTTCAACATTCTTTCCAATCCTGGTCTTCCCTGGTAGCACAGGCCATAATCACTAGTGCCACGTAAATATCTGAAAACCCGCTTCACTACTGTCCAATGCTCCTTCCCTGGGTTTGACATAAACCTGCTCAATACTCCCACTGCATGTGCAATGTCTGGTCTAGTACAGACCATTGCATACATCACGCTACCCACCGCACTTGCATATGGAACATGGGACATATACTCCTCTTCTTCTTGTGTCTTGGGACACTGTTCATCAGACAGCTTTACACCTACAGGAATAGGAACATTCACCGGTTTACTATCCTGCATATTGAACCTCTGCAATATAGTCTCGACATACTTCCTCTGGTTTAACCAGAGCTTTCTCTTTGCCCGATCTCTCTTAATTTCCATGCCAAAAATATAGTTTGCAGCACCAAGATCCTTCATGTAGAATTTGGAGAGCAGTTGGGTCTTCAAATCTTGGATAATTTCTTTGTCATTTCCAATCAACAACATATCATCCACATACAAGACCAAATAAATAACACGGTCACCAATTAATTTAAAATAAACAAAGTGATCCTCCTTGCTTCTGGTGAAGCCAAGTCCCTGTATATAGGTATAAAATTTCTGATACCACATCCTTGGTGACTGTTTTAACCCATACAGAGACTTCTTCAACCTGCATACCAGTTCTTTCTTACCCTTCACCATAAAGCCTTCAGGTTGCTTCATGTAGATCTCTTCTTCTAGATCCCCATGAAGAAATGCTGTCTTCACATCCATCTGTTCTATCTCAAAATCAAATGCAGCAGCAACATATAAAAGTAATCTAATAGAAGTAACCTTGGCAACAGGAGAAAAAATATCACCAAAATCAATTCCCGGCACCTGGGAATAACCTTTCGCTACCAACCGAGCTTTGTATTTCTCCACCTTGCCTTCCACATTCATCTTCTTCTTAAACACCCATTTTCTCCCAATGGGCTTCCTTCCAGCCGGCAACTCCACCAGATCCCATGCATCGTTTTTGTGTAAGGATGCCATTTCATCAGCCATGGCCTCCTTCCAAAGTTTTCCATCCTCTGAATCTACTGCCCCCCTGACAGTTCTGGGTTCATCATCAGTTATAGTTAAGGCAAAACCTGAACAGAAAGCAGATGGACTATACCTTTCTGTTTGCCATCTTTCCCGAACTGATCTTCTTAAAGTTGGAGTTTGTGGCTCATCATCTTCTGAGTCTTCTTCTATTGTAGAGTCTGATTCATCCTCCTTTAGCTCAAACTCTATCTTCTCAGGTTCCTTTGGTAGGACTTCATGTTTAACAACATCTTTCACTTCTCTAAACACCACATCTCGACTGTACACAACTTTCCTTGTTTCTGGGTTCCAAAGCTTGTAACCCTTTAAACCATCCTTATACCCAATAAAGATGCACCTTTCAGATTTATTATCCAACTTGGTCCTTTTCTCCTTTGGAACATGTACATATGCATCACATACAAATACCCTTAGATGTGAAAGAGAGGGTTTCTTACCAGTCCATACCTCATGTGGAGTCTTATCCTCCAACGCTGATGAAGGTGATCTGTTAACTAAGTAACATGCAGTCTCCACTGCCTCTACCCAGAATTCTTGTCCTAATCCGGTACCACCGAGCATGCTTCTTGCCTTTTCCATCAGTGGTCTGTTAATTCTTTCTGCAACTCCATTTTGCTGAGGTGTGTATGGAATAGTCTTTTGCCGTGCTATACCACACTTCTTACAGAACTCTTCAAATTCCTTCTTGTAGAACTCCCCACCATTATCTGTTCTCAACGCCTTTATCTTCTTCTCTGTCTGATTTTCCACCAGAGCCTTAAATTCTTTAAATTTGTCAAATACTTCAGATTTCTTCCTCAAGAAATATATCCACGTATTCCTTGAGAAGTCATCTATGAATGAAACATAGTACACAGACTTTCCCAGTGATGGAACTGACACAGGTCCAAACACATCACTGTGCACAAGTTCTAATATCTTGTTCGCCCTCTTAGCACCAGAAGGAAAACTCACCCGATTATGCTTCCCATATACACAATGTTCACAGAAATCGAAATCCAGAGAACAATTAGACATACCTTCTACCATACCATCTCTATGCAGTATCCGAAGGCCCTTCTCTCCAATATGTCCAAGCCTTTGATGCCATAGCATGGTCTTTTCTCCAGAGATAGCTAGGCTTTCCGTACCACTTTCAGGAACCACAGAACCACATATCTATCAATAACAAGAGCTCTACCTTATAGCTTGTACAGAGTTCCAGTCCGAACTCCCCGCATTAATGCCAGTGCTCCCCGAACCATCTTGCAGGCATCTTTCTCGAACACTGTTTTTACACCTGCATCGTCCATCTTGCTTACAGAAATCAGATTTCTGGCCAATGTAGGAATATGCAGAACACCAGGAAGTGTTCTAATCCTTCCACCTTGCAGCTTCAGCTTGACTTTTCCACGTCCGACGATTCTAGCCTTCCTATCATCCCCTAGGAAGACATCACCACCATCATATTTCTCATACTTGCAGAACCACTCCCTATGGGGAGTGAAGTGAAAGGATGCACCTGAGTCAATCAACCATGACTCATGATCTGCATGTGTATTTGAAGAAGAAGCCAAATACACATCCCCACCTTCATCGGAGGTGGTTTTTGCCTCTGCAGAAGGACCTTCATCAGATCCCTTTCCTTTCTCAGGAGCTTTAGATCTGCATTCCTTTTTGTAGTGCCCTTCCTTTCCGCATTTCCAGCACACCTTTACAAACTTTCCATGAGATTTAGATCTCCCTCTAGATTTAGATCTCCCACTCGAAACCTTATTCTTGTTTCTGTTCTGGGACCTTCCTCGTACAGATAAGGCATCTCCATTCTGACCCTCCATATTTCTCCGTCTCATTTCTTCCGACAGCAAGGCTGAGACAATGTCATCAAAATTCAAGGTAGTTGTATTGCTACCTATTGCAATAACCAGACTGTCCCACGAGTCTGGTAGAGAAAACAACAAACTGATGCACTTATCTTCATCTGAGATTTTAATATCAACAGATGACAGCTGACTTACCACAGTATTGAAGGCGTTCAGATGCTCTGTCACCGAGTCTCCATCCTTCATCCTCAGGTTATACAGCTTTTTACGTAGGAACAATTTATTCACTAGAGACTTAGATTGGTACAAAGTCCCTAGCTTTTCCCACAATTTCTTCGCCGTAGCTTCCCTAGATACATTCAACAATACTGAATCTGAGACACACAACCGTATTGTGCTCTTAGCCTTCCGATCCAGTTTCTTCCAGTCTTCATCTAACATCGCCGTTGGTTTAGTACCTGGATCTACCGCGATCCACTGATCTTTATCCACCAGCAGATCCTCCATCTTGAGTTTCCACAACTCAAAACTCTGACCATTAAATTTCTCGATCTCTATCTTTCCGCCGCTCGCCATCTTCTTTCACCGCAAGAATCGATCCCGCAGATCTCCCACTGAACAAGGTCTACCACAGGCCCGAGAAAAAAACCCTCAACAACAAAGGCATCCCCTTGAAGCCGAAACAACTCTGATACCAAATGTAGGTTTTAACCCTGAATAAAAATATCTACACACGATTCTTATAACAGAAAATAAACAATAGCAAGAGCATAAAACATAAAACAGATAAATACAGAGATTTCCCATGGATCCCAAATCGGGACGACCAGCTTGATTTTTCATTATATTCCTTTTAGTGTTACAACACATATATATACATGCCGGAGCATACATAAACCCCAATCCATTAACCCTGGATTAGAACATAACCGTAGTTCCCTTGACCGGATCTACAAAAATACCAGGGCCCGAAAACCATCGAACCCCAAAACCATGTGCAAAACCATGCACAAAACCATGGGCGGATCCGCCTATGAGTGGGTCCGCACAAAAAACAAATTTTGGCCGGGGCGCTGCCCCGGACCCCAACGGTGGGGACTACTTCGCCCCTCGTGACCCCCCAGCTATGCCCGACGCAACATACAGCGTGTGGGGCTAATCATGGAAAGAATATAACACATACCCAACAAAAGGAAGTATTGAAGGTGATGTATTTGTCTTTTCTTGGTTAAGAAAAATTCTAAAAATACATCTCGTCACTTGGTCTATAGTTACAATGTCCATATCGAAGAAAATATGTAATTCAGAAAAAATTCTTAGAACTTTGAACATATTGAAATTTGAAGCAAGTATAGGTCATGTACACTATGAACCCTTACAACAAATAGGCGAAATTGAAATTCAAACAACAAGTGAACTTGGTGCAACCGAATAAAAAAAAATGCATGTGAGGCAATAGCTAATATTGCTGCAACCCCCAATCAAAGTGTATTATAGCTTAAACATGCACAATTTTTTTTATCTTTGCGTGTTATTAAAGACATTATTCAAATGAAGTTGAAAACACAAAAATTCAAACTTGTCTACAACAGAACGAAAATGAAACAACAAGTAGTGCTAGAACATTTAGATCATTAGTTTAGAAACATTGAGAATAATGTCACCTCTGAACCACTGCAGTGTTTGAAAACTAATGCTACAAAAAATTCTAAAGAAACATATCAACATGATGAATGTAAATTCAAATTGTCTTTTCCCTTAGACAAGCATAATAAAAATTGTTCTTTCCATTTTCTTAAAGATGCTATTCAAAGAAATTCGAAAACACATACAAAAATGGTTTCATTTGACAGAACAACAGTGAAACAACAAACATCATTAGAAGATTTTTGCAAGTTAAGGTCAAGAAAAAGACCCTGAAACAAGTCAATAGAATCATCAATGTCCAAAAATAAATATCGAGCATAAATAAATGATAACCCTATTTTTCATTGTTCAATATTTGAAAGAAATTTCTTTAGAGAAGATGTTTTACCACTGAAAGAACTGAAGAAAAAAAAAACATGCAAAGAAAATTAGCAAACCACTAAATCGTTCCCATGGAATTGAGAAAACTAGCTTTCAAAATGTCAAAAATAAAAATTGCTTCATTTTTAGGCTTTGCAAAAAAGAATTTTCTGATAACACAATTCCCGAGTATGCAGTTCCTACAAAAATAAAAACAAATAAAGGCACTCAAACACTCAGTCAACTTACCGAACTAGAAGAAAGGCTAGTGTCATTCCGATTTCCATTCCTGC
Organism: Pinus albicaulis; assembly: GCA_034641835.2. NCBI lineage: Eukaryota > Viridiplantae > Streptophyta > Pinopsida > Pinales > Pinaceae > Pinus > Pinus albicaulis. The sequence goes on along the minus strand of CM076581.1, from coordinate 951,909,495 downwards.
AAATAAAGGAAATGGCACATCGACATAGAAAACCACAACTAGGTTTAATTGGAGGAGTCATCAATGTGCCAACCAACATATGTAGAATTGAATATGCATTTCCTTGGAACATAAAAGACACTGAAACAGTGGCACTTGTGCTAAAAAAAATTTAAAATTCAAAAGTGCTTATGCATTTGGTCGAGTTTGAGTCCACATAGTCATGAAAGAATTAAAACAATTATGAAAAACAACACTTTACAAATTAGAAAATGCAAACATAGATAACAATTGGAAACAAGTGTTCATAAAAAACGAAGAAGCATATGACATTACATCTGACATTGAAGATAGTGAAAATGATAATCAATATATTTATGAACCAATCACAAAAAATTTGGTTCATAGTTTCATTGATCCACATACTATCTACGACCTTGTAAATAAGAAAATTAATATTGCACCTGCGATAGGCTATTTACGATTAGGAATTTTCCAAGAGAAATACTTAGAAGAAATGAGTTTTCCAACATTAGTCTATGGAAAAAAATGACCAACTGATCTATTGAAAAACTTTACATATAAAAAAATATGTCAATGGGAAGTGCTACATAAAAATGATGACTTTTCTTACCATATAACAAATCTATTTTATAAATTAATTCGCATCATCATAAACTAGGTGTTAAACGTTATCTGGATTAGAATTAGAAAAGGTCAATTGAAATGAAGAAAAATCCATGCAAAAGATGTCAAATCCAAGACAAATTTAGTTTTCATTTTGAAATATGACATTGGCTACAAGGAATTAAAAATAATCCACACTTCACCATACTACCATCAATAAATACGTTAAAAACTATATGCAATGATTTCACAACTAGGTCCACCTACTTTCTTCGTCTCCTTTAGTAGTGCAGAGCATCTTTAGGAGCCTTTTATGAATGCATTAAACCACATAAGAAAAAACACAAGAAGAACAAATAAAAATGATTTAGAGCAGAATGAGCCCCACTCATTAATAAGAAATGATCTTGTGACTTGTGCATGCTACTATAGATCTAGGAAGGATGCTTTGCATCAATTAATAGCTCATTATTACAATTATTATGGAGAAATCGGTGAGTAATTTTATGTCATAGAATTCCAAAATAGAGGGAGTGAGCATGAACATGGCTTATTATGGATAGAATCTGCACCAATCTATGGTAAGGATAGAAACATTGATGTTGAAAATTTTGTTCATAAATACTTGTTAACTAATTCATTAGTTCTGACTAAAGAGCTTAGAATTGTCCAACATCATTGTCACATAAGAACTTGTAGGGAACATAAAAATTATAATTTTCGATTTAATTTCCCAATGCCTCCATTGAAAACAACAAAAATACTTGAACCTCTTCAATTTGATAACGCTAAAACGAAAAAAAAATGCAAAGCTAATATTTGACACAATAAACATTGTAAATTATGATCAAAATGATACATTTGATAGTTTCCTGAATAGAATTGGATTAAAAAATGATGAATACATACATGTTATCCAATGTACACTAAATCACACAACTTTGCTTCTACAAAAAAATCAATTTGACACCTCGACAAATAAATTTGCTAGACATATTACATGAGTATGGATTGCAAACACTTACTCTCAATTTGTTCTTGATTCATATGCTGTTGCAATATATTGCAGCTCCAATATGATAAAAAAATATAAAACACTTACATCAACTTTCAAGAACATACGTGATCATCACCTTAAAAACAAATCGGACATCATGAACACTATCAACTGTCTAGGAAAGGCTTTAGTAAACATGCAAAAAATGTCTGCACAAAAAGCAGTGCACATTGTGCTATTACTTCCATTAAATAGTAGTTCATGAAAATGTATTTTCATTAAAACATCTCCTATAGATGAACATGCATCTATTTGAAAAGAAAAAAAGACTTGCAAAAGGAACTAGATGACTCTGAGGACATAATGTGTCCATCAATTATTGATTATTATATTCTACGACCTATAGCTAATAATGCTATATGTTTAGTAGAGTTTGCATCTAGTTACACAAACAAAAGGAAAAAAAACAAACAAGCAAGTAAGCCATATATCATAAGGTGCATTAGATATAACGAACAAAAATACATTGAAAATTACTGTAGAGAGCAATTAATGTTATACTATCCATATCCAGTCAATGAAACTATAATCAAACAACATCACCCAACTTGGAAATCTGTATACATTGCATTGGAAAAAAACAATTAGGCGAAATGAACAAAAAATTAGATATGTTAAAGAATCTGCATGGGGCGACATAGATGATGCAATCAATGAAATATAAACACATACAAAATAATTGTTTGACATAGATAGTCTAAAAGCCAATGAAACAGAGAACACATGATTTGATGAATGAATCAATGAAAAATATGAAACCTATGATTTACAAAATCATTTGCAACATTTTCGACATATAAATAGCCTTACTCTACTATTTACAAGGCCATATGAAGTTTTCAAACAACCAAATATACTACAAGACATAGGTATTACAATTTAATGCGACAATTAAACCCTGAACAGGAAAAATTAGTGGCTGATGTGGTAGCGAGAAAACTATATAGGCCAGATGAGCCAATTCATTTGCTTTTGACAGGAGGTACAGGAAGAGGTAAAAAATTTACAGCACTAGCAATCTTCAAAACCTTAGTACACATACATAACGGAAAATTGGCTTATAGTCCATCACAACTAAAAGGGATAATCATTGTGCATACAGGAAAATATGCATTCAATGTAGGTGGTGTCACATTTCATTCTACATTCTATTTACCCTTTAATAACAATGATTTCTCTTCACTAAACAATGAAAAGTTAGATACATTATCAAATAAATTTGAATAGATTTGTGTAGTTCTTATAGACGAGGCATCGCTTGTTGGTGCAACAACACTTTATCAAATTGATAAGCGACTCTGTCAAATCCTACATACACCAACTTCATACTTTGCTAATGTCGACATGATATTTTCTAGTGATTTGTACCAAGTAAGCCCTGTAAGAGACTCTCTTATATTTGAAAACCCAAGAATCAACAAAAACATAAATTCATATGAATTTATGTTTTTGTTGATTCTTGGGTTTTCAAATATAAAATTTTATCAATTATATACATCAATGTGTCAAAAATACCCGATCTTCATCAATGTCCTAAATAGGATGAGATTAAACATGCAAAATGATAAAGATATTGCATACATTAATGACAATTGCCATAAGACAGCACCTTTAAATCCACTTTTCCCATACCATTTTCTATTGAAACAAGGATGTTAATAATCACAATACAAAAATGCTTTCACTAGCACATGATGAGCAAATAACACTAAATGCTATTAATTGGCATGAAATTGTTCGATCAAACTATTTTTCTTTTGAAAAGACAATAGCATTTCTATCAACAATAATAGTCAAACAAAGCATGTTAGTGGAATTATATGCAGGAAACTACAATACCAATGATGTATTAGTCAATGGTGCCGAAGGAATTCTAAGATCCTACTCGTCCAATAACAATGGAACTCATATTATTTGGATAGAATTTGCAAATGTTAACATTGGAAAGCATCAAAGAAAAAAATTGAAAGAACTACATGAAATAAACATATTTCCAACTTGGACACCAATTTTTAAAGTTGAGAAATCATTATCAATGTCTCACAACAATCACAAATCACAATACGAAAACAATTCCCAATACAATTAGATTGTGCACGCACAATACACCGCACAAAAGGACTAGCATTGGATCAAATTGCATTTGACGCAAATGGTCTCACCAAACACGGGCTAGTGTACACTACACTATCACGTATTAAAACCATTCACTTGTTATATTTGATTAAAAAATTAACACCTCGGAAATTTCATGTACAAAATAAGATATTGGATGAAATGAAACGACTAGAAACAACTGCTTCATGGAAACTAGAATTTACCAAAAGAAATCCTAGCAACCCAAATGTTTTATCAGTTTCAACTTTCAATACACGCAATCTACATGCACATCTTGCTGACATTGTCCATGGCATAGATTTATTGGACAATATGGTTCTATTTTTTGAAGAAACACACTTGTACATTCCACCCAAAAAAAAAAAATTCATACCATTCAACTTTGCCATAGAAAATTATATTCATGGAATACTTGTGTAAACAAGAAGGTATTGATCAAAGCAACAAAATATTTTTGTAACAACAAGATTGAAGTAACGCTAATTGACATTTACTTCAATCAACCAATTTTCCCAATCAACATTTATGCAGCACCATTTGAACATGTTTCTACAATAATAGCAATGGTTAGAAAAGAATAATCCCAAAATGCACATGTTAATTTTGTCTTTTTAATCATCGGTGATAAATAATATTGATATTAAATTACAAACAGCTCGCAGTCGAGCTCTTACAAAATATATGAAAACTGAAAACTTGCAAAAAAGAACAATAAAGTTATGTTCACGATAAAAAAAAACAATAAATCACATCTGGACAAATCTTCCTATTTACCAATGTGAAATCAATTTGAAAATTCATATTGGTTAGATCATAGCATCATTTATGCTTTGCTACAACTCTAATCAAAACATGGCATGCACCTTATTGAAATTCTGATGAAAACATATTTTCCTATTGAGAAATGTGAAATCAATCTTGAAAATGCATATTTGTTAGATCAAACCATCATTATTGCATTTCTAAAAAGAACAAAAGCCAAACTTGTCTACATCCCTCGTTCGCAACAATTGAGGTACAATAATTTGTTCTTTGTTTTCCGATTCTATAGCTTCATACTTTCATTGGAAAATTTGTTGTGCAAGAACTGAAATATGTTTAAACTACATAGCTAGTGTTTGAAACATCTAACACTTGTGTTTTGTCTTTCCATTTTCATAGGTCTACCAATAAAAAAAATGTCACCTGCTAAAGAAAATAGTGCAATAAGAAAAAATGAATCCAATGATAAAGAAAATAGTGTAACAAGCATGAACAAATCTATCCATTCTGAAAAATCGCTTGGTCTTTTTCCTTTCACAATTAACAACAAGTCAACTCGTCTTTGTACTTGTACATTATTTAATTTTTACTTTGATTTTTTGTAATATTCCCAATTAGCCCAAGCTAATGGGAATATACAGTTTTGTCTCAATATTTTGTTTCATGAATAAAACTATAAAGGAGGATCAATAAAACCCCTAATCAACAAAATAGATCAATCCCACATGTGAAAATGGAAAAATCTGGGCTATTTACATAAACAGACTTAGGTGTGAAAGAAACTGGAGCATTTTACCAAGTCAACCAGGACCAAAGCAACAACGTTGTCTAGATACAGTGAATTTCCTAGAGGGACAATGCAGTTTTAGTTGGAGGCTTCTCATGTGAATGCAGCTAAATCATTGAGATGGTTTAGGGTTTGAAAATACTTTCATTCTATAAGAGGAAGAGGAGGACAGCAGAAGGAGGTTGTTTATTGTGCATATTTCTGAGTATAGTGTATGTTCAGACATATACCATTCTCTATTGTTTAGCTGAGAATAGTGTTTCTTAGCACTTGGGTGTTCCTATGCAGGGATCCCACCTCTTCCATTGAGGATTTCTTGGAAGAGTCTTACTGATCTCATCCACTATCAGGCGTTTGTCCAAGCTCATATTCCAACTACAATGCAGATCCTATTGAGGGTTTGGTTGTCCTTTCAAACTGCAGCAAGTGGAGGCTAGATCCGCTCAGATCTAGACCATTCCAGGGCCTCTTTTCACTAGGAAAGTCTTCTATCCCATGGGCAAGAGAGTTATGGACCTTTGGAGCTGATATTTCAGATATTGGCATCAAGCCAACTCAATGCTTCAAGCTACAACGCAAATTACCTTCCAGGACTGCGTTATTTTCAAGCAGGGAATTGCAGGGTGTTTTGACCCACTTTTTGAGGAGATATCTCTCGTGTTGGGCTTTGCCTTTCACTTTGGTGATCCATGGATTAGATTGTTGATCCATGTTATTTACATATCTGATCTATTTCTATTGTAAACATCTTCAGAAACTTATGAATAACATTGCAGATCTTCTACTTTAATCTCAGATCTACTCTCTGTATTGCATGATTTGATCAAAACCCCAAGGGGATCTTGTGAAGGAGCCTTTCTAGTGTACAGATCTGAAATGGGTCTGATCTTTTGTACATAGATCTGCTCTAGATCTGGAGTGTAATATACAGCTACTACAGCTCTTATAAAAACGTTCTTAAGATATTTTGCAGTCAATATAGGTGTTGCAGCCCTTTTTTTTGAAGAGTTTCTTCTATTTTTTCTTCTACATTCTGTTGTATACCGTAAGGGCATTATTATGGATCTGATTTGCTGCTCTTTATATAAAATATGATCCTTATTATTGTTTTCTTGTTCATTCTCTCAAAACTACGTTATTTTTAAAGCAGTTTGTTTCACATAGTTGCAGCCCTTCTCTTTGGGTGTTTTCCAGCTATATTAGGTGGTGGGAGGTCTGTTCACCTCACCTTGTTTGATTTTTTTTTCTCTCCTTTTGGATCTAGACACTAGATCCACTGATCTAAGGGATCCAGGAGCTGCAAACTCATTTCAGTGCATATATTTCTAAGGAGTGCGTTATTTCAGTAGGCTTTGCTGTGTATTCCCATTTTTGGATATTATAGTGGTATCAAAGCTCCTTTCTTGGCACAGCCTGTGCTTTCATTGAAGAGCCAAAGCCAACATGAATTCAGAATAATATGAGCCTCTTACTGAGAGGGAGAAGATGTATCAGAATAGAAGCCAGAAGAAATTTGATTATACCAATGATGATCAAGACAATGGTAAAGCCGCTGGAACTGGATGTGATAAATAAGGAGAAGAGTTTGCAAGAACTCTTTTGGTATCCATGCAAGATCTTGCTAGAGATATCAAAGAGATGAGACTAGATAGGCTCAAGGAGTCTCCTAGGAGGTTTCATCTCGAAGAAAGCTCTGGCATGTCTCACCACTAGAATGATCAATCAGTGAACCAGACACAAGCTTCAGAACATTCTACTATGCCTACTTTCTTGGCTGTGGAGAATTAAGGGCCTCATGAGAAAGCATCCCTTGAATACTATTTTGAAGAGTATGAGTCCCAGAATCAGAGATTCAAGGACCACCTAAGCTTTCAAGAGTTTTGTCACCTCAAGGACAAAAGAAGACCAAGGTATCAATATAGAGATGGTGTATTCACTCAGAATCATGGTCAACATCACTCTTTGGGAAAATTATTTTTACCCAAGTTTGATGGGTCATCCACTAGTTCTGCCAAGGCATGGGTAGAAAAGTTGGATATCTATTTTTAGTTGAAAAAATTCCCTAAGATGGAAGCCATCAATATTGCAGCGCTGCACTTTGAAGGTGAAGCACACAACTGGTGGTTCCATGGGTTGTCTACATTGGTCCATGCCAATGTGACTTCCTATTCTAAATTTACTGGAAGACTGGTGGAGAGGTTTGATAGAAAGGATCCATAAGCACCTTTCATGAGCCTTGCAAAGCTGAAGCAGTCAGGTAATGCAAAATCTTATATCTCTAAGTTTCTGAGATTATCTGTTATGGTTCCTGATCTATCTGGAGCTAGGAGAGTGTACATATTCATCGATGGCTTGGATGAACCTTTGCATGGGTTGTTTAAATCTACCAAGCCCACTACATTGCATGATGCCATTGAGAGGGCTAGAGACCTTCAAGATGCCTTGCCAAAAGCAAAGTCAACCTTTCAAAACAAGCCCTCTCACCTTTGTAAAGGGAAGGAAGAGAAAGTTTCTCCTTCCAAGGAGAGCTCACTCAAGAAGCCTCTTGATATTGAAGTCTGGAGGGAGCTAAGGAAGAAGAGGCTATGTTTCACTTGCCAAGAATCATGGGCACCTGGACATAGATGTGTTTTTGGGAAAGCACACTACATAGAAGTCTTCTCAGATGTTGAGGAGGAAGAAGAAGATGATGAGACAAGGAGAGGTCACAACGTTGACAATGTTGAGGGAGATCCATCACCATCGGGAGATGGGAGTGGAGATTTTTCCCCTATTGGAGGAACTCTTGCATCTTTGAGGGGAGTACCTAAGTACTTTACCCTAAGAGTTCATGGTTCAAACATGAATCAAAGGGTATCTATTCTTATTGATAGTGGGGCCACCCACAACTTTATTGATGCTCATATTTTGCAAAGGAGGGCCATACTCACTGATACCTTTGAGGGATTTTCTATTCTAGTCCCAGGAGATAGAACAATGCAATGCATGCATTATGTCCCATCACTTGCAGTCACCATAGGATCCTATACCTTGGTGGATCACTTCTTTGTAGTTGACATGCCAGACGCCAATGTTATTTTGGGTGTTCAATGGTTGATTACATTGGGGAAAGTCACCACTGATTGGGAGGCTTTGCAAATGGAATGGGTGGACAAGAAGAGTGTTACACCTCAAATGATCAGAGGCATGCATTCTTACCGCTCACCTAGCACTTCCACATAGAAAACAGAGATGGATTTGCGCAGTGGAAGCATGGACCTCACTGTCCGTTCTCTCATTTTCATGAGATTCTTGCAAGGGACACTCTCATCTAGTGGAAAACCACCAAGGAGGCCACTAGATTTAGTTTTAGTGGGAGATATCTCACTACTTGATACTCCAAAATCAGTTCCAGGGGGGAAGGGAGCATTAGGAGACATAGCTACAACACTGAAAGGCTTATGCAAGCACAAGAAAGAGGGGGATTTTCCTCTCTCATCATCCTCACCATCCTTCATTTATGATTCTACGCTATTGGAAGAGGAAAAGGGGAGGTATGTCCTTCCTACTTGTTCCTTTGGAATAAGAAATGTAAAATAAGAGATCAACAACATGGCAAGAAATCTTATTGATGCATCATCAGTGTTGTCCTTGTCTGGGGGTGTAGATCTATATTGGAAATCCTAGCTGTTGGTGGATTATTCCAAGGATCTCTACACTTGTATGATGCTTGATGACCAAATTTATGAAGAGGGTTATCTAATCCATGAGGGAGTCATCTATCATCATGATGGGATCTTCTTGCCTAGATCCTCCAAGCACAAGGAGAGGATGCTACAAAGGGCCCTAAAGGAGTTTTGTTTCATCCCTACCTATTCTATGAAGATCTACAGCATTATCATGAGATGTTTTGAATGGGAAGGCTTTGGAGGAGAGCTGCATTAGCATTTTCTAGAATGCAGAAGCTATGTGGAGTTGGGGTAGCCAAAGGACTCTATGCAAGAGTTATTTCAGTCATTTCTTCCTTCTCTTAAAAAGGGAGAAAAATTTGTGCACAATTCCATGTATAGAAGAAACATTGATGGTGAAAAATCTGAACATGTAAGGAAATATTTGTTTTCTGATTTGATGTATTCTTTCACCATGTTGTTGCAGGCCATGGCTCCCAAGAGGAGTGTTGTACCATATGAATCTCATGGCAAACTTTGGGCCACTGCAATTTTTGAACTTGGCCACTACCCTGCTATGTAAAGGGAGATTCCTTTTCATGATGGGTGCTTCCCAAAGGAACCAAACATATCTCACACTTTCAGTCATGGTGAGATAACTTGTGAAGCAAGTAACTGGTGGGGAAACCACTTACCATACCTTGATCTGATGCAGGTAGGAGATGCACTATGCTGGCACCCTATGTGGGACTTTGACCCACCTCCTCATGCTCAAATTTATGTTTGTATGTATGTAATTATGCTTCCATACTTGGATGTTATAGTTGTACTTTTCATGGGATTGTATGGAGAGAGGATGGGTAGTTTGTATGTACCACATGGGATGGAAACTCGCTATGCACCTTATGCTACATGCTTTAGAGGGAGTATCAGACCAACCATGTTTGTTTCTGTTTAGTTCTTGACTCCTTGTGGGAGGGATTTTGTACATCTCATGATGATTTCAGAGTAACAATTCATGGAGTTTTGGATTGGTGAACACTTGGCTCATGATGAAATCTTGATCTTTGATGGTGTCACCAATGAAGAAGGAGAAGTGTTGCAGCACTCACCATATCAGTTGCTTGAGGACACACAACATTTTGGAGGGGAGGACTATAATATTCTCAATTAGCCCAGGCTAATGGGAATATACAATTTTGTCTCAATATTTTGTTTCATGAATAAAACTGTAAAGGAGGATCAATAAAACCCCTAATCAGCAAAATAAATCAATGCCACATGTGAACATGGAGAAATCTGGGCTATTTACATAAGCACACTTAAGTGTGAAAGAAGCTGGAGCATTTGACCAAGTCAACCAGGACCAAATCAACAACATTGTCTAGATACAGTGAATCTCCTAGAGGGAAAACATTGTTTTAGTTGGAGGCTTCTCATGTGAATGCAACTAAATCATTGAGATGGTTTAGGGTATGACAAAACTTTCATCCAATAAGAGGAAGAGGAGGGTAGCAGAAGAAGGTTGTTGATTATGCATATTTTGTAGTATAGTGTATGTTCAGACATATACCATTATCTGTTGTTTAGCTGAGAATAGTGCTGCTTAGCACTGGGATGCAAGGATCCCACCACTTCCATTGAGGATTTCTTAGAAGAGTCTTGCTGATCTCATCCACTATCAGGAATTTGGCCAAGATCATCTTCCAACTACAATGCAGATCATGTTGAGGGTTTGGTTGTCCTTGCAAGATGCAACAAGTGGAGGCTAGATCTGCTCAGATCTAGGCCATTTCAGGGCCTTTTTTCAATGGAAAGTCTTCTATTCCATGGGCAAGATAGTTTTGGACCTTTGGAGCTGATATTTCAAATCTTGTCATCAGGCCAACTCAGTGCTTCAAGATACAACGTAGTTTCCCTTCCATGATTGCGTTATTTTCAAGGAGGGAATTGTAGGGTGTTTTGACCCACTTTTTGAGGAGAGATATTTGGTGTCGAGCTTTGCCCTTCACTTTAGTGATCCATGGATTAGCTTGCGAATCCATGTTCTTAACAGATCTGATCTATTTCTATTGTAAAAATCTTCAGAAATTTCTAAATAATATTTCAGATCTGCTACTTTAATCTCAGATCTACTCTCTGTATTACATGATTTGATCAAAACCCCAAGGGGATCTTGTAAAGGAGCCTTTCTAGTGTACAAATCTGAAACGGATCTGATCTTTTGTACATAGATATGCTCTATATCTGGAGTGTAATATACAGCTGTTGCAACTCTTATAAAAACGTTGTTAAGCTATTTTGCAGTCAATACTTGTGTTGGAGCCCTCTTTCTTAAGGAGTTTCTTCTATTTTGTCTTCTACATTCTGTTGTATATTGTAAGGGCATCATTACAGATCTGATTTGTTGCTGTTTATATAAAAGCTGATCCTTATTATTGGTTTCCTGTTCATGCTCTCAAAACTGCGTTATTTCTGAAGCAGTTTGTTGCACATAGCTATAGCCCTTCTCTTTGGGTGTTTTCCAACTATACTAGGTGGTGGGAGGTCTGTTTACCTCACCTAGTTTGATTTTTTTTTCTCTCCTTTTGGATCTAGACACTAGATCCACTGATCTAAGGGATCCAAGAGTTGCAAACTCATTTCAGTGCAAGTATTTCTAAGGAGTGCTTTATTTCAACAGGCTTTGCTGTGTATTCCCATTTTGGGATATTACATTTTTCCATCTTAGTCTTTTTAGCATTCATATTTTTACAAAAATTAATTTTAATTTTTCCTTTTTCCATTACAATTTTTCCAAAATAGAAAAGAGAAGAAAAAAAGGAAAGAAATAATGCCATCGTCCATAATGAATATTTTGATGGGAAGTATAAAAAATATTTTTGAAGGTGATGTGTTAGTGTTATATGGCCTTGCTTCTAATCTAGCAGCCTCCTCACCACCGAAGAAGCAAGTTTTACAAGCTGACCTTGTTGATGTCCATGGCCAACTTACAATAACCGTCAACATAAGTGATAAACTAATCTCTCAATTTGTCTCATTTTTGTCGGTTGGCAAAAGTGTCCGCATCATAGGATTCCACATGACCAAAAAAAGAAAATATGAAAGAGGTGATGCTAGCCATTGCATCTCATTGACTTTAACATTTGTCGTTGAGGAAATACCAATACTTTGTTATGAACGTCGACTTACTCCATACATTACAATTGCGATGATTTTAGAAGCAAGTACAAATTATTCAGTTGGAAGCCTTGCAGCACTTGTCACATGATGACAACAAAACAATCACCAATTGGAAATATATGTCAAAGAAGGTGAAACAAACAACGACTATGCCACATTATTTTGTCAAATTTTGTATTTTATTATGCTTTCCATCTTAAGTATCCATCTTTCCTTTTTGTTCCTAAAAGAATCTATGTTTTGATGCTTTCTTTCTTATAACTAATCAAAATTTTAATCCTTTTTTTTCAAGTGCTTTTTTTTTTCTCGAAAAACACAGAAAAAAATTTGTCGAGTTGCAACAACATATAAAAAAGGGAAAAAAAATCTTGCTACTTTTCAAAAACATGGTTTGAAATGGGCCAAGAGAATCCCACAGAATACGAACGTGCTTATCAAGCTTCTTTGTGTCACTTAACGATGAACTCACAAATATTATCTGTAGACTCTTGCTAAAAAAAACTATAGGCAAGTTTTCCGTTGCATTTCAACTTTTTCTTAAGTTGTAGGAAATTTTTTAATTGAATTTTAACTTTTTCTTAAGATGTAGGCAAGTTTTCAATTTCATTTCAAGATTTTCTTATTTATAGACAATTTGAATCAAACTAACCAAAATATTTGAATTGTTTTGTATTCTCAATTGAGCTACTGCAGATTATTGCTATTCTCGAACCAGCTGATATGTTTTTTCCACCATACAAGCCATTTTGCAACAATTGCAAATGACTGAGTAGAATAACAGACTTCCTAATTTATAACATGCTATATTGCACAAATTGTACTGACAAAAAGCTATTCTCTTATGAACACAGTTTACAATGTTCAATAAAAGATGCAAATGGAAAGCTGGATTGCATCCTCTCAAAACATCTCCTTCAAAACTTATTTCCAAGTCTTCTGCAAATATCGTTTGCAGAATATTAAAAAAAAACATTTTTGTAACTATTTTTATGCTACGCGCATTTTCACTAAAGGAAACCTTTACAGTTTCCATGGACAATATCATTTTTGATTTCAAGCAAAGATGATATGTTTAATCATTTTTCTAGTCCATTTTGCTAGTTCTGAGTTTGTAATATTTTGATATCTTAAATCTCACTTTTGTACATGTCCTTAAAGTTTTGTACTCCACTGAAAAATAATAGTTCTATTAAGTCTCAAATTTGTGACATGGAGCTTTTGCACATTGCTCTAATAATACTATAGATCACTTATATCAAACATAGTAATAAAAAAAAGAATGCCTCGGAAAAAGCTAAAGTCCTCTGCATCAAAAAAATTTGAAGTCCTCTGAATCATTATTCCTACTTTGCCATGCCTATTATTCCTACTTTGTCATGCCTGCAATTCAACAACAAAACTATATGGCAGTGACTTGTTGCTTCACAACTCGTCTTGTTTAAGCATTTCCACCCACCAATAAAACTTACATGTGTTAAAACTTACTTGCACAACTTAATGATATTCGAAATGAACAAACTTTATTGGAAGTTCATGTTATTTATATAACAAACAAAATTATAATAAAACCTTCGAAAAGTTCCATTTTTTAATATTTACAAAATTGTGTATTTTTCATATTCAAAATGAACAAACTTTATTGTAAGTTCATATTATTTATATAACAAACAAAATTATAATAAAACCCTAGAAAAGTTCCATTTTTTTAATATTTAAAAAATTGTGTATTTCTCGCAAAATAATGTTACAAAAATTGGTTTGATGGCTTGACTCGGGAGAGATTTGAACCTTGAATCTTGTATTAGGTAATATTAAATACCTTATATTTGTTGGATTGACATGCCACCTCTATCACCTACATTTAAATCCAAACTTTAATGATAATTTTCTTGAAATATACATGCATTAATATGTATAATAACCTTATTCCAATTTACAAAATAATATTATTTTTTTTTAATTCTATTATATATTTTTTTTAAATTATTGGTATCCTAACACTTATGCCACCCTCCTCTCAACTTCACACAGTTAATTCTCTTCTCGTCCAAATTTCAAAAAAATCGTGAAATGATATTATGGTCATTCATTTTATTTACAACCTTAATTCTACACATTAATAATGTATTCTTAATTATAATTTTAATGTTCTACTTCAATGATGTGTTTAGCTGATGTTATATCTGCTTAAATGTATTTCTATTTATAATCTTAATGTTATACGTGAATGATGCGTTTAATTGATGTTAAATATATTTAAATGCTATTGCGATTGAGAAATTACATGAATGATGTGTTTATTTAATGTTATATGTATTTAAATGTTATTTCATTTGAGAAATTATTTGTGTTGTAAGCATGCTAAGTACCTTCATTTAATTAGTGCTGAAATATATAGCTTTAATTGAGTAATAGGTGCATGCATTTCTTTATACATCAAGTTTATTTTCATGACGAATTATTCATAAGCCTTAATGGGTTATGAACATCATATTATTATTTTTGGAGGCATATTCTTTTTCAATCTAATTGTATAATAAATTTAACATAGTTAAAAAAGAGAATAGATTTTTCACGATAAACATGTTTAAAGCACGGTGAATAAATGCTAGATTATTTTAAAAAGTCTATGTTAGATTATTCTAAAAAGTGTTTGAAAGTGTTCGTCACTGGTTTTATGAGCGAGAATGTAGAATGATTTTACTCCATCTTACTTACAAGCGTTCCAAAGAAGCGAGAGAAACGGAAGGTGTATCCAACCAAAAAAAAAGCATAAGCATGACATAGAAACTTGCATGTCACAAAGTAACGAAAAGAGACGGACATAAAACATCAGGAAAAAGATTCATGTAAAACTCATCACAATATAAATGTGCTATAAAGACATAAGCATATGAACCATAGAAAAAATACCAAGTTAGGGTGAGACTTATTTTCCTTGATGACCAAGAGAGAAAGATTCTCTTCACATGATCAGATCATGAAAAGAATAATGGAACATCTGAAAGTTGAAACAGGATACTACTTGGAGCTCGAGTATGAAACGTTGCCACATAGAGAAATATATGATAGACTGCGCTTCAATAAAAATAAATGTTGGTTTCAATTTTGATTCCTTGGTGGGGATCATATTACATGCTCATCCATCAAATTAGCTTACTTTACAGGGTTTCCAATCGATATGCTGATAAATTATTGTGAGCAGTGCACCACACATATTCTCAATAGAATCTCCCATGGCATGCTTTAAGCTTGTGTGATTCACTCCGTAATCGACTGAATATTTACCTTCTGTAAGTATATGGTTGTCAGAATATAAATAGAGTAGTTCCCATGTACACAGAACGAGACCAACTTCGCAATTTCTGCAAATGGGTGACGATGGACATTAGGAGCGGTACAAGACAACAATACCATAAATACTTTATACGGACTCAGGCCTTCATCAGCTCTCTACGTAACTCATTGGACGGTACGGGAAACTAACCAGCGTCACTTGCGATGCACAGAACGTTATCTCCATATTTTTTTAAATGTCAGTCATATCAATGATGGTTTCAGGTAGAGAGGATACATCATGTGGTGTGTGGATTCTATTCAAGGAAATAATCCTTGTTACATAAAGAACATGCCCATCTAAATAACACAGCTGGAGGGAGAGCATAAACTTTCATGACAGATGCCAGTTCATAAACTGGAACAGACCTTAGTCGAAAGGAGAAAAGCTTAAAGTGGATACCCACAAGAGATTCACACTGGGCTAATAGGTATTTACAGAGTTATCTTCAGTGGGCTTAATGGTTAAGAGTATGAATTTTACAGAGTAAAGTATGTATGTTTTTTTAGTTATAAGAGATATTATTAGTTGCTTGTAACTGATAATTGTAAATTATGTTGTTGGAAGTAGTCTAACTTAAATTTAATTTAATTTCATTCCATAAGGTTTACTTTTCATAGTGAATTGAAATTTTTTTATACATAATATTTTTTATAATTGATTATAATTTTTTTTAGAGTTTAATAGATATATTAATAATTTATGATTTAACAAGATTTATGATATTATGTTAGCTGTGGTTTTTTTTAATTATTATTATAAGGAGGTAAACAAATTTTTTTAATTATTTAATTTATTTATATGTAATTGCTACCTTTTAAAAATAAGTTTAATGAATAAAACATAATTTTTTTTATAGCATTTAATGTTGTATTCGTCATTTTATTTCTAAAAGCATACATCTAATTTTCTTAGTGTTTTAATTTCTCTTTCCTATGAATTTGGATTGGATTCTTAATTTAATATTATTAATGAGAATTTCTTCTATTACTAATAAAATATATATTAGGTTGAGGGTTACCCCTTTTGGTCGAAGACCTATCTTGAGATTTAAAGTGGGAATGTTTTTCTAACCTCCATAGGGTGCAATGGCATTGGTTCCTAACCACGATTAACCTGAGGAGAAATAGTGCCCAAAGATGGAAGTATGGAACATAGTCCCCTACATATAATACAACACTCGTTGGTCACATTAACCACTACCACCCTTACCAATATACATAGCAACCTAGAAGTCAATCTTTTTTCTTCTTTTACTAGAAGAAGAAGTTCCAGTATTTTCTATCTTAGTTTGGTTTGTCTCTCTAGACATTGCACAAAGAAACAACATTTTCATAATATTTTTTCCATAATGAATTACCACATTTAGAAAAGGAGACTTTATAATTGAAGCTGAAAAGCTTACCATAAATGATAATATTAGCCATGAGCCTTTTTCTCTTCTTTATGACCTTAACCTCATAGTTATTCCACCATCTAACAATTACAAGAACCAGACCATGGAATTTAAACAAACATGCCTCAAATTAATTTTGTTCGTGATACATACAAATTCATCAATGAATGATCTCAGAATGAATGTGTCAGGCAATGATGGAGATTAACTAATCAATGGAGCAATCGTTTATACAAGCTTCTCTAAGTAAATGTAATTTTTTGCATCAACTATGCTATCAACATGGGATGGAAGTCAAGGGAGTGCATTGGGACCAGGTGGAGAAACCATAGTATATAAAACAATGGTTACTATAATAGGGGGGTTGGTGGTCCACTCGATGTGGATGGATGTGATGGTAATGGTGGTTAGGGTTGGAAGTAATAAACCCATGGTGTTTTTACTAGGGATGGAAGTACCCTAGGGGTGGAATTTGGTATCCCAAGAATTGAGGAAATGTGGAAAAAACTCAGACTTTTCATATAACTTGGGACAAATGGTGGGTGTAATATGGTGTTGGTGAAGGGTCTAGGGTGTTAGTGTTGACCTAGAATAGGAAGAGACAACCTACATACACATTTATAATAGTTTAATTAGTTAAGTAGAATAAGACAATAAAATTCACAATAAGTAGAATGGAAAATGGCTTACACCCATGGTATTGTAAGTGACATCTATCCATGGTATTCATTCACCCATGGTATGTATCCACCCATGGTATTCATCCAAACATGGAATTTACCCATAATATTGTAAATGACATCCACCCATGGTATTTATCCACCCATGGTATTGTAAGTAACATATGCATGTGGTATTCATTTACCCATAGTATTCATTCACCCATGGTATTTACCCACCCATGGAATTTATTTGTGGTATTGTAACTAAAAAATGCAGTAAGTAACAAGCCACATCTTGTAAAAGGACCGACTTTCCACCACAATGTAGCTTATATAGTTATTCTCTGTTTTTAATAAAAATGTTTATTTGTGGTTTTTTTTACTATGGGTCCCTCATTTTGTTGGCATTTCAAATTTTCAGATCTTGGGGGCCTCCCCACAAGATCGAGATCACATATAAACATACTTAAATTGACAGATGATACCTAGTAAGGGGATAATATGTCAACCTTAGGTGGACATGGATCCTCATTAAATGACATCACAATCTATAGAAACACTAAATAAATGTGACAACTATGCATATAATAAAATTAAATTAAAAAAAAAACATATATAATATGGATTAAAAACATATGAGATATTGTACATTGAGGCATCATTTTAATTCACCATACCTAAGTGTGAAACAAAACAAACTAATAGACCATTGTTAGTCTTACATCACTTCTACTACTGATGTATCTAATAGTGTTAGGATAGTGTTAGGGTTGTGATACCATGGTGTACCAACTACAAATGTGTGCAAAAACACAAAAGATGATATATATATATATATATATATATATATATATATATATATATATATATAGTGTTAAGATATTTAACTCCTCCATAAACTTTTCTCTTATACTAGCCTCCAATATTGCATAGCAGGTATCCTTGGAACAAGTTCATATTTTAGGCTCACATGAGTCCCCATGCAGACTCTCCTCGGTAGGCTCTACTAGAGGGAGTTGAAGGTCCAACCCCTCTCCCAACATGACCTCTAGGTCTCTCTTTCTATAATCATGCTATGAAAGTACTATGCTATTGTAGGTTGCAATTTAATGTAGCTATGATGGTCTAGGTTTGGTTAATGGTATTTTCTAATGGAGGATGCAATGTAGGAGGCTAGGCCTTCATATAGGAGGACAAGCACCTAGTTTTGGGTCATGTCTAGCATTTTCACTATCATATGTAGACGCATGACACGCCCCATGGTATTCACCAGTATCAATGTACTTGACATAGGGACAGAAAGACATAATTTCCTAAAGAAATACAAGGAAGAACCTCTATTACTGAATGGATATGTTTTGAATACCATAAATCACCAATCCATCCATTGGTGTATAAATGGTTGGTAGGTGCACTAACCCATAGAAATGTGTATTTTTGTGACTTGTTCGTGTACTTGGGTTCTTGGGTTAATAAACACTATCATTAACTATTGTTTATAAAATTATAGATCTCTATATGAATCCATCCTATAATATTCATAGATTCTGATTTTGTAATAAAAAATATTAGTTAGATTTTTTAATTTGCAATGGCTGTTATAGTGAAATCTAGAGAAGTATAAAAACAAAAATCAGGAAACTCTCTAGCATTTTGTAGCTCTTGCATGAGGAATCTTAAAAATCTCAAACTCACATCGATATCCATCCTAATTTTTTTTAATTTTGTATTCTAGCTTAATATTCCTCATTAAGGTGATGTTGGATTTTGGATTTGACTAGTCTTCATAGTAATAAAGTGGCATACATTATTTTTTTCTTATGTCTAGAGGAATCAGTAATGGTAGAGGTATCGTACTCGCGTAACACAGGGTCAAATCCCCCCATTTACCACTATAACCCCTAGGGGATAATGCAAGGCCCTCACACATGCTTCGCGGGTTATCAACCGACGTCGGGGATTGAACTCGTGACCTACTTAACAGCATGAACACCTTAACCAGAACGTCTGCTCACCACTAGGCCAAGCCCCATGGGCTAAGTTCCATACAATTTATGAAGGTAAATTGAAAATTAGTTTCTTTTTCCAATTAAACAACTTTTGAAAAAGCATGATATTGAATCTTCTTTAAGTAAACTATGGAATAAGTAGTGATTTTTGGTGAAATTTTTTCTTTATTTACTCGGGATTCGACCACACAGTTCCAATAAAGGGTTCGTAGTAGTCTATATTATCGTTAGCATTTTCAATTCTACACAAGGGAATAAGGTCTCACCCAAGGCCTATCAAGACTAATTAGCGATGTTTTTGGGCCTTAGAAGCTGACAAGGTTAATTCCATTAACTAAAATACACATTACACCCTTTTTTCATTACTACAACAGCCTCCAAAACTTCACTACATTCAAATTTTGAAGCTTATCAAACTATAATATCAAGTATTGCTTTGGTCATCAAGTGTCGTTTCAAGTCATTCCACATGTTACAAGTGTCGTTTATCATTCCGAAGTGTCATCATAATTTTTAGAACATATATGGTGCTCTTCATCATTATAACACCTTTTTTATTGTAAAAATGACACTTTTGGTTATAGTCACACACACTTTTTTCATTATACGTGGGGTTTGTTTGTAAATTGGTTTTTAGATGTGTATTCCTCATTTTTCTCTCCTTTCAATGTTTTATTGATGATTTGGTATGTGTCACATTTTATTTTATTTCTAAAATCGTTGTGTTTTCCCCTTGTTTTATGTTTTAAACTTAGACAAAACGTGGTTGCACAAGTTAGCCCACTAGGGATAGGAGAGTGCATGATGCACTCTTAATATTTATTTGGGACCCCTTCCTTGTTCTAAAGTGTGGCCTACACCCTCCAGGAGAGCATAAATAACTCCCAAGCATCATTCCCCTTTCCTTGTTCGGAATTGAGCCCTTATAGAAATCCTTCCTCCTTGTTGAACGCATGGAGCACCATCGAAGCAACATCATGATTCCTTCGTCCTTCATACTTACGCCTTGTGCCCCCCTAACTTCTATTGAGCACACAACACACTTAGGAAGGCTTAAGCATCATCTATTCAGCCTTTGGCAGTGGGCCCTGAGCCCTCTTTGGTTCCCTTGAGCTCATAACACACTTGTGAAGACTTATTAGCCTTCCTTCACCCTTCAAACATGCACCATGTGCCCTCCATTGAGATTCCTCTTTCTAGTCAAGTGCATAAGTGCATCCTGAATCCTTGAAGCACCTAGTCCTTCCCACTTTGGTAGTTCTCCCTATGCCTTGAAATCTCCCTTGCTCTTCCCAAGCACATTATTAAGTAATGAACAAAAAAATTTCATGAGAGATGATAGAATAGGAGATTTTTTAGACCGATGTTTACTTTACATGAGTGATATCAGTTGTAGGTATTCCATAATATCATGGAAAATATACGTGAAGAGATAGGCCAAAGAGTGAATTCAAAGGAAGCTTTTAAGTAGAGAGAACACATGATGTGACAAAATGGAGAACATTGAAATCCTAATTATCGAAGTAGCCCAGAAGACTCGATATGATCAAAGACCCTTTGGAGGGTGATAACATAAACAACATAGAAGTTGCATGCAAGGTCAAAGATAACAGTAGAAAAATTATCACTTATCAATAAATTCCGTTCCACCATTCACTATGAGTCCATGTAATCGATGTTAGTTACTTGTCATGATCTCACCACATGATGATGTGGAAATCATGATGCAATTATTATAAAGACAATGAAGTGGAATTCCAAGAGTCATGTATGGTAAAAAGAGAAATATGAATAAGTCCAGAAGACATGTAATTCAAAAATTCATTTAGAATTCCAAGAGTTTTATAGAAGTCCAAGGTTCATAGAAGTAGAAAAGTCATATGAGAAAATCAAGCATGATGGGGATGTGAAAGGTCACACCTAAATTTATAAAATGAGCTTCATTATTCAAGTAAAATAGTGTTCACCTTGGTTTATCCCATAATGCACTAGATAGATAGAGATAGTGCTTTCAGGGAGTAATTAGTGGCCCTAACGCTCCACTATTGGAGCTAGTGATGTTCATTGTACTCATGTATCTTGGAAATTTTACTTAATGCTTGTGTTGGGTGTGGAGCCTGACTTTCATCCTCATTTAGAGGTCTTTTTTTAAGCCGGATGTATACCCCAGGAAGATTGTACACCCCTCCACACATGGCGGGGTGCAGGGGGGGGAATTCCCCCCCCGCGGGGGCCTGGGGGTCCGATCCCCACTGGTTGGGGGTTTTGGGTGTCAGCAGTCCCCCAATGAGGATTTCGGGGGAAACACCCCCGAAGATAAAAAAATATGTAAAATTTCCTTATAAAATATTGTAATTTCATAGTCAATCTAGGTCGTTCATTAGGCAGATAATCTAATGATAAAAGTTATGTTTAATGTAGGGTTTTTTCCCCTACAAGGAAACCCCTTATTTTGTATGAGGGTATTGTATTGTGGCTATGTATTGTATATGTATTATGAACGAGAAACAAAAATGGGGGTTGTGAGAGAGAGTAGAGAATATTACAACGGATCTCTTGTAGGTTGTGTCTATTCATCTTGATAGATATATAAAGGAAGGACTGGCTCTTCAGGGTTGACGTAGCCCAAATTCAGTGAACCACGTATATATGTGTCTATATTGTTTTATATGCTTTCTGTGTTTTTGTTTCCGCATATTTTATGTGTTCCATTGCTCTATAGTATATAATTTTCTAACAAATGGTATCAGAGCTGAAGGTTTATTTGGATGATAAACTCGCAATAAATAAGGGTTCCTGGTACGAGTGGCAGAAATGGAACAATTTTGTAGGTTTAGGGTCGAGAAATTGAACAACCAAAACTACCCGCTGTGGAAGATGCAGATGGAAGATTATCTATATTAGAAATATCTGTACCTACCATTGAGGGGAAAAACAAAGAATTCATTGAGTATGACAGATGCAAAATGGGAGATTCTTAATAGAAAGGCAATTAGAACAATACGGCTATGCCTCGCGGCATCAATAGCCTTCAATATTTCGAATGAAACAACAATAGAGGGTTTAATTAAGGCATTGGTGAAAGTATATGAAAAACCCTCGGCTTCAAATAAGGTATTTCTTATGAAACATTTATTTAATATGAATATGTCAGATCGTGGGTCTGTTGATGACCATTTAAATGAATTTAAGACAGTTACCAGTCAGTTAAGTTTTGTAGGGGTAAACTTTGATGATGAAGTTAGGAATTTGTTATTTCTGTGCTCATTGCTAGAAATTTGGAATGGTTTAGCTATGGCCATTAGTAACTTTGTCTCAGGATCTAGTACTTCAAATTTTGATAATGTTGTCAGTTTTATCTTTAGCGAGGAAATGCGACGGAAAATCTCCGGTGACATGCCGAGTAATCCTTTGACTGCAGAGACTATGGGAATAAAAATGGAAAGAGGAAAGAAATTAGAATATTGCAGTAAATCAAGGAAAAGAAGATCCAAGTCTAGATTGGGGATAGTGTGCTGGAAATGCAGAAAGAAAGGAAACCTGAAGAAATATTATAAATGATAGAAGGGAAAAGAAGCAGACGCACAGGAAGAAAGAAATCATGAAGCAAATGTGAGAGGCGATGTGTTTCAAGACGCTTTCATTCTTTCTTTAGAAAATTTTACCGATTCCTGGGTGGTATATTCATGGGCCTAATTCCATGCCACACCTGATAAGAAATAATTTCATGACTACGTTCAAGGAGATTTTGGACAAGTTCATCTGGGTGATGATAAACCCTGTAAAATCATTGAAATGGGTAAAGTTCTTGTAAAATAGAAGAATGGAAACCAATGGTTATCAAATCTGAAGAAAAATCTAGTTTCAACAAGGCAATTAGGTGTTGAAGGTTGTGTGACAACTTTCACATATAAAACTTGGAAGGTCACTAAAGGAGCCCTAGTAATAACAAAAGGAGAAAATACTCGTACATTGTATTTATGAAATGGTATTTCTAAATTTGTTAATGCCTTAACTTCGGAGAAGATGCATCATTATGGCATCATAGGCTCAGACACATGAGTGAGAAGGGGATAAAGATTCTTCACTCAAGAAATTTTGTTGTCGGGTTTGAAGAATATTGATTTGGATTTCTGCAAGAATTGTATTTTTGGAAAACAGAAGAGAGTCAAATTTCTTAGAGTTGGGAAAGAAAAGAAAAGAGAAAAAGTAGAGCTTGTGCATACAGATGTATGGGGACATTCTCAGGTATTATCCCTCAGTGGCTCTCATTATTATGTTACTTTTATTGATGATGCAACTAGAAAAAATCAGATTTATTGTATTTAGAATAAATATGATGTATTTGATACTTTCAATAAATGGAAAGCTTTGGTTGAGATTTAGATAGAAAATAATTTGAAGCATTTGAGATCAGACAATGGAGGTGAATATTGCAGAAAAGAGTTTGATAGGTACTGTTCATAGCATGGAATTTGCAGAGAGAAGACAGTTCCAAGAACACCACAATAAAATGGTGTGTCAGAAAGTATGAATAGAAAAATCATGGATCGTGCAAGGTGCATGAGGTTGCATGCAGGATTTCCTTTACAATTTTAGGCAAATGTTGTAGATACTGTTGTTTATCTAATAAACAGAGGGCCTTCAAGTTCCTTGGATGGTGGTATTCCACATGAGACATGAACAGGTAAAAAGGTAAACGACTCCTTTTTAAATCATTTTGGTTGTGAGGACTTATCCATATTAATGAAGAAAATAGAACAAATATTGAGAAAAAATCAAAGAAATGTACCTTTATTGGATATGGTGTTAATGATTTTGGTTATATCTTATATGATTATGAAAAACAAAAAATAATTAGGAGCAGAGATGTAATATTCAATAAAAAGGTATTGTATAAGAATCAGTTGCACGAAAAAACAGGAAAAAGAAAAAAAAGAATACACAGTTATTGATGAGATCACAGAAAAGGTAAAGGTGCCTGAAAATAATAATAATCAACAACCACAAAAAAAACAACCAACACAACAGCAAGAGACACCTCAAAAACCTAAAAGTGGTGTCAGAATATATACCAGGGTAAGTAGACCCCCTAACCGATACTATCCTTCATTATATTATTTATTTTTGAGTGATTCTGGAGAACCTGAATGTTATGAAGAAGTAATGCAGGTCGAAACGAGGAAGAACTGGGAGTTATCCATGAAAGAAGAGATGGACTCCTTAATACATAACCAAACTTGGGACTTAGTCAGATTTCCTGTAGGTAAAACAACATTGCATAATAAATGGGTTTACAGGCTGAAGGAGGAAGATGGAGGAAAACATAAGTACAAAGTTAGACTTGTGGTGAAGGAGTTTTCACAAAATAAGGGTATTGAATTAGATGAAATATTTTCTCCTGTTGTTAAGATGACTTCAATCAGAACTATTTTAAGTCTTATAACAACGGGATATTTTCATCTTGAACAGTTAGATGTAAAGACCACTTTTCTCCATGGATATTTGGAGGAAGAGATATATATGCAGAAACCACAATAATATGAGGTCAAAGGGAAGGAAAAATTAGTTTTCAGGTTAAAGAAGAGCTTGTATGGATTAAAACAGGCTCCAAGGCAGTGATATCTAAAATTTGACAGGTTTATGTTTGAACAAAGTTATACTCGATGTCACTCTAATCATTGTGTTTATTTGAAAAGGAAAAATGATGGAAAATATATTATATTGTTATTGTATGTAGATGACATGTTTGTTGCAGGTTATAACATGCAGGAAATAAATGAACTCAAAATAAAATTGGAAAATTAATTTGCAATGAAGGATTTGAGAGCTAGAAAACAAATCCTTGGTATGAAAATAATTAGAGACAGGAAAAATCACAAATTAACATTGTCTCAAAACGAGTACATACAAAAGGTGTTGGAAGTATTTGATATGCAAAATGAAAAACTAGCCAGTACACCTTTGGCTATCCATTTCAAACTTAGTAAGGAGATGTGCCCCAAGACCCAAGAAGAAATGGATTATATGTCTAAAGTTCGATATGCATCAGCAGTTGGAAGCTTAATGTATGCAAAGGTCTGCAGAAGGCCTGATATTGCACATGCAGTTGGATTTGTAAGCAGGTACATGAAAAATCTAAGAAAAGAACATTGGATGGAAGTGAAATGGATTCTCAAATATTTGAGAGGTACCACAAATCAAGCATTATGATTTGGTGGTTCAAACATTCCTCTACAGGGATATGTTGATGCAGATATGGCAGGTGATAAAGATAACAGAAGGAGCACTATAGTGTATGTATTTACTGTAGGTGGAAAAAATGTAATTTGGGTCTCAAAAAAGAAAAGTGTTGTCATACTTTCAATAAAATAGGCAGAATATGTTGCTGCTATAGAGGGTAGTAAGCAAATTATTTGGTTACAAAGGTTTATGGATGAATTGGGTAAGAAGCAAGAGATGGGAAGGTTATAAAATGACAACCAGAGTGCTATTCATCTTTCAAAGAACTCAACATTTCATTCTAGGACTAAACACATATAGCTCAAGTACCATTTCATGCGATCAATGTTGGAATATGGACAGTTGAAGCTCGAAAATATACACACTAGCCAGAATCATGGAGATATGTTAACAAAACTTGTAACTAGGGATAAATTGAGACTATTCTCCATTTCAATTGGTCTTCAAGTATGATGATGAAGATGAGAAAAAACCAAATCCAAATTGAAGTCATTGTCCATCAAATGAAGCAGCGGTAGAGTTTCTACAATTGGTCTCTAAGTGAGAGATTGTTGGGTGTAGAGCTTGATTTTAATCCCAATTCAGAGGTATTTCTTTTAGACGAATGTATACCCCAGGAAGCCTATACACCACTCCTTGCGAGGGGGTGCGGGCGGGACTTGTCACCACCGTGGGGATCCAGGAGCCAATGGGGGTTTCAGGGGAAGCACCTCCGAAGCTAAAATTAGTTGTAAAATTTCCTTCTAAATTATTGTAATTTCGTAGTCAATCTGGGCCATTCATTAGGCGGATGGTTTGATAGTAGAAGTTATGTTTAATGTAGTTTTTTTTTCCCTAGAAGTCAACCCCTCGTTTTGTATGAGGGTATTGTATTGTGCTTTTGTATTTTATGTGTATTATGAGTGAGAAACATAAAGGGAGACTGTGAGAGGGAGTAGAGGATATTACAATGGATCTGTTGTAGGTTGTGTATCTTCATATTATTGGATAATATAAAGGAAGAGCTGGCTATTGGGGGTGGACATAGCCTTAATTGGGTGAACCACATATATATGTGTCTCTCTTGTTATATATGTTTTCTATGTTTATGTTTACGCATATTTTATGTGTTCCATTCCTCTGTAATATATAATTTTCTAACAGCTTGAAGCCATTCATCCAAAAAAATTTCGTGCATGGATCACATATGTTTTGTGACTATTCTTCTAATTTTTACGGTTTATGTTGGATTTAATATGTATTATTGTAATTAAATTAGTTTGGTGGCATTGGTGCTAAAAAATTTAAAGATGTGTTGTGATGATTTAAATATTTTAGTATTTATGCGAACTATTCTGCTTTATGTCTAACAATTCTTCCTTGTTTATATGCGTGTGTCTCTACTAGATTAGTACTATTACTTCTCTTTTAGAGGCTCAATTTTGCTTCCTTACAGTAGAAGAACCTTGATACATTTACAATTGAACATTCCACAAGGACCACTCTCTTGGTCATTAAAATTCACATGCATGTTACACTCTCATGCTAATTTCTCAAGACAAGGCATATCTCTAAGTTAATGGAAATCAGGCCATATTTTTGGATGTGAAATCTACTCCAAATAGTGTGAATTCTAAATGGGACATCATATCGATGAGATCGCTTGTATGTTGGCGAATTCCATTACTGTCAACATTATGGCGCTAGAAGGAGAGAAGCTAGTTTTTAATGGATGATAACTCATCACATCTCAATCATTCATCTTTTGGACAAGATAGTAATATCCCAAGTACCACCCCAAATCCTATTCCTAAGGTAGGAGGGTCTTCTGAACATGGTTTAGAGTTACCCTATGAAGTTACTTGTTAGAAACACTGGTAAATTCAAGCCATTGTCTATATGTTTGCAAAATATATCAATTTTTTTTTCATTTATGATAATATTCATCATCATCTAAAGGAAAAGGAAACATCTTGTATTTTTGTATTGGTTACACTGGTTGAATATTTGGTTTTTTCCACCCTTGAGTAATTATCAAAGTCTTCAGGTGACACAATCTAAAAATATTCGCTTCCACCTATTCAAGAAGAGTACGAGGAATATATTGTTCTTTCTAATGGAGAATAGTAGGAAATTGGTTTCGATTTGAACAAAGGATTGAACGGTGAAGGAGAATGCTCATCCGATTCAGAAAAGGAGGAGGAACAAAGAGAGGAAGGCATGGATAATCAAGCCTTGTATTAGATGGCCCAAATGACACTCTCTCTTCTAGATAATCTTCATAGAATGTCAAGACTTCTAGAGAAGTTGTTATCTAAGTTTTATACTAACAATAAGATTAAAGTATAGGATCATATTTATAATTTCTACACGCATCTACGAATTCTAGGGGTACAATATGATTATGTTTCTTATAGGATTTTTCCTTGCACTTTAAAAGTTAGAGTAGCAGCATGGTATCATAGTCTTCCTGTTAATTCAATCCATGGTTGGAGGGAGTTTAATAAATTTGTTTTGGAGAAATTTGTCGATGATAAGGCCCCGTCCATGTTATTAAAAGATCTCATAAATATTAATATGGGGGAAAAGGAGAAGGTCAAATATTTCAATCAAAAGTTCAACCATATATTCATAAAGTTCGCCAAAAGCATGAAACCTCACAATTCTATCACTATATATTATTATATAGATGCATTTCCAACTGTTGGCTTGAGGGGTCCTCACCGAGATTCAGAATTGAGGTTAACCAACAAAACCCTCTTACTATTGGCCCTTTCGGCAGTGACTTGCTTGTGCAAGTCAAAGTCTCACTCGAAGTAGTATGGGGGGGTGTTGGAACTAGATTTCCATACCCTGAGACATATTTGAATGATGTGGGTGCCTTGAGTTTCCCAAACAACCTTAACATACATTTGTAATGATAACCCTAACCAGCGAATCCTTTTGAGACGAATTCAGATAAATTATGCAGATTATCTTGCACAAGTTAACACAGTAATCATAAATCAAGTACTAACCATTAACACATCATATCTGAGCTTTATACCATCATATATATCCAATAAGGAGTCATATAAACCCAACCAGAGTTGTGCAATATATCTAAGTGCAGACAGTACATAAATCGAAAACAAGATGAAGAAACATTCACAGTATAACTGATAGATGCATAAAGAAATCAAATATCCACATCAATACTTCTTTATTACTAAATGAGTTCAGATCCTTCACAGAAAACACTTCAACAACCCATGCAAACATCTGTCGGGGTCTGCACACAGCGGGACTAAGGTCTCCGCGCACACAGCTAACAGGAGCCTTCTACCCAGACCAATATCCACCAAATTATCACAAATTATCGAGATCTATGATCCACATTCAATATTATCCAAAAGTGACTTCTAAGACTTAATCTATTCACTTATTTATACTATTTAGACTACGCTATCCTATGGTCCACTAACCATGGTTGGCGGCCCCTTGATCTACCTTTTTAACGCATTACACTTCATGAGGAGGTTTGACCTGCCCCAAAACCCATGCACAAGACTAAATTATTACAAAATATAGAAAAATTTTCAGAATTAGGGGACCCTACTCTAATAGCCCTCCAACACAATCTTGTGACTCATCTCGAGTCACACTGGTACTGGGGTCTTCATTTTGATCTCGAGCGCATTGATGGCAGTAGCAAATGGTGGCAAGATACCTGCACTTTGGTCTATGGCACTCTACACAATCTCGACCAAATTTTCTTATGGGCGCCATTCAACATTTGAAGTGACATTCTGCATCATTTGGTTCAGGATGCGAATGACAGTATCAAGGTCCTAAGAGAGCTCCATGGCCTCATATGCCCATCGCTTCATGTGATTGGTGACGATTTGCTTTCGGCAGTGGATCACCACCACTTCACCCTATAGTGCCTGGCTGGTCTAAAGGCATGCCATTCTCTAAGAAGGGATAAGGGTAGGTAGAACCACTTCTAAGTCATCGAACTCCTTCATTCGTGCATAGTTCCTGATTGATTTTTTTTACTAAATGATTTGTCTATACAGAGGTCCATAGTCCCATGGCTTTGTCGAGCAAGGTGGATCCATACATGACATATGGTGAGATTCCAGCCATGGTGTTCTAGATAATAGCTGCTCATTGTGCACGTATTTCTAGGGGAGTCTCAGGCTACAACTATGCCTAGAACACAACGATCTGCTAATCAAACTCTACCTTTACGGACTAAACTTCCGACTTGGAGGCTTTCAGAGTTGCGACCAAGCCCTATAATTTAGCTTGTGGCGTGGGAGAGGCTGAGATAGTGATATCACGAATCTCACCGCATATCCTGTCAATGAGACTTTCCAACTCTGGTCTTTGAGCTAAGGCTGCCTACTATAATGTCTGAACCTAATGAGACTCTTCCATTTTTGCTGCTGCAACTTGCTCAGCCTCGCTGACCTGTTGATGGGTGCGTGCCTCCTTGTCCTAAAGTTCTGCTGAGATGAAGATATGTAGTGCGTGGAGCTTCACACTTAGCAACATGGCAAGGTAGAGGCTGAGCTTGGAGCAGGCGTGGACTTGCGCACATAAATCAACTAGATATAGAGATACCACTACGCTCGGGAGGGTGCAGACTCTGCTTCCTGTGGTTTCAATGATTGTTGTAGATGGCAGGCTTTCTTTCACCAGCATCACTTGATCCACGCTCATTTGTACTAGTCTTGCTTGTTCCATGCTTGCTTTCAAAGTATTGGCCTTTAGCTGTAGAACCCGTAAAATGTAATGCAAGGCTTCTACTGCAGCCTTGTGTTGGGCCTCCATGGTGCTCCACTAGTCCTAAGACGCCAAGGCAACTGCATCAACAATTTTCTTTAGGTCCTCTCTAGTCAGTGTAACCTCCTCTTCTCGTCCTGTCTTTGACCCTTCCTCTTCTTCCATGGCCCCTTAGATTTTTCTCCTCCGCATTTGGTGTCGGCTGATGATTCTGCACCATCTCCCGCAAGCCCATCCAACCCGACAAGGTCCACCTCTACATGTTCACTTCTAGTTCTTGATCTCTGTGTGTTTTTGCATCAGTGTTAGCATCAAAGTCTTCATATGCTTCAGTGTCTTTATATTTTCCGCCTGTCTCCGTGTGCTGCTTGGTGGTATCTTTGAGTGTTGTGTCATGTGGAGCCGGGGTTGTCTCTTTCAGAGTCATTTCCTTTGGGGTTGTTTATTTCCTGGATGTGGACGGTGTGACAAGATTTGTAGAGCCCAGCCCAGTCTTCCATGACTTCGACATTGAGGCGACGACCTGGTCAACCTCTTCTTCCATAACCATGTAGGGTAAGGGATACCAATTGGGGTTCTTATGCCCCTTGGTCATGATGTTATGCATCGTTACCTGAAACTCCGCCATGCTTTTATACTTCTCATATATGGCCAACGAGAGTCATGGTCAAGAATGAATATATTGCGCCAATGCACCTGCAAAAAGAACCCAGAAAATTTTATTTTCTTCGACCGAATTGGAATTCGATGAGTCCCATAAATTTGTGTAGCGCGCCCCCTCGCATACACCTAGCTCAATGTCAGGAAGGAATGTACCCTCTAGGGTCTCCCATGCTACCATAACAGTCAACAATAAAATCCATAAATAGCCGAATGGATTCCCCACTTCCTGTGATTCATGGGCATTCTCCAAAAGCTGCTCACATAGAAATTGTGACTAGTTATATAGCAACCCTTTTTCACACTACCCCACCAAGGCAATGACGCACGCCGAAACTATCTTCGACCGAAATTTTTTCATAATCTTACATCCAAGGACAAGGGTGCGTGTGCATACTGCCTAGTAATTGATGGTTTGAACCAGAAATCCTCGCTTATCATGTTCTGCCTCGTATGTTTCCTTAATCTTAGTTGCTACCCCGTCAATTCAGTTCTTTTCGCAAACCCCGTCATTGGATGGGGCCCCATCATGGGCACTCCAATGATTTGATGGATCAATGCGGCATCAATAGGGATTCTCCCCTTAATCTAGAGTGATTCGTCATGGACCAAGGTCAAAAATTGGCTGTCGTACATTCTTGTGATGGGGTACTGCCAAAAATAGGGGATCCTTAGTAGATTAAGGACTCCCGTGTTGTACAATCCATGCGCCCATGGCATCCACTCAACCTTCAATAAATCATCAAACAACATGCGTTCCAAGTAGTTTTCTAGGGAAAACTTAGGTAACGTTCGTTCATTAGCAAGATTGTAATTATAAAAATTCATTTGATGGAGCTTGTTGTGAATTTCTCCAACCATAGATATAGCTTGAGGGCACAATGGCATCTGCGAGTATTCTCGTACTGCATCAAGGTTCCATGGCTTACGCGTCGAAGGCCTTCGCGGCTTAACATTTGGTGGTCGCAAAAAAATAGATCTACTTGCAGTGCTTATTTCCCAGCAGTCATCGATCATTTAGATGGATCACCCTTGAGGGAGTGCTCCTTGGAACATTTTCTGGGAGACAGAACATTCATCGGAGAGGTGTGTGGCTTAGAAGTAGCCCACTTCAAAAAATTTCCCTTTCTCTTCGCTTTCACCAGAGTGGATTCAACTTCTTCCATGTCTAGAACTACTTCTGTGACCTCGTCTGATCCTTCCTCTGTAGACACCGTGAGGGGCATCAAAATTTGTTCTGCAGGGTTGGTGGCCATTATTGTTTCTCGGAATATGAACTTGGGGTTACTACCGCCGGAAAGGGATTCACAACCATACATGCAAAACACACATATGGCAAGAGAACAGAGCTTATAGATGAGCACAGGGTGCCAAATGTTGAAAGAATAAATAGACCAATTAAGACCCACACCCTCCTTCTTATAAGCCACCAATAGTAAAAATAGTTGGATTATAATTAATTTCCATTTACTTGTAAGGGAACGGTAAAAAATATTATGATATTTCCTTATTAAATGCAACGATTCTGCTCCTGTCAATGGTAATTTCATTTTTTCACCTTGCGGCACTGTTCCAACGGCTATTTTTCCAACCTCTGCATTACCCCTGCACACCTTCCTGCACTCTTTCTCCCTACAGCACACGGATCTTCTGATTCTGATTCTATGGCCATATAGTGATTTGGTAGGCCTAGGTTTGTCTCTATACAATTTTAGGTGGATTCCATTGAAGTATCCGGAAATTTCATCTCTGCGCAGCGTGGTCAAGCGTACTACACCACCATCAGTGATATCCTTTACAATATATGGTCCCAACCAATTCTTTCTAAATTTACCTCGGTGGTGCGCAAACTGAATATCATAGAGGAACACCAAATATTCCTCTTTGATTACATTTTTCATGACGTGCCTATCATTCCAGGCTTTCTCGTGTGCGTCCTATACCTGCTGGTGGAAGTTAGCAATGAAGCAATCTTCTTCCAAGGAAACAAGTTGCGCGAACTGTTCCTCCAAAATTTTAGGCTTGGCCATGCTAGTGAAGGCTGCAATGCATAGATTTGGGACAATATACTCCATCGGCATGATGGCTTCTAGCCCATAGACCATCCTGAATGGTGTCTTCCCGGTCAACTTTTTGTAAATTGTCCTATAAGCCCATAGTACAGAAGGGATGTGCACGTCCCAAATGTCCTAGTTGGTATTGCATACCTTTTTAAGGGTGTGTTCCATTGAATTCTTCCACGATTCCATTTACTTGTGAGTGACATGGGGTACTCTTCTTGTGATGGATTTGAAATTCCTCTTTCAATGCTTCAATCGTCTCGTTGACAAAATGTGTACCTCTATCATTCATTAAGTTCTTTAGGCACCCAAATCTAGTCAAAATGTTCTCAATGATGAAGTGCAAAATAGTGTCTGCAGTACAATCCTTAACCGCCTTTGCTTCCGCCCACCTGGTCACATAATCTAGTGCAGTAATAATATACCATGCCCCAGTCTTCGTCCTAGAAGGGTTCATTGGTCCCGCAAAATATATAGCCCATTTATCAAAGGCTTGCAAGGCCATCTAAGGGTGCAGGGTAATTTCATCTCTATGCGATGACTTCCAAATCTATTGACAGGCATCGCAGGCTGGGCAGTATGCCCATGCATAACTATGTAGTGTGGTCCACCATAACCCAACACACAACACCTTTTGCTTAGTGGCTTTCCCAGCGTAGTGGCCACCTGCTACAACTCTGTGAGCTTCAGTCAATATAGCCCATATTTCATGTTCCAATACATGTCTCCTTAATACTTGATCTAATCCTAATTTATACAACTGACTTGAAATTAGGGCCAAATCTGTTGCACACACAACTGACTCCTTATTTTTCTGGATTGAATATTCAACAGGCATTGTGCCCATAGTTAGAAAATGAATAATGTCCACGAAGTGCTCATCAACCACCTTGATACTGAAGAGTTGTGTGCCTGGTTATCCTTCCTCCAGATTGGTCGGTTCCTCCCCATTCTCAATCCGTGACAGATGACGAGGCCCAACATTCAGTTTTCCCAGCTTGACAAGGATTTCAAAGTCATACTCTTGGATAAAAAACAATCATTGATAGGTCTCCCCTCTCCCCAAAAATAGGCTTATTGACCAGCTATTTTAAATAAGAATGATCAATGAACATCTTGAAATTCCCTTCGAACAAGTAGTGTCTATATTTTTTTAGTACATATACCATGGCAAATCCTTCCCTTTCTATAGTGTAGTTTTTGCGTTCTGCACT
This sequence comes from Pinus albicaulis, assembly GCA_034641835.2. Lineage (NCBI taxonomy): Eukaryota > Viridiplantae > Streptophyta > Pinopsida > Pinales > Pinaceae > Pinus > Pinus albicaulis. The sequence continues at coordinate 951,875,005 of CM076581.1, read as the reverse complement.
AAATATCTTTCGACTAGAAAAAGCTACCAAGTGATCAATGTCGCCTTCTCCTGGCTGCGCTAAAACAACCCCTAGGGCTATGCCCGATGCATCCACATGCACGTGGAAAAGCTTAGACCAATCTAGGATTATCAAAATGGGGGTAGTGACCATTTTCTCTTTTAGTAGCTCAAAGCTCTTTTGACACTCATCATCCCAAAAGAATGCTACATATTTCTTTAACAACTTCTCCATCAACACAGTGATTAGAGCATACCCCTACATAAAATTCCTGCAATAACCTGTGTCCCAGGATGGAGAGCAACTATTTCTCAGTAGAGGTAACTTCTAAGTTAATGATCACTGCGATCTTGGTCGGGTCCACCATGAATCCTTGCTGACATACTATATGCCCCAGCAGAATCCCAAAACGTATGTAGAATATCCATTTCTTCATATTGAGAGAAATATGGTGCTTCCAACAGACATTCAACATCATGCATAGATTTGATACATGGTTATTTACCAAGCCAAATACTATCCAGTCATCAAAGTAGACTTCCAAGAATTTATGCATGAATTCCTTGAATACAGCTACGACCACACGTGAGAATATTTTTGGTGCATTTTTCAATCCAAACGGAATGACAGTATGTTGGAAAGTACCCCATTTAGTGGCAAAGGTGGTCTTTTTGCGGTCCTCTAGCGCAATGCGGATTTGATGATAACCTGAGAACCCATATGTGAACGAATAAGCTTCTTGCCCTCCCACATTATCAATAATTTTATCAAATAAGGGAGTATGGAAGGGACCATGTACACAAGCATCATTCAACTTGCACAGATAAAAAAAATCTTGATCTCTCCCTTGGTCTCTTTCTCTTGAACAACCATTGGGGTGACCCAATTGGACTGCTCGAACGACTCGATGAAAACCGTAGCCACCATATTTTCTAAATCCTCTACCTTCTTCTTATATTTTTGGTTCAATCGATATGGGCACTTCTTGACAGGGTGTGCATCAGGTCTTAATGTGATTTTCATGACACCCAGGTCCGCCACGATTCCCTTAAGCTCCTATAACTTTGTAGGAAATAAATCCTGATATTTCGTCAATAACTCTGCAATCTTTCCTACTATATCATCATCCCACTAGTCCCCAATCATGGCCAAATTGGGCCTCTTTCTTCTTCCAATGTTGAATTCCTTTAATTTCAGAGGTTTAGTCACATCCACCGTGCTTAATGCTAGTCCTACCAGTGCATGCTTGCCTTTTGATTCAGGGATATTAACTTTCCTTGGGTCATATTTGTTATCCTAAATTGAAAGATTTTGGTATTTGACTATCTCCTGCATCTGCACATCCCAGGCCATAGCAGCACACTCTCGGTGGGGCTGGTATTCATCAAAGACCAGCGCATCTATGTCTTGGAGTGCCTCATCCAATTTTTTGAGCCTTCCACAGAGCCAAAGGTTTCCAGGAAATATTCAATAATTGTATAATAGTCTCGAGAGCCTTGGTGTAACTCAACCTCTAGATACAAAGTTATGGGGATAGGTCCTAATGAGTGGAAAAAACGATGAACCCATTCATTCCATCTCTTCTCATCTCATACCTCCATCCACATGGCCAGGTGCTTTCATGAATCTCCCTGACCATAGAATAATTCAATGGACAGCATGGCGTGAGGTTCAAAGTGCAACATCATCATCTATCTACATTCCTTCTAGTCCTAAAAATTTCCCTTGTGAATTTCCCACCACCGTGTTGGAGTTACGCGCATAGCCAAGTCCGGCGACCAAAATATTCATTCCTCAAGCATGGATTTTTATAGCGCTTCTAAAAATTCTTTAACACTACTAGAATCATCAAATTAGGGTAGTTCCCTTACCTCATAGGAGATGCACCAGAAGCTCTTTGTAATCTTGAGGTAATGTAGCGTAGAGATGTCGTCCAACCGGTTCTGTGAGTTCTCCATTTCACCATTAGAATCTGAAAAATAGGAGCTATCATTCTCCCAGTTCAGAATGCGGTCAGTTTTAGGGTTGATCCAGTCTTTATCCTGTGTATTCAATTTATAGATATGGTTAACCTCATCCCTTTCTCACACTGGCTATGTGTATCTTTCTCCTTCTGCTGGATCCAGTGGGGCGATCACCCGCGTACCATTATTATCAAATATCATTCTTTTGCACTTTGGGTTGATGATACCTCCCATATCAATGTCCCAGTCCAATCCCAACAATGTAGAGTAGGGATCTGCATCATCCAAAATTTGTATAACTTCAAAGTCATCACATACGTTTACTCCCACAATGTCGACCTCAACTTGCCAAAGCCTACACAGGGGGATGATCTTTTGCTGATTAGCCATGCGTAGCTAAATGGTGGACCATTCCAACTTTGGCTCTCCCATCTTCTGCCAGGTTTGTTTAGGTGAGAATTTTGCATTAGACCCTAGATCTTAGATAACCTAGTCCATCTCGTATTCTCCAATCTGTACCATCATGCACATCCCCATACCCGTTCTCTTAATCTACTTGTAAATTTTTTTTACAACCTTGGATTCAGTCTGCGACACCTCCTTTTCTGTGCAACTGTCTATCAGGGCCTAGATTATCGATTGCCTTCTTATTGTGCAGTAGCTTAATGCGAGCTTGTAAGAATGGTTTAACTTCATTTTCATAATTTGGTTCCTCAATATGTCTCGAAGTGGTTGCTTCTTCCTCAACAAACTCCTTTCTGGCTTCAATGAAACTCTCTTTTTATTTTTGTAGGTTGAGGCTTTCCTTTTTGTCAACTTCTTTTCTGATTAGTGGTTCTGTGTTGGACTTATCTTCATTTCCTCCAGTAGAAATGGTGCTGCGTGTAATGAAATTTATGCTTGGACCATCATCATGTGGCTCATCTGCAACCCATTATATTTTTTGCGTTGGTGCCTGCTGCTTTTCCTGCATTTTAGTGATCAATACGAGGTAGCCTTAAATTACATGATCGAATTGCATAAAATACCTGCAGGATTTCCGTGTGGTGTTTGGGAAGTCTCATGCATAATGTCCAACATCTCCACAGTTATAACAAATTGGCTTCCCTTTTCCCCTACCAGCGCTTCCACCTCTCCCCCCTCCCCGACCTCTTGCTGGCGATACTTTACATCCAGAGGGACATGCTGGTGATGAAGGGTTAGCCTGCATGCTATACAGGTTTCATCTCTCAATCATTAAGTCATACGTGCGGAAATTGTGCTCATCATGTCCCATCAAAGAGAAGAATATGCACCACTGTTGCTTCAATTTTGGAACATAGGCACCTAACCATGGGAAATGGTCTATATCATGTCGTGCCGCCACCTGAAAATTGGAGCACCATAATTTTGGGGTACTAGGTCCTATAATATCTATTGGGTGCAGGGTGATTGGTCTCCCAGCTTGCATATAATCTGACAGTATAGAGAAATGATATTTGGTGTGGCCAGATACTCTGTAGCGTATGAACCAAATATCCGTGCTAGCATCTTTACCTTGGTCCCGTCGTAAATTCTGAATTTCTAAGTGCATCACCTCTAATTGGCTTTGAATCTGTAATGACCCAAATTGAGCATCGTCCCTTGGCTCAACTTCTAACCTCGTAGAAATTTCTAGGGCTTCCTTGTGTAAGTCAATCTTTTGCTATCCCAAGGGCCTGCACAGATGTGGCAGGAAAATGGAAATGAACCATTCCTTATGTTAATTTTCATCGTTGACAAATCCTCCATCACTGATGACCTTTTTTAGTCGTTGGTCAGTGTCCCAAGCTAACTCCGTAGGCCCTTGCCTAATATATTTCAGTCCTACTACACATTGAGAGTAAGAATTAGGCTTTCGGAACTATTGCTTTAGGGCATCCTTGATCTAATGTATTGTGGGATTTGCATGTTGAGTAATTTATCCCATGAACCAATCAAACACCCGACCTTCAAAGGATATTACTACCTGCGCTCGTTTAACAACATCGTTATTGACATTCTACGCAACCCATACTGCATTCACCATGAACCGAAATCGGTCCATATCCTCATCTCCCACACCTTTAAAAGTGGGTAACTTCATTTGCACACCCATATCATCCTTAGCTAGGGGTGGAGGTGGGGTAGGAGGATTCCTACCCCTGTGTGAATTTAATGGTGGCATAGCTGGGGGACTAGTCTCTGTGTGCGTAGCACCACTCCCATTTAGGTCAGCTGAATTCGTCAGAGAAAAACACATTGATTTATCCCCCTCTTCATTGAACTGATAGTATTTACTGCTTTTGTCATGCTTCCACCTTGATTAGGGGTCATTCACTCAGTGTGGTTGCACAGAACACCCTTTTCACACAATATCATCTTAATCAGCAGAGGAAAATTTTGTAAGAACTTACCCCTTAGTCCTTTGAAAAACCTTCGTACAGCTTCATAGTAGGACAGAAACTGATCGAATGAAAATTCAGTTACAAATCCACCCAAGACGCTATTAACCCAATGATCTACAATCCGGGTAATAGTATTATCAGTCTTTTCAAATTGTTAAATTAATTCAGGGCTCCACTACATGACCTAATCGCCCTTCCAACATCTTTGGAATTATGCTAACCTCGCCAACCACTCTTGTAGCTTGTGTGAAAATTTTACGAAGAATGTCTCATGCACATCTATGAAAAAATACTTATTCTTATACTCTTCAATAGATAGCTTCTTACTTATGTTTTCTTTTAGAGAAAACTCTTAAATTGTTTTTTCAAACTAGTCCTCAAGTTCAGGCTTTAATTTTTTTCAATGACCTCGCGGCATCACCTAATCTCTCTCAAAATTATCCCCGTCCTGGAAATGGAACCATTTGTTGGCTTGAGGGGTCCTGAACTAGTTTTGGAATTGAGGTTAACCAACATAACCCTCTTACTACTGTACCTTTCGGCAGTGACCTACTTTCACAAGTAAAAGTCTCACCTGAAGCAGATTAGGGGGGTATTGGAACTAGGTTTCCGCACTCTAAGAGAGATTTGACTGATGTGGGTTCCTTGAGTTTCCCAAAAAACTTTAATATACCTTCGCAATGATAGCCTTAACCATCAAACCCTTTTCAGACGAATTCAGATCAATTATGTGGATTATCTTGCACAAGTTAACATAGTAATCATAAATCAAGTAATAACCCTAAACACATCATATCTGAGCTTTATACCATCAAATCTATCCAATAAGCAGTCATATAAACCCAACCACAGTTTCACAAGAGATCTAAGTGCTCAGGTTCATAAATCGGAAACAAGATGCAGAAACATTCATAACATAATCGATAGATGCATAAAGAACTCAGATATCTGGAACAATACTTCTTTATTACTAAATCAATTGATATCCTTCATAAAAAAACACTTCAATAGCCCACACACATAGCCGACAGGGTCTGCTAAGGTCTCCACGCACACAGCCAGCAAGAGGCTTCTACCTAGACCAATCTGCACCAAACTATCACAAATTATCCAAATCTATCATTGACATTTAGTCTTATATAAAAACTAACTTCTTAGACTCAATATATTCACTTATTTATACTATTTATCCTCCGATATCCTATTGTCCACAAACCATGGCTTGTGGCCCCTTGATCTACACTTTTAACCCGTTACACTTCATGAGGGGTTTTGACCCTCCAGAAAACCCTTGCACAAGACTAAAGTATTACAAAATATAGCAAAATTTTCAGACTTAAGGGAACCTTCTCCAACACCAACAAACATTTATGCTTATTTTAAGAGAGTTTAAAAGGATACATTGAATTTAAATTTTTCAAAATAAATCATGGAGAAAGACTTGTGTGCCATTAAAGTTGTTACTAATGATGAATAATCTAAATACTCCAAGGTAACTGGTAAGAAGTTTCAGTAATATTCAAGTAATGCTAAATAAATTAAAAATATTATATTGAAATCTCAACTAAATTATATCCACTCACTAATGAAATCTCAGAATTAAATAAAAATTTAAGCGAGGCTTCTGCCAGTAGCAAGCCCCCTTAGTATTTCTTATTCAAAATGAATAACAGTAATCATCCATCTATGTCTTCCCATAGCTGAAATGTTTTGTTGAATATTGAAAGTATAGGCATGGATAAATATTTATCATTCCATTAGGAATGGCATTAAGAGAAAACTTTCCCACAATGGAACCAAAACATGAATTCTCTCAAAACCCATATTGTTGATACTTTACTAGTAGATGAGAATTCCAAGCACACATAAGAAAAAAATGAGCCTACAGTGGATGAGGAAAGTAAAAGCATTGGACACTTAGTAATAACTTTGATTTCATTCTCATTACTGACAAGAAATGTGATGAAGAACCACATCAAAGCGAGGCCCCCCCTCAGAAACAAACTAATTCTTATAATCTAAGGAGCAAAGGAAATTCTCTTGAACTAGAAGTGGAAAGAAAAGAAATGAAAAAATTAATTTTTAAGGAGGATCTCACCATCGACCAATTCTGCTCATAATGTGAAAAACAAGTCTGGAAATGTTGTTTCTTATAAAAATTCTTCCACTAGTAACAAAAAAATTTCTATCACTCTAGAAGTTTCAAACAAATATACAACTTAACACATTATAACACTACCTGATAAAAAGTAAACTATTGATTATGATATAGTCAAATACTTCAAAAGAATTTTTTCCAACATTTCCATCTTTGAACTCCCCAAGAGAGCATGCCAATGAGAGCTGATTATCTAAGCCTTCTCGCAACCTTCATCAGGTGAAAAATATTCTGCTTCTCAAAAGTTGTCTTGTAAGTCTCTTGGAACTCTTGAATCCATGGTTAATGCTATAACATTATATGCTAACAATCGTTTCCCACCATTTTCGCTAACGTTTTAAATGTGTAATTTGAGTGCCCATAATTTTTTGGTTGTTTGACATGCATATTTCAACGTAATGTCATTATATGTTGCTAATAATATTAAGGGTAAATGGTATATAATTGATGGACAAATCATTTAGCTAGACAAATCACTTTTCTAGGCCATTGGTGAAATCAGGGATATTATTATTGGCTTTTCATCTAACGAATGAGCACACCAATGCATAAAAATTGTAATTGTAGAAATCCATGAAGCGCATGCATTATTCATGAGTAGAGAATGGTCTTGTAAATCACAAGGGTATTTTTCTATAGAGTGGTCACAGTTATGGCTTGCATATAAATGTAGAAAAATCCAAATTCGAGTGGAAAGTGAACCCTACAAAAAATATATTCTGACACCACTTATGGGTCGTAATGAACCTATTCGCTTTGTAGACATAATATTGGAAAATTATTTCCTAGAATTTTACCACAGGTGTTATCAAGCACAACCATCACCCATCCCATCAAATACAAAGTTGGAGCTCCTTCCTTGCACTTGTGCTAAAGAATATTATAACATAGATGTAGATAGTAATAATAGTATAGGAACTAGTTTAGTAGCTAATAATATTTGGATTTTGTACTTTGATGGTTCAAAAAAGAAGGATGCTCTGGAGATGGTTTCATTCTCATAGATTGATATAAGAAGAAGTACATCCTATCATGTTGTTTTGAGTTTGAGTGCACAAACAATATTGTTGAATATGAATCACTCATTCTTAGGTTAAGAAAATCCATCAAACTTAAGGTAGAACTCCTCAAGGTAATTGGTGAATTATAAGTGGTTACTCACTAGGTACAAAACACTATCCACTGTGTTTGACCAAGTTTGAAAAAATACCAACAAAATGTATGGTGACTTATTACTTATTTTAATTCTTTTAATATTATCTTTGTTATTAGAACTAGAAATGCCATAACTGATCCATTAGATAATGCGGTTGCTATAATGTTGTCTTTGAGAAATGGTTTTTGTACAGAAATTATAAAAAACCAATCTATGCCTCATAACGTAACTAATTTTTGTGTTTTAAATGATGACCAACAAATATTACATTCTATGGCCACTGCGGACATGTTTGAAGATACATCCATCAAAGAAGATGAGCATGAAAAGGCTTTGCAAGAAGAAGTTGATGTAGTGAAAGAGAATATATGATTAAAGGTGTAGCGTCCCTCGAAAATTATATGACCTACAAAAATGGTTCAAAGGACCAATCAATACTAAGAGTCATAACTCAAAGTTGTCTTTTGAACAAGTAAACCTGGGAATTGAAGACGATCCAAAATATGTAATACTTTGTACATGTTATTCTCCACAAAAATGACAAGCATTCATTTTCATGTTCAAACAATATCGATATGTGTTTACATTTACTTGCAATTATTTAAAGACGCATGATACTCGTATTATCAAACATGTCATTCTCATTAAGGAAGAGATGAAACCTTTCAATAAAAATCTAAGGAAATTTCATCCAATGCTAGACCCCATAATCCAAAAGGAATTAAACAAGCTACCAGATGCTGAGATCATTTTAAGGTAAGGCATTCTACTTGGGTTTCGAATTTGGTACATGTCATGAATAAGTATGGTGAGATAATGTTATGTGTTGACTTTTTCATTCTCAACCAAGAATTAGAAAAAAATAATTATTGGGTGTCATCCATGGAGAATATCCTCCAAAAAATATATTTTTATGAAACGTTCTTGTTGCTAGATGGTTTTTTTCGTTTTAATCAAGTGCTATTGGTAGAACCAGACTTCCTCAAAACAAATTTCAAGCCCAAGTGGAGAAAATTTTCCTTTAAGTGCGTACCATTCAGCCTTATCAGTCTTTGCACTACATTTCATAGAGTGATGGATGATGTAAGATTATTCTTTAAAAGAAGAGAAGACTATGTGCATCATATAAAACAAATACTTGAGAAGTGTCATAAGAATGGGATTTCTCTCAATCCGAAGAAAATCATCTTCAGTGTGTCAGAAGGCATGCTCTTACGACAGATCATAGCCAAGAGGGGAATCAAAATTTATCCAAAAAGGGTCAAAAAGATCAAATCCCTATAAACAAGAAGGCTATGGAATATTTCTTATGGAAGATCAATATCCTGCGTAAGTTCATCTTTGACTATGCTTATATAGTTAAACCATTTCATGATATGATAAAGAAATATGTTATTTATAAATGGGACAAAAGATAGAAGGATGTTTTTTCTTGTATAAAAAAAAACTATTACTGAAGCACCTGCATTATGTAGTCCTAATTATGAAAAGGATTTTCTAATTTATACTTTCACCTTGGATTCATATATTATGGTTGTATTAACACATAAGGATGTTGAAGGAGACAAATGACCTATTTTTCTCATGAGAGCTATGTTACAGGTATTAGGGCTAAACTATCCTACAATTGATAAACAATCTAATGATGTGCATAAGGTAGTCAAAAATATCATGCCCTACCTCCTTAAAGCTCACAAAATCATATATGTGCCTCATCCAGTGACAATACCACTCTTTGAACAACAGGATATGGGTGAGAATAGGGAAAATTGGATGACATGTTTGCAGGAATATGATTTTCATTTTAATCCAGTTCATATTATTAAGGGTCATGGCCACTTTCAACTTGTGATCGAAGAAAGAGAGGCCGCAAAGAAAGATATTTTAGGACATGAGTAGGAAATAGAGATGTATAATATTGTACAAGCTCTCGAGATAAGCTCAACAACGTCATGGTATTTAGACATATGAAAATTCTTATAGCACATCATTTTTCCCACACATTTGTCGAATAAAAAAGAGAGTTAAATCTTTATCTTACTAGTTTTTTCATGGAGTGCCTTTCAAAAAGCACCATAATGGTGTCTTTCTAAGATGCCTAGAGCCTCAATACAAAGAGAAGGTAATAAGATATTTCCATGATGGACCGACATGTGGACATTAAATGGGAGATACAACCGCACATAAAGTAATGAAGATTGGTTATTTTTTTCCAATCTTATTCAAAGACGCCCATGCTTATGACTATAAGTGCTTGACTTATTAGATATGTGTCGGAAAAGACTAAAAGTGAGTCACCCCACTACTACCATTAGTAGGTAATGAACCCTTCGAATAGTGGGGACTATATTTTATTAGAGAAATATTTCCACACTCATCAAATAATCACCAATACATCTTCAGAGAAAAAAAAATTACTCGATGGAAAGAAGAAGTTCCTTTAAGACAAGTTAATGACTAGGAAGTCATCCAATTTTAAAGTAGAAAATTACCACTAGGTTTGCCATTCCAATGTCTCTTGTCATTGATAACGTGACTTGTTTTTCTTCATTGAAAATTTATGAGTTCACATTAGAAATTGGTATTGTATTAAAGCACATATCAAATTATTACCCACAGGGAAATGTCTTAGCATAATCAACAAATTTTCGAGCCTACGAAACTGTCATATCAAGTGTCACTTTGGCCATAAGTGTCATTTCAACTCATTCCACGTGTCTGAAGTTATATTTATCATTTCTAAGTGTAGTTGCAATGTTTAGAACATCTCTGGTGCACTTCATGGTTATAACACCTTTGTTATTGTAAAAATAACATTTTTGGTCACTGTCACACACACTTTGTTTATTGTACTTTGGCAGTGTTTGAAAATTGGATTTTTTATGTGTATTTATAATTATTCACTCTTGTATAAGTTTAATTTATGAGTTTTTATGTGTCGCACTTTATATTACGTCTCAACACATTTTTTTGTTGCTCGTTTTAATTTTCCGACTTATAGAAATTGCAGTCGCACAAGTTATCCCACTTGGTCTAAAAGAGCATACGACACACTCTTAATATTTTGTCGGGACCCATTTCTTGTTTCAAAATAAACCTTGATTCATGAAATAACACATAGCACGCTCCCAAGCATCATTCCCCCTTTCTTGTTCAAAATTGTGCACTTATATAAATCCTTCCTCCTTTTTGAACACATGGTGCATCATCAAAGAAATATCATGATTCCATCATCCTTTAGACTTGTGCCCTCTGCCCCCATATCTCCTCTTGAGTGCATAACTCACTTAGGAAGGCCTAAGCTTCATCCATTCAACATTCAATAGTGCGCCCCATTACCTCCTAAGTTCCCTTGAGCACATAGTGCAGTTTCAAAGCCTTAGTGGCCTTCCTTCACCCTTTAGACATGTTCCTACAACCCTCCCTTTATATTCTTCTCTTTATTTGAGCGCACAACCACACCCAAAAGCCTCGAATAACTCTGTATTTCCCCCTCTAGCAGTGCGACTTGCATCCTGAATTTCCCCTTGTTCTTCCTCAACACACTGTTAAGTCTTGAACAAAACATTTTCATGAGACATGTTAGAATAGGATAGTTTTCATACTGATGTTTTTTTTCCATAAGTGATCTTAGTTTTAGGTATTCCAAAAGAGCATGGAAAAGATGCATGAAGAGATCAAGCAAAGAGGGTGTTCAAAGGAAGCATTCAAGGATGGAGAACACATGACATGACAAAATGGGAAACATTGAATTCTTGATGATTGAAGAAACCCATAAAACTAAATATGATTAAAGACCCTTAGGAGGGTGAAAACATCAACAACATGGAAGATTCATGTAATATCGAAGATAAAAGTGGCAGCATTGTCAGTTATCAAGAAATTCTATGTCATTAGTCATTATGAGTCTGTATCATCAACGTTAGTGACTTGTCGTGTTCTAACCACATGATTATGTGGAACTCATGATGTAATTTTGTAATTATTGTAAAGAAAAATAAGTGAAAGTACAATGTTCGTGTATGGACAAAAGTGCCATATGAAGAAGTCCAAAAGGCATTTAATTCAAAAATTCATTCAGAATCCCAAGGGTTGTATAGAAGTCCAAGCGTTATAGAAGTTCAAAATTCATATGAGAAACTCAAGAGTGATGGGGATGTGAAAGGTCATGCCTCAAGTTATGAAAGGAGCCTGATTACTCAGGAAAAAGAATTTTCACCTTTGCTTCTGTAATAAGTCATTAGAGAGATAAAGATAATACTTTTGGGGAGTAAGTAGTGGTTATAACACTCCACTATTATAGATAGTGATGCTCATTGTACTCATGTATGTTGGAACTTTTTCTTAATACTTGAAGCCATTCGGCCAACACATTTACATGCATGGAACGTGGATGTTTTGAGACTATTATTCTAATGTTTACGATTTATGTTTGCTTTTATATGTACTAAAGTAATTGAACTACTTCAGTGCCTTTGGTACTCAACTTGTTGAATATGTGTTGTGATGATTTAATGATCGTAGCATATATGTGAACTATTTTTCTTGATTTCTAATGATTATTCCATTTTTATATGTGTGTGTCTCTACTAGATTAGTACTATTACTTATCTTTTAGAGGCTCACTTTCTATTGATTGCAGTAAAATTACCTTGATACTTCTATAAACGAACATTCCACATGGCACACTCTCTTGCTCATTCAAAAGCACATGTGTGCTACTTTCTCATGCTAATTTCTTAAGCCAAGGGAAATCTCTAAGTTAATTAATTAGACCATATTTTCGGATGGGACTCTTGCACTAAATGGTGTGAGGTCTAATTCATTCCTTGTATTGGGGAGATCACCAGTTTTTTTATGGGTTATAGAATCGTAAACAGACCCATAAACATTCACATATATTAAAAATAACGCTTGTCCAAAAGTAAGTGAATGTGTAATGGTAAATATAACATAAAAATTATTATTTTTTTAAACGTGCTACAAAACACAGTCAAATTCAACTATAAACACACAAAGGTAGATACCCACAAAAAAATCCTTTTATATTATATTTAGGGAGATTCAAATATTGCATCGCAAGTTTGTGAAAACTATGTAAGATCCTTCAAGGATCCATCAGAACTATCACTACAATATAGAATTACAATAAGTACATAATTATCTGCAGAGGATAGGGTCTCAATCTAACAACATAATGGCCCTTTTTTCTCTCTCTCTTGTATCTTGATCTACATAACTATATATAGCTCTCGCTCCTTAGAACTTTCCCACACTTACTTGATATGGTTTAACTTAGCCAACTTGACAAGATTTTTTTGCTTAGTCCACGTTTTGCTTGATTTCTTCAAACTCAACATCTTGATCCTTCTTCGTTAACTTTGATGAGTTCCAACGTAATTGCTCCCTTTCCTTGCTTACCACTTCCTTCTTTCTATTGTTTCTTTCTAGTCTATTTGACCATTCCCTTGTCCACTTACTCTTCATATTATCATTCCCCTTTTCTATAAAAATTAGTCAAAAAAAATGATGGACCCAACAATGATCAATTAGAAGGGCTACTCTTTATTTCAATTTTATGGGTATATTTTCATCCAACCCTTCCACGATGAAAATTTGGAAAAATAGTTTTACTTTCTTTGAAAATATTAGTGACTAATCACATATTTCAAAATAAAATTATTCTAAATAAAACATTGTCTTTCGAATTTTCACTTTGTTAAAAAATAATGACCAAAAATAAAATTCATAAAAATAAAGCATCTTTGAGAGTTGGAAATTGCATGGAGAACTGGGTTTTCATTTCTATGAAGGGTTTTTTTTAAGGATTAAACCAACGGAATGTGTAATTTTGTTGTGAGGACTCTTGCTACAACTAGAATTCCTCGAAGTTGAGAGATTTTGTTACCACTTTATGCTACAACCCTATAGATTATTAGGATTCTCTATGAGATTGTGGTGTATAGAAGGGAATCCAATCACTTAGGTTGTGCACTCTAATGGGGACGAGAGGTGGGTAGTTGGAAATATTCTATGAGTCATTTTACTATCAAAATATTGGGTATTGTGTTGGTGTTTGGACAATATCTACCCATAAGAGCTATGCATTTCTTATAGACTCATATTTTTAGCTACGTGACTTGCTCTTGAGAAAATAAAACTTTAGTAAGAAAGATTATAATCGAGTGAAACACTTATTGTTTGCAACCAAATCTCTAAGTATTCAAAAAAACATCTATTGTGATCACCATTTTAATTTGCAGTATTGATGATGATGATGATGATTCAGTTCTACTATGACCAATATGGTCCATTAGACCTTAAGAAGTAAGAGATTAGTTGAGATTCCTTAATATTTTATGTTTATGATCAAAAAAATGAGAGAGAAGTGTAAGACCAATATGGTACATTAGAACTTAAGAAGTAAAATATTAGTTGAGATTCCTTAATATTTTATGCTTATGATTGAAAAAATGAGAGAGAAGTGTTTCTAGATCACCATATTTCTACATTACTTTATACACAGATTTTATCTTCTTAGAAACATATTCATAAGATTTTTCAATTAAATATATAATAGATCATCTTATACATGTAAGAAATACATATTTTTGAAGTTCTTATAAAAAGGTTAATGTGTACTTTAACACATGAATCACTAATCATTATATTCTCGAGTTCTCTATGTTGGAGTTAATGCTTACATTCCATATTTGAGAAGTTGGTTTGTGATGGTTGAGAAATTATCTCAACCACTCTCTCTAAATTAGGAATAAGTTGGATCTCAAAAACTCTATTTAATAGAGTAATCAGAATGTAAATATGTGTGTGTGAGTGTGCTTACACATACACCATTTTTTGTATAATATATGAGTGTGTTTAGTAATTGTGTGTTTTTTAGCTATTTCTATCATGGTATCAGAGCTTCAGGCTCGTACTGGAATTGATAAAGAATGTAATTTGTTTTAGAGAGAGTGTAATTTTTTTACTGCATTGTAGTTTTAGTTTGTATACAACATCGCCAGAGAAACCAGTGAGAAAGGAATATGGTGCGTGATGACATTTTTCTTTCTAATCAAGTGGCATTTGAATACAGCAATTGCCAAATGTAATGTGTCCGTATAGGGCTAAAGTTATGATATGATTGATTCATGGTGAAAATTCGAACCTACGGTGACCTTTCCAGATTCAAGACTTGCGGCCTCTGATAATCTGTAGAATTTTCTAGATTTTGTTGAGGAGGAGAGGTCCTGTGCTTCAGTTCCGCGGTTCTCAAATTTGAATTGCTCTGCTTCTGTTTGGAGAGGGGTTTTTAACCACGTGTGCATAGAAGAGATGGATTTTTGAGGACTTCCTGGGTGCGTTTCGTGGAGATCTTCGGCAGGGGAGAGGGAGCACTCCTTTGTTGCTTCGTCTGAGGTCGGAGAGCTTTCAGAGTTATCTGGCGCTTTTGATTGGAGTTAGGTGGAATATGATTTTCTAAAAATTCCACCCACCTGCTTAGGCTTTTTGCTTGCTTTTCCATGACTTTCTCTAATCACGGGGTGCACCCCCACGCCTGGCTTTTCTCGTTGCTTTTCCATGATTCTTTCAGCCTTCCTACGACAACATCTGTAATACCAGAGTCAGCTTGGAGGAATAGGGACCTCAAGTGAACCGGTGGCTATCAATATTCTCAATTATATGGGCATTGTCGTGATGCAAATAAAGGTTCATGGTGGTTGTGTCGATCCGAAGATGCTGTCGAAGTGTTTGATGGAAGATTTTAACGAGATGAAGGAATCTTCCATTATATATAAGCTTTGTTGTGAGAAGTATAGTAGTGTCTAGTAGTTTTTTAGTATTATAATTTGCTTTTAAATTAAGTGATGAATTTCAAACTAGATAAAAAATTTATTTTGCAAAATTGATTCTAGATACATTCTATATCTAGACGGCTTTCCTAGATAACTGGCGAGTACAGCGGTTGGCACCCATGTATCTCGGTGGATGGGAGATCTTCCATAGAATGACTAGGAGTTCAGAAATTGCAAAATGTAATCAATTGTGTTTGAAGTGATCAAGTGGCAATAAGGCTCAATATGGATGGCTATCCAGATAGCATGGCAGTTGCAGATCTAGGGAAGGATCCCTCATTAGTGGTAGACATGGAAGTGGTCTCCTAATGAGGTTATGTGATAGATTGGAATGTTGTCCATTAATTGACTTCAGGAGGTCCTTGAATCGGGAGTTGAGGAAGCGAACTCGGGAATCCAACTTGCCAACTACACCTTTCTGAGGGTTATGAGGCAACTTGATGGAGCATCTACTGATAAGCTTGATTATTTTGTTATTTATGAGTGAATTCAATAAATTCATGTAATGTAATCATTAAGGGGGGATGTTGGAGTTAATGCTTACATTCCATATTTGAGAAGTTGGTTTGTGATGGTTGAGAAATTCTCTCAACCACTCTCTCTAAATTAGGAATAAGTTGGATCTCAAAAACTCTATTTAATAGAGTAATCAGAATGTAAATCTATGTGTGTGAGTGTGTTTACACATACACCATTTTGTGTATAATATATAAGTGTGTTTATTAATTGTGTGTTTTTTAGCTATTTCTATCACTCTAGGAATCTCTTCCTTCTCAATGATTTATCAAGCATTCTTCCATCACATGCTTTCATATTTGTACCTTTTATCTCCCTTGTATCATGATCATTATCATCTTCATTTCTGGATTTTGGTTTAACCAAAACCATATTCTCAATGTTCATGTCCATGAATTTTCTTTGGCTTTAAATACCATCCTACACACTTATGTTTGAAAGTTTACTTTGCTCCATGGCATTCTAAATGCAAGTCATTTTTTCATGATTCTTCCTCAATATCTTAACCACTGAGATGTATATTTATATGAGTATCGACTATCTAAAATTGAGATGTCTACCCACTATGGAGCTTCTCCTTCTAACTATCTACCTCTTCATTTCCTTTAATGAGTTCTATGCCATGACACATTGTTTTTGTTTTACCACAAAACTTCACTAGATTAATCATATTTACTTCACCATAAGAATTATTCTATCAATTTTTTTTGTTTTTTACCACAAACCATACATTAAAATATGGTATTTAGAGAGCCACAAAATTTTTAATGGGGCTATACTTGCCTCACTAAAATTACACCGTCATTGACTTATATATAATTTAAACTATCATTTTACGGTAATATGACCTTTAAATGGCATAAGATCATATTCAAGGACCATTTCCTATTGATGTTATTTTGATGGATTTGTTGTATCCACAAATCACACAATACTTTAGTTTTACCTCACTTCATTTATTTCTTTATCCACCACACTTTCATTGCTTCACCATATTGCACTGGGGAAAACATTAAAAAAGAAAGAAACTGAATGAAAATTGAATGTAAAATACAAAAGTAAATACACAAAGGATTTACATGGTAAAACCTTGACAAGGTGTGAAGGAATCCTCCACGGGGCAAGGGATTGGAAACTTTATTAATCAAGAATGATTCTCCTCAAGTTACAGGCATCTCAGGCCATTCCAATTTAACATGGGCTACTTCGTTACATAACTGCCTCTTCATTTTAACCTGATTTTCTGGTAAATTCCATTTAATTACAATTGGTTGTCATATTTTAACAAAATCCACCTTGACAACATTTTTTCTAATCCCTTGCCCATGCCCATTCATCATCTCTTCTACAAGCCAAGAGAAGCAAGACACCATCTTAGCTTATCTACTTTATCTGGCTTCATGAATATATCTGCATGATTTTCCTATGTATGAACCTTCTTGAGAACTAATTTTCCACCTTCGGTTACATGTCTCACAAAGTGATACCTTACATCAATGTTCTTGTTATTGTTGTGATAGGCTGGATTTGTAGCCAAATGAATAGCACTCTGACTATCATAGAATACATTCACTTTCTCCTGCGTCCTTCCAATTTCATCAAGTAGACATTTTAACCAAATTGCCTCTTTATAGGCACTTGAAGCAGCTATATACTCTGCTTTAGTAGTGGATAAAACAATTTTATCTTGAAGCTTTGACATCCAACTGATTGCTCCACCTGCAAGAGTAAAAACATAACATGTAGTAGATCCCCTTTTGTCCAAATCACTTGCATAATCAACATCCACATATCTGCAGACTGAACCTTCACGACCATCAAATCTGATGCAATGGTCACTTGTGCCTCTCAAATACCGAAGCACACATTTCACTGCTCGCCAATGTTCTTCCCCAATATTTTCCATGAACCTGTTGACAACTCCAACTACATGTGAAATGTGAGGTCTTGTAGATACAATCGCATACATTAAGTTTCCTACCGCATTTTCATATGGTACACAAGACATATACTTATTTTCTTCATTAGTTCTAGGACTTAAATCTGAAGAAAGCTTAAAATGGGAAGCTAATGGAAAATTAACATGTTTCACATTATTGATACCGAACTTTTCAAGTACTTTCTACACATACTTCTATTGTGATAACCAAAGCTTACCATTCTTCCTGTCTCTATGTATCTCCATGCCCAAGATATGTTTTTGCACTCTAAGATCCTTCATATCAAACATCCTAGAAAGATGAGCCTTTAACTTGTTTATTTCTTCCATGATTTTTCTTGCAATAAGCATATCATCAACATACAATACCTGAATAATGAATGTTCCATTGAAACTTTTGAAGTATACTTAATGATCATACTGACTTCTGATAAAATTCTGGCTCACCATGAAGGAGTCAAAATTCTAGTACCATCGCCTAGGCGACTACCTCAAGCCATACAATGATTTCCTAAGCTTGCAAACTAATCTTCTGTTGCAACCTTGTAAAACACCTTCTGGCTGATCCATATGTATCTCTTCATCCAAATCACCATGAAGAAAGGTTGTTTTAACATATAACTATTCTAACTCAAGATCAAGTAATGAAGTTAGTGCTAACACAGTATGAATAGAAACAAGTTTAACGACTAGTGAAAAAATATCATGAAAATGAATACCTTCAAATTGAGAATACCCTTTTGCAACTAGCCTCGCCTTATACCTATCAATACTTCCATCAACTTTTCTCTTTAACTTGAAGACCCATTTGCACCCAACAACACTTCTCCCTTCAGGAAGTTCTAAAATATCTTAGGTATTGTTCTTGGCTAAGGAATCCATTTATTCTTCCATATCTTTTTTCCATATCTCACTATCTCCATCATCTATTGTTTCCGTATAACAAGAAGGTTCCCCATCTTTAGTAATCTATGCAAAATATGAAGCAAAATATTCGTACCTTTTGGGTGTTTCTCTTTCCATTTTAGACCTTCTTAGAGTGACTAGTTCCTAAATTGGTTCTAGAATTTTGCTAGCTTCCTCTGCTTCTTCACTTTTTTCATCAGAAGTCTCTCCTTCCTTTCGACTTTCTGGAAAAATTTTAGTCTCCAATTCAATTTGCTGATTTGGTGATACCTGTTCATGTTCAAATTTTCTAACATCTAATTTTAGAAGAGAAGATTCATCAAATGTTACATCTCTACTAATGACTATCTTCCGTGAAGAAGGATCCCACAATCTATATCCTTTCACTACATAATCATACCTAAGAAAGACATAATATTTTGATTTTGGATCTAAATTTGAACATTTATTTCTAGGAATAAGAGCATAGGTATCACAACCACAAATACTCAAATGTGAATAATCACTAGACTGACCCAACAAAACTTCTTCAGGAATTTTACAGCTTATGGAAATCGAAGGTGATTTGTTAACTAAATAACAAGAAATTTATACTGCTTCTTCCTACAACTCCTTTGGCAGGTTAGCATTGTTGATTATGATTTTGGCTCTTTCCATAAGACTCTGATTCATACAGTCCAAGGAAAAGACCCTCTAGCGGATGTTTTTGAGGAAATCATTATAAAAATACCCTATAGATCCGTTTCTAGCGGAGGTTACTAGAGGAGGTTGGCGGGCGGAGGTTTCCGCAAATGTTTTTCATTCGATGTGCTTATCATCATAAACCACACCGGTGCATTCAACAAGAGAAAGCACTGGTGCACACAAAAAATCGGAACACCAGACACCGTGCACTCCATACACACCTGCCCTGTGCGTTGCATTATTGTAGTGCAGTGGTTCTTTATAACTCTTTCGCACCGGTGCCTCATAAAAAAGTGCACGAAAATAGAAACCGCTCGGTGTGGTATTAAGAAACCGCACCGGTTCGCCCATAAAAACCCCACGCACCGAAACAGGGTTAAATAAATAAAAAAATTACGGCCAAAAAACTGCATTTTCCAATTTTCTCAATGCTCCAGAGCTCTCAAGCATCGCTGAAATTTATCCTTGCCTGAGCCACCCTAACATTGGTGCTCCCATTGCACCCATTGCACGCGCTGCTACTGTGCATTGCCCACCAATCTTCAGCTTGAATTTTGCAAAACGGTGGAAAAATCTTCATTTGCAAATTCTATAGCCAATATGCCTCCTCGACGGCCAAATGTACAAGTGTTTTTCTTGTTTTTCCATAATCAAGTTTTTTTAGCTAATTAGAATTTCAAATAAAATTAAAATTAACCATTTAAAATATATATATATTTTGCACGGTGCGCTCGAGCCATTCATCTTGCACCAGTTCGCGGTGTTTCTTATAAATTTATAGGCCGCACCACAACCAGTGCTAATGATATCCGCACCAATTCCATGGCGGTACCGATAGGTGCACCGTGTTATTTTAATTTTTTTTTTTAAGTGAAGTGCAATCGTTTATCCGATCGCACCATTGACCATGTGGAATATCAGCAATGCGGTGCGTTGACTGAGATATACACCCCGGGGCGGGTAATTTTGTGAGCGCACCGAATTTCGCATTTCGGCTGGGTTAACGGTGCAACCTGGTAAACTAGTGCTAATGGTATGTAATATCCCGTTTCGGGGATATCTCTAAAACACGGCAAACTCCAACCAGAGATAGACTGGGAGGGCATTTACCGAATATTTCACCTCTAAAAAGAGGACGAGATCTGGAGGCTACCTGGCCCTTTCCAGACTCTGTCTATGATTGAAAGATAAATGCACCAAGTGGTATAGAACTAGAACGCTAAAAAAAAATAATAGAAAGAGAATACAACAACTACGACAACTCAACCGGAAAACGCAAAGAGAAAATGCTGAGCCATTTTATTAATCTAAGAAATGTAATGAAGTACAAGAGGCGATCTTGCGCAAGGCAAGTGAGAAAACACTCTCACAAAAGACAGGAAATAGCTACTCTATGAACTGCGTCCCAGCTGCTGGAAAAATGCTGTGTAGCTGCTACTGGTAGAATCGATTGAAGATTATGGGTTGATCCCCTTGCCAGAATAAGATGAAAATCAGCAAATCTCCTCTCCTTGACAACCCTGACAAGATCCACAAACCATTCCAAGAAAGGACAACCCCCGAAACCACTAGAAACTACCTCCCCAGTGAATTACGCTGGCCTCCCAGGTACAGTGTAGTGGCTGGATAGAAACAGCTGAAATACTGCCACAAACTCCGCCAAAAACCTCCGACGGGCAAAGCCTGACCCTCTGTTTGAAATCCTGGAGAAATCGCCTCCAGAAACCCTAATCCGAAGCTCCTCCACAATGGATTGCATCTTCTCTCCCAATGACTACACAATCTCTATAAGCTCTAGCTCTGCAACAAACCCAAACAATGAAACGACTCACAAAATGCTGAAAAAATAACCTTGCCCGAGCAGGAACTCGAAGTCCCCCCGGGCTAAGGGTGAGATCTCCGCATGGAGACACTCAGTGCACTAAACAGTGCTGCAAACAGGCTAAATAGCCACCGTGCTCAAGAAGACAAAAGTCTCACTCCAAAATCAACAACTCCAGAATGATCCAAATGAGGAGGCTCCTCCATATTTTATAACATTGGTTTCCCTCAAAAACCCATCATAGCCTCTCTCTCCTTCACATCCTCATCCTTATCTGCGTAGAAGCTTCTAGAGTGCACGTACGCCCCCCTACTCTACGTGGTTTTTGGCCCCCTTGACCCCCCCTTGAGTCACAACGTTCTGCTACTAGGCCGATGTCTTATTCTACGAAAGTGAGTTAGACCCTCTTTACTCACTTTTTATTTATTTACAAACCATAGACAGCAAAAATATACAAAGTCGAATATTCCAATTAGATGTGGCTAATTAGGAATATTACAGTCCCCCCCAGAAAAATGTTGCTTGCCCTCAAGCAACTGAAGTGATGGATGCTGCAGAATCTTCTCGCTCTCCCAAGTGGCATCCTCATCCGGCAAATTATTCCACCGCACCAAGAATTCTTGGACCGTCCTACTCTGTAACCGCCTCTCCCTGGTATCAATAATGGCCTCCGGCTACAACACCAAGTGCCCCTTATCATCTGTCAGCAGTAGCTCCTTTGTCACTATCACCTACTATCCCAGTGCCTTCTTCAGGCATGATACATGGAAAATGTTGTGGATCTTGCTACCTTGGGGTAGCTCCAACTCATATGAAACCAGCCCAATCATGTGTATCACCCTGTATGGCTCGTAGAAACGAGGCTTCAGCTTCTCATCTCCCTTCTGCTTCAGCGATGACTGTCGGTATGGCTGTAAGCATAGGTAGACCAAGTCCCCTACTTCAAACTTTCGCTGCACCTGACCTCTGTCGGCATACAGCTTCTGCTGGTTCTGGGTTGTAGCCATATTGTCCTTGAGAGCTTGGAGGATATCCTAACTCTATTGGATCCACATCTTGGCTCTAGGAGACTTACTCGCACCAAACATCACATCAGAAAATGATAAAGGATGGTACCCATACAAAGCATAAACTGGTGTCATACCAATCGACGTGTGATGTGTCGAGTTGTAGCAGTACTCCCCCAAATGCAACCATCTCAACCATGCTCGTTGTTGCCCACTGACATAGTTACGCAAGTAGCCCTCCAGCCACTTGTTAACTATCTTCGTCTATCCATCTGTCTGTGGGTGGTAACTAGTACTCGGTGTCAACTCTGTCCCCACTAGCCAGAAAAGCTCCTGACGAAATCTGCCCATGAAGCGACTGCCCCTGTCACTGATGATGGTCTTAGGAAGACCATGCAACCTAAAAACCTCCTGGAAGAACAGCTCGACCACCTGTGCTGCTGTGTAATGCGCGGATATGGCGAACAAATGTGCATACTTTTTCAGTCGATCAACGACGACAAAGATACAATCCTTGCCCTGCACCACGAGCAACCCTGTGATGAAGCCCATCGATATGCTCTCCCATCTTCCCTCTGGAATGGGAAGAGGCTGCAACATTCCTGCGGGATGGCTCATCTTACTCTTGTTCCTCTGATAAACATCGCACTCCGTGATGTGCTGGAGTACGTCCTCCTTGACGCCCCTCCATGAGAACCTCTCTCTAATGGCCCTCTAGGTTTTGGTAAACCCTTGATGGCCTGCCAATGGAGAATCATGTGATGCCTAGAGTATCTTCTTCTTAAGCTGATATCCCTCAGTCAAGAAGATCTTGTCCCTGTAATATATGATCTCATCGACCACCCTGTACCGGTCATCCGCCACCTGTCCATCCAGCACCTCACATGCAAATCTGTCCTTGGAGTACTCAACTAAGAGTTGAGCCCTCCAATCTGCATCCAAGCTCATAAGAGATAACGTGGCTAGTCTAAATGAAAGGGCATCTGCTACCATGTTATTCTTAGCCTTGACATACTCAATGTCAAATTAATATGCTTGTATCTTACTGATCCACTTCTGCTACCTCTCCTGTAGCTGCTTCTGCTACAAAAAGAACCTAAGGCTGTTGTGGTCAGTTCTCACCCTGAATCTATCCCCTACCAGATACTGCCAGAATTTTTCCAATGCATGCATGATGGCCAACATATCCTTGTCATAAATGTTATACAACCTCTCATGCAGAAGGAGCTTCTGGCTCTCAAAAGATATAGGGTGTCCCCTCTGCATCAATACTGCGCTGATTCCCTCTCCCGACGCATCACACTCCAAGAAAAATGGCTGCGTAAAATCCGGTAACACAAGCACTGGGCAGCTACTCATCACCTCCTTGAGCCTATCAAAGGCTTGCTGCGCTGTATCTTTCCAACTGAATGCCCCTTTCTTTGTCAAATCTATAAGGGGTGTAGCAAGCTGTGAGAACACTTTGATGAACTTCTTATAATAGGCACATATCCCAATGAATCCTTGAAGTTCCGTCACATTCTTCAGCTCTGGCCAATCTCTGATGGCTCTAATCTTCTCCTCGTGGACCCTCACTCCGTCCACTCCAATGATGTGACCCAAATATAACATCTCTGTCATCCCAAACTCACACTTGGAGAGCTTAGCATAGAATTGTTGCTCTTCCAAGATGCGTAGAACTGTCTCTATATGCTGGAGATTCTCCTCCCACATCCTGCTATATATGAGTATGTAATAAAAGGAAACCAATACAAACTTCCTCAGATGACTGCTAAAGATATGGTTCATGCAAGACTGAAAGGTGGCTGGTGCATTGGTCAACCCAAAAGTCATAACCAAAAACTCAAAGTGCCCATAATGACACCTGAAGGTGGTCTTGGGAATGTCCTGTTCCCTCACGCGAATCTGATGGTACCCTGATCTCAAATCAATCTTTGAGAAGAACTTAGCTCCTCTCAACTCATCCATCAACTCATCGATCCTGGGTATAGGGTATCTATTCTTCAGAGTCTTCTTGTTCAGGGCCCTGTAGTCAATGCACATCCTCAAAGTGTCATCCTTCTTCTTCACCAGCACTACAGAAGAAGCAAACAGACTCGTGCTCGATTTGATGTGTCCAAGAGCCAACAACTCATGAATGGCCCACTCAATCTCATCCCGATAGGCTTTGGGATGCCTATAGGGTGTAGTGATCACCGCTTGGATACCCTGCTCCAGCTCGATGGTATGCTCAAACCCTCTATCTAGTGGCCGACCTGGTGGTATAGCCCCAAACAAATACCTCATGGCTGTCAAGGATAGCCTGTATCTCTGGATGAACTGCTCGACCGGTGTTCTCTGCCTCTGATGCCCACAACTCAACTGCCCACTCTATGTTTCCCTTCCAAAAGTCTTCCTCCATCTGGTGTGCCAAAACTATCTGAGGTGGGTAAGTATGCATCCCACGGATCTTCTCATGCTTCTTGGTCTTCTTGTCATCCCACTCCATCTCTAAGGCCTCCCTATCCGAGGTGACCTTCCCTAGTGTAATCAGCCACTGAAAACCCAGTACCACATTGGTATCTGGTATGTTAACCATGAAAAAGTGATCAGTCACGGTGTAGGTACCCATCGTCACTGCTAACTATGGAACATACTGGGCACACTGCATCGTCTGGGCTCCTAGGACCAAGACTGAAAACCCGTCAAAACTCTCGGTCAGTATACCCCTCCGCTCCACCATCTGTGCATCAATGAAGTTGTGGGTTGCCCCACTGTCAACCAATACTTATACTCGCTGGCCACGTACTGTCCCACGTACGCGCAACATCAAATACTTAGGAACTCCTCGCAAAGCTGCAAGGGCCCCTCCAGTGGGTGCAAAAATTGCACCTCCTGTCCCTGGAGGTGGAGGCGGCAACTGATCCTGGGCGATCTGAATATCTCTTGCCTCCTCATCATCCTCCTCATCTTCTTCCCTGCTATCATCGGAGAAGACCTCAATGAAGTGTGGTTTGACAGTAGCACACCTATGCCCTTGTGCCCATGGCTCCTGACAAGTGAAGCACAGACGCTTCTTCCTCAACTCCCTCCTGGCCTCATCATCTACCTGTGTCTGTCCTGGTTTCCCCTTGGGAGGTGGAGCCCTTACATATTTCCCTTTGGGCTGGGAACCCTGTGTCTGGGGGTAAGGTGTCCATGTCCTATGCAATGCATCCTGCAAATCCCTGGTCCTGTTGATAGCATCTTGGAGTGTAGCTGGTCTAGTGGATCTGACTAGACCTCGAAGTGGCTCTGCCAATCCCTCCATAAACATATAGATCATCCGTGTCGCGGATAGATCTAGCACCATCACTGAAACCCTTAAGAAATCTGCAATGTATGTCTCGGGGCTCCCTGTCTGTTTTAGCTTCGTCAGCTCAACAAAATGCTGCTCCAGATCCCTCCAGTCAAAATGATCTGTCAATCTCCTGGTAAACTCGGCATATGTCGTCACTGTGGCATGCCCGAGTGTCACCATCCCATGGAACCACCAGTCCTGGGCCTCACCATCCAAATGTAATGTTTCCAACTTGATGGCCTCTGTCTCCGACATCTGGTTAAGCTGGAAATAGATTTCCAGCTTCTCCACCCAGGACTTTGCCAAACTATTTGATGATCCATAAAACGTAGGCAGATGAAATCTAATAGAGGCTTGGTGGGAATCTCCATCATGGTAATTTCGGTGCCCTCTATGATGGTCGCGGGGTCTACTGTCTTGCGGGAGCTGCACAAAATCTCTAAATGTGAGAGCACCCCTGAACTCCTGCCCGTAGGACTGATACTTTGCAAAATACTCATCTAAGCGTCCAGGCTCTTCCTCCTAGTGCTGGGCTCATTGCCCTGTATCTGATCCCAATAAAGTGGCCATAGTATAACGGGTAGGTGCACAAGAAGCCGTCGGCTGAGGAATATCACACTGAGCGGTACCTAGCTCCAGAAAATGATGGGATTTACCTGATCCCTCTTTGACCTGGAAAACCCGTGGAGTCTCATGCTACCTAGCCTCCACAACTGTGAACCTCTGTCCCATCACCTCAATCTATCTAGCTAAATCCTCCACAGACTTGAGGAGTTCCTCTCCAAACTGCTTGGCCTCTGGGCCATCTGCCATTGGTTCTTTCTCTCTTAAATCTACTACAAGCTCCACTTGATCAATGTCTGCCATAGGCTCTCTCTCCTGATCTGCGTTTTCTACTTGGGCACAGTCTTCCTCTTCGTAGGTGGCCTCCAACCTATGCTCACGGTCTTTATACTTCCTACCTCTGTACGGTCTCTTTCCTGATTTCATAGACCACAGGCTGAGCCAAAACTATGCTCTGATACCACTGTAATATCCCATTTCGGGGATATCTCTAAAACATGGAAAACTCCAACCAGAGATAGACTGGGAAGGAATTTACCGGATATTTCGCCTCTAAAAAGAGGACGAGATCTGGAGGCTACCTGGCCCTTTCCAGACTCTGTCTAAGAGCGAAAGATAAACGCACCAAGTGGTATAGAACTAGAACACTCATAAACAATAATAGAAAGAGAATACAACAACTACGACAACTCAACCAAAAAACATAGAGAGAAAATGCTGAGCCATTTAATTAATCTGAGAAATGTAATGAAGTACAAGAGGCGATCTTGCGCAAGGAAACTAAAAAAACACTCTCAGAAAAGAAAGGAAATGGCTTCTCTATGAACTGCGTCCCAGCTGCTGGAAAAATGTTGTGTAGCTGCTACCGCTGGAATGGACTGAATATTAGGGGCTGATCCCCTTGCCAGAATGAGATGAAAATAAGAAAATATCCTCTCCTCGACAACCCCGACAAGATCCACAAACCATTACAAGAATGGCCAACCCCTGAAACCACCAGAAACTGCCTCCTTAGTGAATTACACTGGCCTCCCAGGTACAGCGCAGTGGCTAGATAGAAACAGCTGAAATACTGCCACCAAATCTGCCAAAAACCTCCGACAGTCAAAGGCTGACCCTATGCTCAAAATATCGGCAAAATTTCTTGTAGAAACCCCAATCTGAAGCTCCTCCACAATGGACTGCATCCTCTCTCCCAGTGACTGCACAATCTATATAAGCTCTAGCTCCGCAACAAACCCAAACAATGAAACGACTCACAAAATGATGAAAAACTAACCTTGCCCGAGCAAGCACTCGAAGTCCACCGGGGCTAAGGGTGAGATCTCCGCACGGAGACACTCGGTGCACTAAACAATGCTACAGACAGGCTAAACAGCCAGTGTGCTCAAGAAGACAAAATTCTCACTCTAAAATCAGCAACTCCAGAATGATCCAAATGAGGAGGCTCCTCCATCTTTTATAACACTGGTTTCCCTCCAAAACCCGTCATAGCCTCTCTCTCCTCCACATCCTCATCCTTATCTGCACATAAGCTTCTAGAGTGCACGTAGGCCCCCCTCCTCTACGTGGTGTTTGGCCCCCTTGACCTCACCCTTGAGTCACAATGTTGTGCTACTAGGCGGATGTCTTATTCTACTAAAGTGAGTTAGACCCTCTTTACTCACTTTTTTATTTATTTACAAACCATAGATGGAAAAAATATACAAAGTTGAATATTCCAATTAGCTGTCGCTAATTAGGAATATTACATGGTATCTACACTAGTTTCGGGGAGGTATTGAAGGCACACCGTGTTATTTTAAATTTTTTTTAAAAGTGCGGTGCGGTCGGTTACCCGGACGCACCGTTGATGTAGTGGAATAGTGGCAACGTGGTGCATTGATTAAAATATCTGCCCCAAGACAGGTATTTTTGTCAGAGCACCACTTTCCGTATTTTGACAGGGTCAATGGTGCAACCTGGTAAAATAACGCATCGTTGACTAAGTAATGATGGTAGGAGGTCGGTCCATTGACTTAACTATACACCCCAGGGCATAGAGTTTAGTCAACGCACCACACTCTTGATATTGTACATAGTCAACAGCGTGCTACAAATTTTCAGGAGCACTGCTTCCAGTGTGTTGAATATTATCTTGTGCACCATCGCTGATGTGCTCCATAAAAAGATGCACCGAGACTGGTGCAGGACTATTTTTTTTGCACACCAATTGTTTTCTTTTTTGCTTTTCCAAAAATAATTATATATGTATATTTTTAAATACATGTCTCATTTAATAAAAAAATTGTATTTAATATGTCAATCATTCAGAGACATGAAAGGAGAGAAGAGGGGGAACAACAACAACAACAGGCGAATGAGTATAACATGGTTCGCCTGTGGGAGGCACGAGAGAGGCAGAGATATGCATACAGAAGCTACCCAGGGGATCCTAAGGCTGGTAGGCCTCCTCAAGTTTTATGAGGAGGGTACTTCCCTAATGGGCCATGGTTTGTTTTTGAGACATCTTATCTGAAGGTGCAATGCCGACCAATAGGATTTTCAGGTTGGTCGTAACTAATGGTACACGCCCACTGAGGAGGATATATATTTCATTATAGGTCTATTGAGGAAAGGGGTTGATTTTCCCTCGTTCCCAGAGGTTCCAACTGGCTATGTAGCAAGGAATCAATTAGTGTACTCCTAGAGATATATTGGAGCATCAGTATTGTCTCCTTCAGATTTTCAGGTCGCTGGAGGTCAGTTACGTATTGGTGCAATTGGTAGTGAGGAGTTCAAGTGCCTCTCACTTCTCATTTTGACCATTTTACACAACACCAGTGACGAGCAACTCATTAGTTGCTTGCTTCTATATTATGTTGATTTTTTAGTACAAGAGCCACGACTTGTCAGGTTGTCTACCACTTTTTTTGCGGCAATTCTGTATAGCCTTAGATAGATGTCGTGCTCATGCACAAGGGAGGGTCAACTTCCCTTTTGCTTTAGATATTTTTTGTTTATTTTTTGAGAGGTTTCTAGAGACGAGGCATACTTTTTTTCGGTATCCTCGTAGGCCGATGTTCGAGGCACGAATGCACATGTGGGGGTAGATGATTCCTAAGAGGGGCGAGACTGTGTTTCCAGCGAGGATATCGAATGATGCACTGGAGTTGCTAGCCAGTGTTGACGAGAATCCCTTCATTATGGTCCCCTGTCCTTATGCAGGTTTGGATTGGCGAGGGTGTGCCAAGATCATCTTCACATCTAATGAGCCGCTGGATGATAGAGGTAATATTACTCTTTTATTTAAATTTATTTTAACATGTTCTTTAACTTGTTTTTATTAAATTTTGTAATGAAATTGTCTAATTATTGTTGTATACTTGTATATATTTTGCAAACATTAGGTATTTTGATGGCAAGGACATGCCGGGACCACCACATGATCCAAGTGTGGATCCTTATGACGATCAGGGCATGCCAAATGCCGAGGATCAATAGGAGGCTGGTGCAGAGAGACCTGCTCCTAATGGTGCGTCGGTACCACATTTTGCTAGGCACGGTCGGCTTGATAGCAGATACAAGATGGAGTTGGGCGACCAAGTCACTGCATTGATTATTGAGGCGAGCATCAGGTCCACTCATATGAGAGACATGCAGGCCGATGGTAGGCTATTACAGATGTGGAGAGGCATGTCGCGTGACATGTACAACCTGATGCAGCATGTCATAGGAGCTACGAACTTAGTTACGTGACTGAGGAGGACCGTTGCACATTATAGGCATGGTCAAGATGCAGAACATGATCTACATTCCGCGAGCAACGACTCATCATCTCATGATCGTTCACCTCACGTCACGCCAGATGAGCAGCCTCCACTAGCATCTAGCAGCAGTCATCATGGAGATCAGGTTGGACTATCGACCACGTCCAGTCAGCAGCCTGCAGCATCCAACAGTACTCATGATCATGAGCAGGCTAGACCATTGACCTTCGAGGCTGCAACATTGACTGAGCAGGCCTCGACTAGTATTGCTATTGATGTTGTACCATGAGCTGATCCATGACATTTATATTACAGTTGTATATTTTTTACATTATTGCGATATATATATATATATATATATATATATATATATATATATATATAGTCGATGTACTTTATGTTCATGTTGCAGTTATACTTAATTTACATGTTGGCGATCATCATGAAATATAAATTGTTAGGTCATGTTAGATATGTTCATTTTATGTGCAGCTTGCAGATAGATGTGTATGTGATAGCATGAGTTATTTGACATGAGATGTATATTTGATGTTTGTGTTGTGATGATGTTAATATATAATTTTAATTGTGTTTTGTTAGATGATCATGACCATGATGATGTTAGCAATTCTGAATGTGTTTTTTAGTCAAATATGATGTTTGTATGATGGTTATCATGAACGTGATGTTTATTAATTAATTTGAGATTAAATGATCATGATATTGTAAAATTGTAATATCTGTAATTCTAATTGTATGTAAAATTCTAAAATTGTAATTATAATGGTATATATGTAAATTTGCAATTTTGTAATTGTAATTTTTTAATTTGTAAAATTGTAATAGTATATATGTAAAATTCTAAAATTGTAATTGTACGTGAAATTGTAAAATTGTAATTGTAATTGTAATTGTAATCGTAATTGTATGTGAAATTATAAAATTGTAATTGTAATTGTTATGGTAATTCTAATTGTAATTGTAATTATAATTCTAATTCTGATTCTAATTTTAATTGTAATTGTATATAAAATATTTGTAAAATTTTAAATAATTGTAAAGTAAGAAATCTAGAATAATATGAATTATTGTAACATAATAAAGTTTAGAAAATGATGCAAAAAAATTCTTCTACTTTAGAATTATCATTATTTTATTATGATCTTAGATACAAAAAAAAGAACTAATTTACATAGGACGTCATTGTTTTTGAGATCAACATAATTGCAAATAATCAAGTGAAATATTGATTTTAACATTAACACAATGCAAATTACCAATTAATTCAAAATACATATTATAATGTTTCGAAAAAACCATCTTAAAAATTATAAATATTATTGATGAAATAACACATGTACCATATCACTCTCGGTTCTCATTTTTAAACCAATTTTTTGGTCATCTAACTCATTATCATTAGATGAACCCAAGTACACCATGTAAGACCAATTTTACCCTAAGTAAAATTTCTTTCACCATGTAAAATAATATTTGTCTATATTTCCTCGTCATATTTAACCCAAAACAAGGAAATTAATTAAATAAATCATTATTTATTTAATTATATTCCCACCATCTCCCTAAAATAAGAAATAAATCATTTATTTATTTATTGTTTATAAATAAAGGAATTGACCCAATTCAAAAGACCTTTTCCCTCCAACAAATATAATAAAATATTCCTAAAGGGTGATTATAGAATTTGATTAATAATATTTTATTCATGCACCGTGTTCTAGAACACCCCAATATTTTGTTATAAATAGAAGGGTTTTTCCCATTCATTAGTCACCTCCATTGCATTAGATCACACCGGATCTACTATTGGTCACCATTTTCTCTTTTTTCCTTGTGAGCTCCCATTGAGTTCTATGTTTGTCTGGGTTTCCTACCACAATAAGAGAGAGGAATTTTAGATCTGAAACGCTGAGGACTTTCAAGAACCCATCCCATTGAGGAGAACCGGAAAACACCTTTCTTGTTTTCCTCTCATGTGCCCCATTCTTTAATATAATATAAAACATTCTTTTAAACGCATTGTTTTTGTCTTGTCTATTGGATGCATGGAGCCATATTGTATTTTATCTGCTTAATGTCTTTTATGCTTAGATCTGGATTTGTGCAGCATTATTTGGATCATCTAATTGCAGATTTAAAGATGTTTGGCAGCCATAATCGATGTTAAGGATATTTTTTATGCGTAGCTAAAGTGATCTTTTACGACGAAAGAATCATACTAACAATTGGCGACTCAACACGGGTTTTCTTTTGCGACCGCTATCTTTTTATATATTCCTGCATATCCAGCTATTTCAAACCCTAGGGTTTCTCTTCCATTTTCTATTTTTCCTATTTTTATGGTGCTTTCCACCTCTAAAACCCTCAAACAGTCAAATTTTTAACTTCCGTGTGTTTCTGGCCTTATTGCGCAGGTGACAGACATCAGCCGTAGCTGAGACGACAAATTTTTCTGAAATATGCCGCCGAGAGAGCCGGATCTGCAAGTCGCACTTATCGGCCCAAAAAGTGTGACCTGGCCTTGAGGTCACACTTTTCTGCCCTAAATCTATGTCCTGGACAACAAACAGGTCAGAACTTGCGACCTGCACTTTTTTCTGCAATTTTCGAGAAAATTTTTCGGCTTTTTCTGAAGCTTCTGTCAGGGTTTTCCAGCCTCTGTCTCCGCCCATTTAGACTTGTTTTTGATCTGTTTCACTCAAATAAGTGGGAATATTTCCCCTTAGTGCTCTAGTACCCTCCACTTTTTTTGGGAGAGTTTTTGTTGTTTCAGAAGTCCAAATTTCCAGAGTTAAAGTCCTTTTGCTTCCAGATCTGATACCTCATTTTCAGATCCCTGTAGATCCGCTCTTCTCCATTTCAAATCACCTCATTTCATTTTGTTTGGGTTCATTTCTAGGGCCACCTCCTTGTCCCTCCTCTTTTTAGCTGATCTCCTCCTTTTTAGTAGCAACCTTGCCTCTGCCTCTTTTTTGTTCTCTGCACCTATTTTCAGCAGATTTCTCCTTTAGATCCCCGTCCCTCCCGACTTTAGATCTATTGGCCTCTTTTTAGCATGCTTTGCTTTTTTTTTCCCCTCTTATAGACTAGTTTTGAGAGACCCGCCTTCTTGGGTTAGATTGATGCATTGGTAGCTGTTAATGTTTTGTTCTTTTAGTCTTATTTACTATAGATTTATTTTCAGTTACGCAGTACACTTTTTCTTTTACTCTCAAAATTTCTAGGTTTAAACAATTAAAATTAACGCACACCACACACTGACCCTAAGTGAAGAAGAGCCTAGTTAACACCGCCTGTAAAAGACTTTAAAATCAATTGTCATTGCACCTCTCCGCCCTTGACCTCACTTGATTTTCTCCCTCCCTACCCTTGTCGGTTTTTCTTCTTCTCATCATCATTGTGCCCCCAAGGCCCTTATCCCAGAGACTTCTTGGCCTTCACCCTCAGTTTCCGGTCGGTCGACTTCCTCTTTCCCATCGTCTTCGAGTAATTCCTCCCCTGAGTCCGCACTCCGATTCTTCCTCTAATTGTTCGGGTTCTCCCCCTACTTCTGGTTCTCCCTCTATTACCTTCACCATGTCTAGTTCAAGACCTAACCCTAACCCCAGTTCTACCGCTGGGTCCATTTCCAGTGGAACCACTACGGGACCTACCTCAACTGCCCCATTTCTCCCTTATATGGCCGGCCTCAGTCTCCTCAACTTCAATTAGCTCATTAATGACCCTATTCGCCACGATGTTAGTTGGCCTGCTATGCCAACCAAGCTTCCATCCGACATTCCTAAGTTCAAAGGCCTTGCTAGCGAAGATCCCTCCAACCATATCTGATCTTTCCACATGTGGTGTTCCTCCAATTCCATCACCGATGACTCCATCCATCTTCATTTGTTCCAACGCACGCTTACCGGTGAAGCTTCTAAATGGTATGTTGATCAAGCCACCTCTTCCCATACCACCGTTGCAACCATTGCCCAAGCCTTTTTATCCTATTTCCAGCTTCCTCTTCAATACAACACTGGTACTGAACTCTTAACTTCTTTTCATCAATCCTCTTAGACCTGACTTTCCGCTCATGTCCAAGAATAGCGACGAAGACGGAGCTTGTGTCGCGCCCCCCCCCCCCCCCCTTTGAAGATCGAGTTTACATAGACTAGTTCCTTCGCTCTCTCTTACCTCCCATTGGCAAAGATGTCGCATCCCATTTTCCCCAAACCAAAGAAGCCGCCCTCCAAATAGCCTTGAAATATGACCTCATCTACGCCCAATCTGTTTATGTTTATACCATCCCTCCTGAACTCCCAAAGCCGGGTGGTCCTAATGCCTCAGGGACATCACACTATACTGACGGTATCACTAGAGCCCTATCACATACCTCTGCTCAACCTCCTGTGGGCTATGGTTTCCTTCCAGGAGGGGACAACCCCTCCAGCACGTTCCCCCCTCCAGGTAACATGTATCCAGGATACGACATGCCTCCTCCTTTGGCCCACCCTCCTGCTTACCTCAAAATTGCCCATCCTACCCCATATCTATACCTACAACCTCGTGTCCCAGCTCCTCCAGCATTTGGAGCCCCCACTCCCTTGCCTTCTCCACCCCCGCATCCGCATTTAATACCCCCTCCCCGACAAGTATTTGCGCAGCAGGGGGCACCTAATCCTCTTCCTTCTCAAATAAAGAGGAAAGGAAATCAATCTGCTTCTGGTAATCGTGGATCCAATCCTTCCAGTATTGACCCTACCACTTCCAACCAGCCACAGGGCTTCCATCCCAAGCCGGATAGGCCACTTCACACCAATAAGCCCTATTCTTGTTGTGGTGTTTATGGTCATTACACTCATGATTGTCCCTTATTACCACAAATGCGGTAGATGTGGGAGTCTCGGGCCACTGTATGGGGTCAACACTCCTCCCCTACTATCCCTCCCAATCCAGTTACTTCTCAACCTGCTGTGTTTACTGATCCTTTCCCTCAACAAGGATTCATGGCCACTCAACCACCTCATGCCCCAGTAAACACTCAACCTTCCCCTTCTGGTTACTCCGATTACCAGATTGTCATGATGGCCTCTGACCAACCGCTCATCGTCGACCTTAACCTTTAAACTCGGTCCCGTCACTACTCCACACCTTCCGTTCCATCTGTTTCTGAGTCCCCATCTTCAGGTCCTACAGAGCCTCTGTCGACACCCAATGGTCCCTTGCAAATCCCTTCGCCCAAAACTGAGGTTCATACCAAGACTCCTAAGGGCCAATTACGCCGAAATGTTGCCTCTGGTCGGGCTGCCCATTCATACAGTATAGTAGATGATCTGGCACAATCTCCCGCTGCCATTTCAACACTGGAACTCCTCCAGTCGTGTCCTTCTCAAAAGAAGGCTCTACTATCTGTCGTGGGTGCTGTAGATCCTGCTGATGACCAATTAATTGTTTTTTATGCCCGTCAGTCTGACCATCCCCCTCTTCCTCCTTCTGTTTCTTTCCAAATCCCAGTCAAAATCTGAAATGCCAATGTCGCTCGGTGTATTATTGATGAGGGGGCATCTACCTGTGTGATGTCTGCTTCGGTTTGGAAACAACTTGGATCTCTTGAGCTGGCCCCTTCCACAATCACCCTTCATGCATGGGATGGCCATGCCTCCCAGCCCATCGATCTCTTTCGTAACTGTTATATCACCCTTGTGGGTAAGACTGTTTGTGTCGACGTGGAATTTATCGACGCCCCTATTGACTACAACATTATTTTGGGGCATAGTTACACCTATGCCATGTCTGTCATCCCATCCGCAGTCCACCGCAAGATGTTTTTCCCTCATAATGGAAAAATTGTCACGATTGACCAGTTGACTCACCATGAACCAAACTCTCAGACCTCACCTGAGTCCACCATCTCTTCTGTCACCAATAAGCCAACTGTTGATTCTTTGACCAGTGTTTCCCCTGGCGTCTACAAAGACTCCTCCTTGCTTGGAAATTTTCTTGGTCCTCCTCCTCCTCCTGTCTCTGACCCCAGTTTAGTGAATGTTTGCATGATGCAATTGTCTCAGGCTGGCCTTTCACAGCCTGCTTTGGCTAGTTAGCAAACTCAATCTTGCATACCGCACCCTGCTCCTAGCCCTTTGTTTCAGTCGACCGACCCTTTTTCTCCTGGACCTTCCCATCCCCCTCACACTCAGGAGCCTCCCTACCCTCCTGAGTCGGTTCCCTCAGGTCTCCATCACATAGGAGCCATCCCTCCTGGTCATTACCCCGCCAGTTAGATACCTTTGCTTGGTCCCCCCCCCCCCCCGGCGTCTATTCGGTTCCCGTCATGGCCACCCTTTCCCTCCCTAATTTAACCTTGGGAATTCGTGTATGGTATCTTACTCCTCCAGCCGAGACCCCACCGGACCACCCCAAACCATACATAGCTGTGACACCAGTTCAAACGATTCCCTTCGCTCCTTCCACCACTACAGTGCCCCTAGCCCCTCCGCAGGACCCTCCTCATGCTGCGACAACTACATGCAAGAAAAGAAAATCTCGAAAGGGGGCATCCAAAGACAAGGCCACCGCACCTGACCCTACCCCTCCCCCACCCGCCAAGCCTTGTGCCTTGTGTGATGGTATCGGTCATCCCACCCATACTTGTCCTGAGTTGCCCTGTATCCAACCCATGGTTAACATCACGTTCCCTGAATCTACGGTCCCTGAAACCTCTGTTTCTTCCTCATTCGCAGCCAAGAACCCAAAGACTCTTCGCACCAACAAACCCTGTGCTCTATGCGGCATCCATGGTCATTACTCTCACCATTGTCCTCACCTCACACATTACCGAGCCTCTTTAGAGTTCATTCGCGAGTACGAAGTTGAACAAAATCAATCCGCCTCTCCCATCCTTGCTCAATATGCGTCAGGTCTACTCGAAGATCCCCCTGCTACCATTGACATTCCTCCCCCTGATGTTGAAATGTCGGAATTTGCTACTCCCCTCCTATACCTATCATCATCCACACAACCATCGGAGTACATTCCCTACGAATCCACTCCATATTTTCTGCTTGATCCTCCTTCAGACTCATTCTCGGGCTCTCCATGTTTTGACCATATTTTTACCTATTCTTCTGTCATTCCCCGTGATGAACCATATATGTGCCTCTCTTCCCATACCGACGATTTAGGTAGCTTCGCAGTGTCGTCTGGTCTCCTTGACCCTTACATTCCCTCCCATAATCACGATCATACTATCCGTATCTTCGATGTTCTTCGCAGCCTGAGTCCCCACTCTTCATCCCATAGTTCTCATTCATCTCCCTCTCGTCGATCTATGAGTCCTAGACTTCCTACCTAGATTTTTCCCTCCCATAGCCGTCAGTGGATGTCTATCCTCTACTCACGCTTCCATCCTTTTTCTCATCCCTCCAATTTTTTGTCTTGCAACACTATTACATCGGCCCTCTCCTCCACCCATTATCTTGGCTATGTCGATGGGGCAAGTCGCTATTCCCGGAATCTCGCTTTGGCAACATGGGCCATCTTTACCCCCTTGCATACCCTGTTTTTTGAAAATGGGATCTGCATTGGTAACGCCACTAATAATCAGGCTGAATATGATGCAGTCCGTGGACTCTTAGCCGATGCCCTCTCTCATCATATCCTCCATCTACACGTTCATTTAGATTCCCTGCTTCTTGTCTTACAACTTAATGGTGTCTATCGTGTGCATAAAACTATCCCGTTTAGATAATATTTACGAGTGAAACTTTTGATACGTGAATTTAGCTTCATTACTTTCACCCATATCCCTCGACATCAAAATCACTACGTAGATCAAATCGCAAATCATATTCTAGACTGGCATTTATTACACACAAGACAATAACATTTCACATCATCAACAAAATGTACATAAATCATATATATCATATAACATTTGTTTTTAGAGTCCATCTTCTCTGAAACATATGACATGCCCATAACATGGTACAAAAAACAAAATTACAAAAGTGGGGGGCACCACTTGTCCCTACATAAATGCTAGGGGGCACCACCTGCCCTACATCTAATCACTCTCTGGAGGATCCTGAGCCAACGGCTCTGCTCCCGCAGCTCGTAGATCACGCACAGTCTGACTGGCCATCGCCATGCGTCGCATGATACCTCGCCATTCTGAGGGTAGCCCTCTATGTACTGGTCCTCTAAATCCTGCCAACCACGCTCCAACACACCGGTCAACATCCCTTCACATCTACGATGGATGTCCTCTAATAGAGAGGCCATATCCTCGTTCTGTGCTGTCCTTGATCGACTTGCACCTGTAGCTCCTGCTTCTGCCGGTCGTCCCATATATCCGACCGGTTTTACCGGAGCTATATCTGCATTCACAAACATCTAAAGATTAGTACCATGAATACTAGTCACAAACTCTAAAATGCACATAACAGATTAGTTGCTTGTCACTTACCATCGGGCCCCCACACTCGACCAAGCGGAAGCGGCAAGTCCGAATCTCCCTAATAACTCATCCCACTATAGGGATAGTCGTCTATGTATAATGGCATCTGATCCCAATGGGCGAAGAACTCTGGTCGGAACACCCGTCTGACTGCCCCTCCCCCTCCTCTACACAGTAATTGTCCCCACCGACGCATCCAGGGCTCTCTCGGACCTCCATCAGGTTACTGTATACGAGGTCGCAAGGTCGGGATCTTCTCAAAGAAGAAGGAACACAACACCGTCCCATAGGCACAATCATGATTCACTTGCCGCTTGCATAGCGACAGCTGTCATTTCACCGACACCAACATCATCTGGGCCCACCCATAATAGGTCCCCCACAACACACTCTCTACAATCATCATCTGCCCTCCAATGATGTGATGGAACCCCTGGCTGCCCAAGATCCGCAACACTGCTGCGACCATTGCCCAGGTCTCCAACCTCTCTAGATCCCCAATGGATATCCGAGTCCCTTTGACTTGGAAACCTGGTCGACAATGTTGCTCAACAAAATCCATAATGTTACGCCCCCGTGGTAACACTGGCTGCGTATTTCCCACCATCCCTAATGGTGGGAGACCAGTTAAGAAATACAGATCCTGGACCGTCAGCTCAATCCTATGCCCCTGCACTATAAATGCCTCATGATCTGGATCCCAATAACTGATAATCCGGGCCAACAAGGGCTCTCCAGCCCTCATCAAAGGGTTCTCCAAAAATTTCAAAACCCCATACCTAGCCAGTGCACGACGGACACCCTGATCCGCTTGGATTTCCATCCGTAATGTACCTAAGTCTCTCTCTCTCCACTTGATCCATATCTCTGCCATATCTACACAAAACCATCATTGTTGTCAGTCTACAGATCAAAAAAACTGCATTAACTTACACCAAAACTGAATCTCAGCTCATAACAGCACTAAAA
Organism: Pinus albicaulis; assembly: GCA_034641835.2. NCBI lineage: Eukaryota > Viridiplantae > Streptophyta > Pinopsida > Pinales > Pinaceae > Pinus > Pinus albicaulis. The sequence goes on along the minus strand of CM076581.1, from coordinate 951,835,536 downwards.
CCTCCCACATCTAACAGGTCGCACTTTTTGGGCAAATCTTGGGCCAGGTCGCACTTTTCAGGCCAAAAATTGCGTCCCAAGTCGCAGCTTTTGCCCCAAAAAGTGCGACCCGACCGAAATGATGAAGTAGGGGTAGTTACTGAGATTTAAAACCCTAATCTGCAATTTGAATCCATAAAAAACAAAGAGTAGGATTAGGCCTCTTACCTGCAACTGATAGATCACGATTCCAACGGTCGGTTTTTCTGCTGCGATCACCACAAGATTTAGGACTGTCTCTCCTCTCCACATTCACCACAGCTAGACAAGCAAATGAATGATTTTGGAGGGAAAACGCCTTATTAGAAGAAAACCCCTGTTTTTTCTTTCACCCGCTACGACCAAACCGTAGCCCCGTTTGACACACCGTGTGCACCGTTGGAAAGCTCTCACCGAGCACTCAAATGGGGTATCTGTCAGTTCTTCATGTTTTGATACTTCACCGGGACACATTTTGTCCATGAAGGGTCTATTCACCTCTTCTCAAAATCGAATTTCTTCACCTACGACACTTGTACTTGGGGCACCACTTTGCCTCCTTACTCGTCTTCGTTCGTGTTGATTTTCGTCATGAGCTACCCTATTGTACTCATGATTTTATGTTTCCCCATTGGACCCTTACTATGAGGCAGCACCATCGAGTCGCCCTTGTTTAGAGCATCCCAGTCGAGTCATCATCGCATTCATGGAGTCCATTCTAAGTCCCTTTGTACCCCACTATCGTCCTCCACCCTTTCTTGCTTGGTCCCTCTCTCATGTTGCACATTATGGCCTTCAGTACCCTTGTCCCCTATCCCTCCTGATATTGTGTCAGTCGCTACCAAGCCATTCATGCCCTTTATGCTCTACCAAGGGAAGTCGTCCAACCGCTCCTCCGTATCCCCCATTCCATCATCAACATTAGTGTCTATCTGTTCGTCACTCTACTATTTTTCCTCGTGCCTTAGTTGGGGTTCCCTTATTGCCTCACCTATGGCAGACCTACTTCTATCGACATCAGCTCATTTACTCCAAAAGCCAGGTCTGGGGGGCATTGTACCTTGGTTCGAGCTCTTATCAGCATGATCGTGATCTATACACTTGATGGTCCAGTGATGCAGCAGCAGCTATTGGTGATTCCTGGGTGTGTGTGAGATGTCTCAACCCTCATGAGGGGGTGGCCCTGCAGGTAACCCCCCACATGCCCGAATGACTTCTTCACTCCCACCCTTGATGCAGCTCCTCTCATTTGATGATATCAGCCTCATCCTCTCGCAGCACCTCTTTGATTCGCATATATCAGTCAGATTTTGTGAGCCCTTTCCCGTGTGTAGGGGGCATTTGGGTATATTTGTATCTCATGTACTAAAATCTTCTTGTATAAGTCCTGACGATTATTCCAGGCATCGCATGTATGTGGGATCCATCATTTTATTTATCTGGCTCATGTTTAGGCCAACACATGCTTCATTCTTGTGTTTCATGCTTTTCCAGGTGCCTTATTCTTTGTACTAATGTATCGGCGGGCATAGGTATGCCTCCCCCACCGCGTTTAACACTGATACTACTTCATCACCTAGAGACTTGTTGCACCTGTAAGTCTCGTCTCCTCCGGGTCTAGTCCTTTAGTACATTAGACTACCTTACATTTCTCTCTCTCATTTCCCTCATGATGCCTAGTGATTGAGTTCTTACAACGTACTTCGGTCATACGATTTTCTCCTAACACTCGTACGTTTAGGGGCAATCTGTTACACCAATTTTTTGGTCATCTAACTCATTATCATTAGATGAACCCAAGTACACCATGTAAGACCAATTTTACCCTAAGTAAAATTGATTTCACCATGTAAAATAATATTTGTCTATATTTCCTGGTCATATTTAACCCAAAACAAGGAAATTAATTAAATAAATCATTATTTATTTTATTATTTCCTAGGAATAAGTTATTCAAATCATTATTTAAATAATATTCCTAGTTAAATTTGACTAAATCATTTTTAAATAATTAAATAAATCATTATTTATTTAATTATATTCCCACCATCTCCCTAAAATAATAAATAAATCATTTATTTATTTATTTTTTATAAATAAAGGAATTGACCCAAGTCAAAAGACATTTTCCCTCCAAAAAATATAATAAAATATTCCTAAAGGGTGATTCTAGAATTTGATTAATAATATTTTATTCATGCACCGAGTTCTAGAACACCCCAATATTTTGTTATAAATAGAAGGGTTTTCCCCATTCATTAGTCACCTCCATTGCATTAGATCACACTGGATCTACTCTTGGTCACCATTTTCTCTTTTTGCCTTGTGAGCTCCCATTGAGTTCTATGTTTGTCTGGGTTTCCTACCACAATAAGAGAGAGGAATTTTATATCTGAAATGCTGAGGACTTTCAAGAACCCATCCCATTGAGGAGAACCGGAAAACACCTTTCTTTTTTTCCTCTCGGGTGCCCCATTCTTTAATATAATATAAAACATTCTTTTAAACACATTGTTCTTGTCTTGTTTATTGGATGCATGGAGCCATATTGTATTTTATCTGCTTAATGTCTTTTATGCTTAGATCTTGATTTGTGCAGCATTATTTGGATCATCTAATTGCAGATTTAAAGATGTTTGGAAGCCACAATCGATGTTAGGGCTATTTGTTATCCATAGCTAAAGTGATCTTTTACGATAAAAGAATCATACTAACACTCATGATCACCCTCTTTATCTTCCAGCTCACATGGCATGATAACACCATTTTTCTCAAAAATATGTTTTGATCTAGGGTCATGTGTCAGTATGAACCACCAATCCCTATCCAACACATCTGGGAAAAACAACACCTGGTTGTAGTGTTTAGGGAAAACATAGGGCACCTTAGCTTCATCCCACATCTTTCTAGGCTTGATAAATATTAGCCCACTATCACGATCTTCCTTTACATTATTCCAATCAAAGGTGTCCCACAATTTGTACCTAAAAGTAACACATTGGAAAGAAGAGAAATCCACTTCAATGATCTCTTGTTTCTTTCCGACGTAACCTAACGTCCCTCGTACTAGGTTTTGATCACAGTGGCTAGATCGACTAGATTGATCGAACTTGACTTCCACTCCACAGTCTTGTGTGATGGTTCCAGCATTGTCATTTTCTGTGCGAAAATGGTGTCCATATGCCCACATAGATGGGAACAAATGCACCTATTATAAAAAAAGTTAAGAAAATCATAGTTTCATGTGTCTTATAATAACCCAACAGTTAAAATATGAAATATAGATGTCTTATAAGTTTCAAATTTACATATAAATTAGAAATATTACTACCGAGTTGTTGCACCCAATCCCTACGTTTAGTGCATCCTCTTCAGCATGCAGGTAACGACCGATTGCACCGTATTTCTCTCTGACTTGGTCAGTAACCCAAATTTTGGAGCATATTTTTGGAATATTTTCTTTTAAATGATCGGGATAAGGCACACTTCTACCAGTCAACCATTTGAGTTCTTTCCTGTCACTATCCCATTTTATCCTCTTTTGTTCATACAATGCGGCTGATGGTTGTGTCACTTCAGAATTGTAAAGAACGAATTTATTGATTGCTTCAATTTCTGAATTCGTTGATGAAATCAAAATGACATTATATAGCACTTAGAGAAAAAAATATACATTATATCTAAGTTCAACATGAATATTAACTTTGTGTAAATTTTAAAAATTATAAGTCTCTTACTCTTTAGCAATTTCTTTTTTCCACTCGTTTGGGGAAACTCCCCTTCTCTTTTTTCTTCATCCCTTTCATCGTCCCAAATAACCACACCTGGTTTGTTGTTGATCTGATTGATGTACTCACTAGCATAATAGAAAGACTCATACGATATGTACCCCTTTGCCATAGATCGCTCAGGTTTTTCCCTTTGTCGAACAAAATATTTCAATTTATTCATGTGCCTCTCTAAGAGGAACATCCAATGAAAAGAAACAACCCCAAATAATTCAACCTCATCTACCAGGTGGATTAGAAGACGAACCTATAAGTCCATGAAACTCGTCGGCAGCTCCTTCTCAAATATCTCTTGACGCCACCATGGAATGCTAGCCACATGAATCTCCTTTGACATGATCCAACATACAAATGGAAATAATTTAGATATGGCATGTCTTATGTATTGAGGGAATTCATGTTTCAGAAACCCACGCATGAAAAAAGGATAATGACATTGAAAATTTATAAACACGTGCAATAATATAAAAAATTAGTTATGTTTTATGATCCCCACATGGGATACATTTTATTAATATAACAAATACTTAAATCATGCTTTTGACATTATATGTACTCTTAGAAGATTCGAATGTTCATGTGATTTCAACCCTGACAAATGGTCATCCACGGTGAAGCAGCACTATAGTGAAGATCCGTATGAAGTTAGCACCCTCACACCCATTATAACTTCCTTTACCAAAGAAATATCATCTTTTTTTTAAATCCATGGGACATCACCTTCTTTGAAAAACCATGAATTAGAGGGACTAGCACCTGCCTATGATCCCTTACTTTCTAATCGTCTTGGCCAATGTTTCTTTTTAGTTTTTGAAGTAATAATATATTTCATAACAACCAATGTGTCACTTTGTTTCGATGATATGTGCCTCCATAAAGAAGACCAGACATTTTTAAATATATGCATGGAATCTAATAAGTGGGTAATCTTAGGATGCTCCCAATATGGGATGTTATAAAAGATATATTTCCTTTTCATCCCAATGGGAATTTTTTCAACATAAGTGTCAAAGAATTATGGATCATAGAACATAGGCTTCCCATTTGAGTCGAACATTTCTACGAACTCCTTCTCCTTCTCTCTCTCATATTCTCTAAGCCATTCAGCTAGTGTCATTATTGGAGGCCTTTGGGTTCTCTCTCATTTACCATTAAAAGCAAATGTTGCTCTTGTGTAAGGGTGTTCTTCTGGTAAGAATACCCTGGAGTAATCATACACTGGCTTTCATAGGTCCTTGGACCATCTAGCTTTCAGAGAAGGTCCACAACATTTACATCCAAAATACCCTTTTGTTACAAGAGCTGCGAGATTATTCTATACAATTAATATGCATGGCACGTTAAAGAATATCATGAGGATCATAAAAAATATTACAATGAATTAAATAACTAATATGTGAAAGAATATTGTTATGTATATAAGCAAATCAATAAATTAAACATTTAATTTACCAGAGCAAACTCTGAAGCCTGGATAATCATGTGTTGTGTAAGCACATATGCCATACAATGTAAAACTCCTCTCTGCTGCGATGGGTCTTGATACATCATATACATTTATCCCATCCCATAATTCCTTCAATTCATCTACCAGTGATTGTAAGTAGACATCCATATTCTTCACTTATCTTCTACCAGGGACTATGAGAGCCAACATAATATGTTCATTCTTCACGGACAACCATGGGGAGATATTGTTATTGATCAATACTAGAGGCCAAACATAATAGTTGGTGTTCTGGAGGGAATATGGGTTGACGCTATCCATGGCTATGCTGAGTCGCAGACTTCGTACTTCATCCTTGAATTTTTTGGGCCAGTATCCTCTATATGCTTCATGGCTATTGAACCAGTTGGGATTCGCATAACTCCCAACTCACTTCTGTGTGAGGCATGCCATCCCTACAACATAGCTAATTCTTTGCAACAAAAGAGTCTTTGAATCCTTGGGATTATATGCATGTGCCTCAATATCCTAAAAGGAGAACCAATACGTGATTTACCCTTCTTTTTTTATTTATCATACATGTCATGCCCACATTTCAGACACATATCTTTGTCTATATATTATCCTCTATCAATAATACAATCATTTGGACATGGATGATATGATATGTACTCAACACCCAACATTTTCAACAATATCTTTGCCTCTTCACAGCTACCGGGAAAGACATTATCACTCGGAATAACCTTATCTTTGAATAACCTGTAGTTGGTGATCATGGAAAAATATTTTAATAAATGTACATTAATGTCAATATAATTATTAACGTTCATAAAATTTACCATTTTTAATGTTCATTACAGTGTATTTATTATATTTCAAATTTATATAAGGGAGTAATTTATGGTAATTTACCTCAAAAGTTTCTAGAAACATGCATTCGACAAGCCAAACTTTTCTTTCAAGTTGTATAGTAACATCGTTGTCCCCAACTGGGTAGACTTTGACTAACCGCTAGGTCCAAAGAGAGGGTTGGTGGAAGCAAATTTAAGGCTTTCGAAAACTGTGTCAGCGATATGAGCATCATCCCGTAGCTGATCATTGTTTTGGAGTGAATGTAACAACATTTTCTCCATGGAAGTCGTATCCCTTAAGTAATCATCCATACCAACCTCTGTTGGATTGCCTCCATTTCCAGCTTGTGATGAACTACTATTTCTGTAGTCATTCCTAATTGGTGAATCTGGATGTAGCGGGAATTTAATCGATGGTTGATTCACCATTCCTGGTATCGTTCCTCTCCAATTTTTTCTCTTAATTCAATCTTCTCTCGATTTTACATTGTTGTGGGGTGCAACAGAATATGGTAGGTAGGTAGCTCATCATCACTAGAATCCTAATTATTTAAAAAAAAATGAACATGATTAGTACAAAATATATGATATCAAATAGTAACCACACTGACAATATTGTATGATTATAAATTGGTTTGATGTTGAAATAATTATATTAATCAATATACCAAATAATTATAATTATTACCATCATTGTCTCTGGATTGTGGCTAGAAGATGCAATTTTGTTAAAATTGGCAGGGTGAAGTGGCTATCCATTTTCATATATCAAATTCCACTTATGGTATGCAACTCCTGATAAGAACTTCCGACGTTTTGGAGCTGTTTGAATATTTTGTGCATCTGAACTCGATGTTGAATCTACATGAACCTGCAAATTTGTATACATTATAAATTTAGTTAAGTTGTGCATGATTGACGTGGATAAAAATCATAAATTCAATTAGATAATGAAAATATAAATAAAATATGAAGTAAATATTATGTCTCGAGAAGGATAGGGAGAACTTCGCGATGGACTTTGAGAAATATTATGGAATGAGCTGGATTTTGAAGAGTTTTCCATTCAATATATTATAATTTCTCTCCCTACATTTGAGCAAAATCACAGCAAAATCAACAATAAATATTGGTGCACACACCTAAAAGTAATTTCGGTGCCTTAAAAATGGACTTCCTTTTATCGGTGCTAATGTACAGATCATCGCACCAGTGCGCTTTTGGTATTGCGCACCAGTGCGGTGCTATTAAGTGATACACCGGTGACGAATAACCACAAATTAAAAAAGTGGAACTCTATTTTCTTTAAGTGAAAGAAAAAGCGGTAAATTGAAAAATGGGTGGAAAAATATTTTCGAAAATCTAATCTCATAAAACATTTCTTTAAATACTAAACACTTTTCATTATTTCACTATTTTCGCAAAAAATTTCAGCCAGATATTTGCAGGAGACATACTTGGGGCACACAGAGCATGAGAACTCTATGGAGTAGGGAAATACGTTCGAACAGAAGTATTCAAACAATCATAATTCCAAACCTTTTTTTATTCAAACCCTGTAGCATAGAATTTCAAACGATCTCGTGATTAAAGTTTATTGGTTTTTTTTACTTTTTTCTGTAGTTTTTTTTACACAATAAAAGAAAAAAATCAATGTTTATTGGTTTTTTTACTTTTCTGTAGTTTTTTACTTTTTTTGCAGTTTTCAGAAACAAAATGAAAAAAAAATCCATTTTTAGAAGCAAACCCTAGATTCTTTTTATTTCTGCCCTTTCTTCTCTCTCTTTCTTTGATTTCAGAATTAGGGCTTTTCAATTTAGATTTATAGGGTTTGTATTGCTAAATATAGGCATAAGACATCAAACCACGGGACGACTTGCATAGTCGGATCCAAATCCATGTTGGCCCTTGCATGAATTTAAAAGAAAAACATTTTTTTTTTTCATCGGTGCGCCCGACGTAACCTAGTGCACTGGTGTGTTGTATTATCCTAGTGCACTGCGAAAGTACTGTGATAAAAAATAAAAAAATAAAAAAAGTATTTTTTTATTAGTATGCCATATGTAAAATATGGCACCGGTGCGCTATTTCATTATGGTGCACCGCGAACATGCTATTTCACAAAAAAAAAAAACCATTTTAGAAACAAACCCTACATTCTTTTTGTCTCTACCATTTCTTCTCCCTCTTTCTGTGATTTCAGAATTAGGGCTTTTCAATTTAGATTTATAAGGTTTTTATTGCTAAATATAGGCCTAAGACTTCCAACCCACGGGACAACTTGCATAGTCGGATCGAAAATCCATGTCAGCCCTTGCGTGAATTAAAAAAGAAAACATATTTATTTTTTCATCGGTGTGCCTAGTGTAACCTAGTGCACCGGTGTGTTGTATTATCCCAGCGCACCGCGAAAGTACTGTGATAAAAAATTTAAAAACAAAATATTTTTCTCAATGTGCCATATGTAAAATATGTCATCAGTACGTTGTTTCATTATAGCGCACTGCGAACGTGCTTTTTCGAACAAAAATAAATAAATGCATTTTATAAACAAACCCTACATTCTTTTTGTTTCTGCTCTTTCTTCTCCCTCTTTCTATGATTTCAGAATTAAGGATTTTCATTTTAGATTTATAGGGTTTTTATTGCTAAATATAGGCCTAAGACATCTGATCCATAGGACGACTTGCATAGTTAGATCCCAATCCATGTCCGCCCTTGTGTGAATTTAAAACAAAACAGATTTTGTTTTCATCGATGCACCTGGCGTAACCTACCACACCAGTGCAATGTATTGTCTAAGCACACCATGAAAGTACTGCGATAAAAAATTAAAAAAAATAAATTTTTTTTTTATCAATGCGTCATATGTAAAATATGGCACTGGTTTATGCTACAAAAACTAACACTCGACGATTTTTATTATTTTCGTTGCGTTAATCGGTGTGGTAGTTAACATGTAATGCATCAGTGCTCATTGTTGACATATATCACCATACGGTCTATTATACTGTTTGTACAGTACGTTTATAATACTACCACACACCGACGTCAGTGCGTATAGAATGAATGGCGCACTGGTTTCTTGAGATTTTTTTTACTTGAAAATTTGACAATTTATTTATAAATATATTAATGAATGATATGTTACAGGTTTCATATTGATAAGAAATTACTGACAAGATATCAAGTAACAAAAATACTAATAACACATCAAGAAAAGAAAAAAATACAAGTTCTTTGTAAATTCTTTACAAAAAATATTATTTTTTAACTATATGTAAGTTTAACTAATATGTATTGTTTACTGTGTATCATGCAGAGCCACAAAATAACAAAGCTAAATAAGATTATTTATGATCTAGGATTAGAAGAGTATAAAATCTTGATGGAAAAATTGCAAAAGGATGAATCAAGTGAATGAAAAAATGCTATCGATCCCATATGAGTTTCTTTTTTTAATTTTCATCAATAATGTACTTAAAATTATTAGATAACATGTGTCAGACAATATATTAATTCACATCTATTTAATGTTCTATAGGGACCAAAAACTCAAAAAAGGAATGTTGTTCTAAGAAAAGAAAAAAAACAGAACATGCAAATGAAAATGAATTTTTCCTTAGCTCATCGGGAGTGGTGTTGGAAGTTAACGAAAGGGGATGGAAACTTTTACAAAAGTTTGAGGGATCTAGTGGAACGAATGTCTATACATTATTTCCACTTACAATACAAAAACCAATCCAATAATTCCGAGAACCAAATTTTATCTACACTACAGGAAGAGTTTCCAGATAATTGGTGAGTGAGACATGTCAGACATTCGATAGAAAAAATGTACAACAACAAAAAGGAAGGAATAAAAAAGTAATATTCCTTTAAATGTTTGTCTAGAATTATTTATAAATATCACTTTTGTTATATTTATTTTTCACATATCAATATAAAAATTAAATAGTTTATTGTCATGCTACATTTTCAGGAAGATTATAAAAATCTCAAAGGATGAACGAGCTAATATCAAAAATATGCCAGTAGGAATGTCCAAAAAGGTGTATAAGGAGATGGTCAAAGAAATGGACAAAATTGCATCACAAGAGGAGTCATCTCAACAACAACATGCTTCAAATGTAATATGTAATCATTGAATTTTTCGATCATTAGGTATGATAAATAAACAATTTAGCATTAAATATTAATTTTCAAGTATTTTCTTGCAGAAAAGAAAAGAAAATGGAACCCACTTAGCACATAAAACAAGATGACTAGGAAGAAAAGGGTTGATATCTAAGTTTGTGAGTAATTGTTACCTCCTTATGACAACTTAACTAGATTTCATTTTTGTATTTTTTAAGTTGTTTTAAAAAAATTATCATTGAATGTCTTCGAACAGGTGCTAACATACAAAGAAGAACCATCAGAGGAATTTATTCAAATTGGGTTAAATATGGGTTGTGAGTATATGTTGGCATATCATTAATTAATTGTGGAATTTTTAAGCATCTATTGATCTTGTTTTACTTAGCTCCGTCTATAATTAATAGAACAAAAAATCTTTTATATTAAATACATGATTTGTTATGGGGTACAAAACTTGCAGGAAACAAAGAATGGAATTGTGCCAATAGATGAAATCTTGAAAGATGGCATTTACATGGTTTTGAAAGGAGTGTATAGTTTATGAGTCTATTGTTAGAATGGTACGTCATTTATTTTTGATTTACATTGATGTATATTATTTAATATTCCAATTTTCATTATTCTCACCAATGTATATACACTCATTATAGTTTATTTTTATGTTTGTAGATGGAAGGTAAATAAGAAGAAAACAATCAACACTGTGAACAAAACATTCCTGAAAATAACCCAAGTCATAGAAGTAGCTCTAGCAGTGACAACAGTTCTAGCGAAGAATGATGATCACTATGTTTGGATATCAAAGCAAGGCATTGTATTTTTTGAAACATTATCTTGTGAAATCAGAAATTTTGTTTAATGTAATGGACATAGTGTCCCAATTGAAAGACAAAGGGATACCGATAACTATCCCATTTTGTATGATAAAGACTGCCTTATTCATATATATATATATATATATATATATAAAATAAATTATGTTTTAATTTATTATATTGCATTCTCCATTGTCACTGTGAAATGTAACACCATTGATTAAATTTATGGATGATTAAATATTATAATGAAGAGATTTGAAATTTGATGATATGATATAAAAAATTAATCCAAACATCACATTCAAATGCAGTAATAAAAATTTAGTTAATATGAATATTGTTATAAGATGTGTCGACTTTTGATGAATAATGAATTTTAAAAAATCACAATAATTGAACTGTCACAGGTCGATGTTTCTAAAAAATGAAAAATGAAAATCGGTGTGTGTCAGTTACTGTACACATGTGCGTTTGTATTCTGAAGCACACCAGTGCATTTATACGACCTATCGGCACCACACAAATACCAAAAATAATTAAAAATATCGGTATGTTTGTGCGATATTGCAAACCAGTGTGTTTATGTGGAAATACGCTCTGGTGCATTTGTACGACCTCTAGGCACCGCACAAATACCGATACCAATTATAAATCTCGATGCGTTTGTGTGATACTGTGCACTAATGCGTTTATGTGTCTCTATGCACCGGTGCATTTTTACTACCTATGGGCACCGCACAAATACTGATACCAATTATAAATCTCGGTGCATTTGTGTGATATTGCGCATCGGTGCATTTCTGTAAGTCTACACATTGGTGCATTGAGACGACCTATGGGCACCATACAAATCCCAATACTAATTAGAACGAACCCATGCGTTGTATCACCAACATTGCGCCTGGTGTGGTTTTATACCTTGACGGCCTTGTGCATTCTCCTTCGACTAGCCTCGGCCACCTTCTAGATGTACGCACTGGTGTGTTCAAGCCTGAGGAGTGCACCGATGAAAAAAAAATCTGTAATAACCTCCAGCAACCCATTTTTTCTTAGTTGTGTTGAATTTCCCTTAAAATCTTTGCCAAAACCTCCGTAACTATAAACAGATGTTGTAGCAAATGTTTTTTTAACAATTTTGGCCAATTTTATAACACTAAAAACTTCCTTGATAACCTCCACTAGAGGGTATTTCTCTTGTAGTGATACCTTCAGCAACACCATTTTGCAGAGGAGTATAAAGAACAGTTTTATGTCTAACAATCCCTTCATCCTTACAGAATTGTTCAAATTCTAAATAAGTAAATTCACCGCCATTTTCAATTCTTAAACATTTAATTGATTTACTTGTTATATTTTCCACCATATCATTAAATTGTTTAAAAACATTATATACATCAACTTTCTTTTTCAACATATAGACCCAAAATTTCCAGGAGAAATCATCAATAAATGTTAAGAAATATAATGCACCTCCATAAGAAATTGTAGGAGATGGTCCCCAAAGATCAGAACGAATGTAGTCTAAAATTTTTTTACTATTATGATTACGAGTCTTGAACCTTTTTTTACATTGCTTTCCATACACATAATGTTTACAAAAATCCAACTTCAAGTATTTCAAATCAGGAAGCAACTTTCGGTTCATCAGTACCTGAATGCCTTTCTATCTCATGTGACCCAAACGCTGATGCCATAGACAAGAAAATTCTTTTGATTTTTCTGATACAATCGTTGCTTCACTAAATTGAGTGCTTCCTTTGAGTCTGTACAGATTTCTGACCTTTTTAGCCTTCATAACTACCAAGGCTCCTTTTGATACTTTCAGCATTCCATTATGACGTGTAAATTTATACCCATTCAAATCCAAAACTCCTGAAGAAATCAAGTTTTTCTTTATTTTAGGTGCATACCTAACACTAGATAATGTTTTAACTATATCATCATGCATTTTAATTTTTACATTTACCATCCCAACAGTCTGACGAGATGCATTATTTCTCATAAACACAAAAATACTATTTAGAACTTCATATGAAGGAAACCAACTTTTGTGCGGACTCATGTGATGAGAACCACCAGAGTCTAACAACCAATTTTCAACATCTTAAGAGGCATTACAAACAGGTAGAGCGTCATTAGATAAAACTTCATCAACCATACCTGAATCGACCTGATTTGCTTCCTTATTTTGGATTCCCTACTCATTCTGTTTCCAATAGTCTTTCTTGAGGTGTCCAATTTTATTGTAGTACCGTCACTTGGCTTTACACTTCTTGTCGCCCTTTGATTTTGATCTAGAAGAACCCCTTGCTTTCTCCCCTCTTTCATTTGACCGACCTTTGGCTACCATGGCTTATGCTGCAGATGTTTCAATACTGAATTTCCTTCGTACTTCTTCAGATAATAGATCACCCCACAACTGATTCAAATTTCAAAGAATCAGTAGTGCTCAAACGGATTGAGGTTACAGCATGGTTCCATGACTCGAGCAGAGAAAATAACAAGGTTATATCCTTGTCTTCTTCTTGAATTTTAACCCCCATATCTGACAACTGGAAAATAAGTGTATTAAAAACATTTAAATGTTCTACAACTTTTGTACCCTCCTTCATCCAAAGACTATACAATTGTCTTTTCAAATAAATTAAATTTGTCAATGACTTTTTCATATACAAAGTTTCCATTTTTTCCCACAAAACTTCAGTTGTACTCTCTTCAAATATATTAAAGACAACTTCTTCTACCAAGCATAACCTAATGGTACTGAGAGCTCAAGCATCCAAGTCCTTCTAGTCTGAATCTGTCATTCCTACAGGATTTTTCTTCACCCCGTCCAATGCTTTGTGCAACCATTGTTGCACCAGCAAGTCCCTAACATTCAGTTTCCACAATGTGAAATTGTTCTTCCTTGTGAATTTATCCACCTCGAACTTTGCATTTGACATTTTTTCCATTTCTTTCTATCATGGTTTTCTGGTTTTTCCTTCATCCAACTAGGGTTTTTAGAAAACAATATTTTCCATTCCTCCTTTCAGCTAGCTAGGGTTTCAAAAAATTACTCCTTTCAGCGAGTTAGTGTTTCAAAAAATCCTCCTTTTAGCTAGGGTTTTAAAACAAATTTTATTTTCTCCCATTTCCACTAAATCAATTTAGTTCTTCAGAAATCTGAGCCCTTTTTAATAAATAATTTATTTTACAGGAAGAGGAAAAAAGGGCCCTTCTATCAATCGGTTCCCTCTAACAATTTTTCTTAAAAAAATAATATTAGAGACTTAATTTTCTAAAGGCAACAGATTCCTTCATAATGCAAAAAATAAAAATACCTCGATTTTTATCATTGGATGGTAGCGTTAAATTTTACTTTTTGGCAGAAGCCTTAATTTTATCTTCTCAAGCGACAGTTTCTATGAGCGGACTCTCTACTACGACCCTTTCTACACCATGCATGCTTCTCCAGTATCCCTCGATGGCCTCTTTTTCTCTAGTGTGTAGGCTTTCACTAACAACAATCACGATGAGGGATCCAACGATGGATTTTTCCAATAGTCACGATGGAGGTATACCCACTCAATGACTCCTCCCCCTAACGGCTCAACTGATCGATCCCAGTTGGTGACCTTTTTTACGACCTCATCGCTCTTCAGGCTCTCCAACATGCATGCTATCATGACTTTTTCTGGTAGCAATGGATTGGACTGAAATGGTTTCTTTCTCCGGTGGTGACAATGAACCTTTTCTGCTATGATGGGCCTCTTCTGCATTTTCAGCAGTGACGTAACAACTTTAAACAATCTTTCTTCTTTAGCAAGGACAGACACCAATGAGTCTGGTGTCGAATACACCAGCGAACTCAGTGTCCACTCAGACTCTTACAAACCCTAGACCTTCTCTCTAGTTCTCACAACCTCTGCTGGTAACTTCGAATTTTTTCTGGACTCTTCCTTTCTGGGCAGTGGTTTTTTTCTTCTTCTTCAAATAAAACTAAACCCTCAACTAAACCCTTTTAATCATTCTTGGCTTTGATACCAGTTATTGCACTGGGGAAAACATTAAATAAGAAAGAAACTGAATGAAAACTGAATATAAAATACACAAGTAAATACACAAAGGATTTACGTGGTAAAACCTTGAGAGGGTGTCAAGGAAACCTCCATGGGGCAAGGGATTGGAAACTTTATTAATAAAGAATAATTCTCCTCAAGTTACAAGCCTCTCTGGCCATCCCAATTTAACATGGGCTACTTTTTTACATAACTACCTCTTAAGTTAAAACTGTATGTCCAATAAATTCCATTTAATTAAATTAGTTTTCATATTTTAACGCACCGTGCCCGTGTTCTACTTTATTTTATACTTGTACTTTTAGGTCCAGGACTACATATTATTCTTATCTCTTTATTGTTTTCTTCTCCTCTTTTACTTATTTATGTCTAACATTTTGTAATTTTTATGTTTCATCTCAAATTACATGCATAAAGAAAAACGATAAATGTTTGGTTATCCAAATTCTAACCATACACATATAATATTGGGTTAGAAAAATAAATTAATATACTAATATCATGATTATAAATTTAAATTGAGATGTTGAGTAACAACTATATACACCTTTCTCAATACACTACAACAACAACATTTCAATTACTCAAACTATTTCAACTCCTTACATCAATAATGTAACTTTAACTTATAACATATTTAAAAAAATAAAAATAAAAATTAATGTGAATTCCTCACATGAAAACTCTCAAAACTTATGTACCTGAAAGATAATACACTACACTTTTCACTCCAAACACAACACTTTTAAGATTTGTGTTTTCTTAACAACTATGAGAAGTTTAGGCGCAGACAATTTATTTCACTACAAACCTCGAATTACTTTATTTGTGCATACTCAATAGTATATAAAGTTATATTACACGACAATCAAATAATATTCTTAACTCATTATCACTACTCCCATAGGAGATCATTATAAAATCAGTTTGGTTTTCCCTTTTTCCTTAGCTTCGAACTAACTTGAAATTTTCCTAGACCAATCTTCCATTATATTGCTCGGTTGGAGGGATTATCTATTTAAAATATTATGAATTTTTACACCGAATTTCAATTGTATTGAACTTGTTAACATTTACGAGGACAAAGGATTTCACAGACAGAGCACACTTTGATATCATGCATCAAGTGATAGAAAACTCATATTGGATTCATTATAAACTTACAGTTAAGTGCATTGAACCTCTAATTTTGTATATCAAGCATACCTAGTGCCTACACTTTCTTTTATTTTTTGCCACTTATGTCCACTAAATTGGGATTGATTCCATAAAATGAGGAACATTAATTATTTTAGAACATCCATCAGAAGTTCAATTCCACTCGAGGATAAACAATGGGATTGATACACCTCTACAAATCTCATTTTTCTTTTAGTTTCAACCTCTAATTTCTTAATCAGAGCTCGTTGGACATCATAATTGGCTCATTCCTCATTGATAGAGCTCACTCAGTACGGAAGTTCACCTAATTCCATTAAGACTAATTATTTAGAAACGAGTGTGGGCCTTACACTCTGTGGTACACTGAGCTAGGTATGATTTTTCCCCAATTTCTCTTGGAGTGATAATCTGCAAGCGTTTGTCCTCTTCAAACTTATGGAACGTCTCTGTTATATGCTGGTATAAATATGATTTCGTTCACGTTTTTTAAAGTAAACTATTGCGTTACGATTCAAATATTAATATTTTCAAACTATACAAGTTGCCAACACACAAATGGGTGCTTAAGTGTCTCAATGTGTGGGGAGATACAGAGTTATTTTCTTTCAAAATCCTTAGATGACATTATCATCTGAACATCCTAGAAAAAACTACGTCAGGCTAAAATTCTCCACTCTTGTCTCGTCTTGTCTCCTCATAGGCTAGGTTGATATGTACAACGTATCAATGTGGAGTCATCTGAAAGAAATGGCTAAAATGACACAATTACATAAACATAGTCATTTATTATGCACAAATGGTGTATGTGCACACACACTCACACACACGAATTACAGTCAGATTACTATATTAAATAGAGTTTCTGAGATCCAACTTATTCCTAATTTAGAGAAAGAGGTTGACCAAATTTCTCAACCATCACAAACCAACTTCTTAAATATGGAATGTAAGAATTAACTCCAACATCCCCCCTTAATGATTACATTACATGAAAATAACAAAATAATCAAGCTTATCAGTAGATGCTCCATCAAGTTGCCTCATAACCCTCAGAAAGGTGTAGTTGGAAAGTTGGATTCCCGAGTTCCCTTCCTCAACTCCCAAGTAAAGGACCTCCCGAGGTCAATTTCCAGACAACATCCCAATCTATCGCAAATCATTAGGAAACCACTTCCATATCTACCACTAATGAGGGATTCTTCCCTAGATCCGCAACTTCCATACTATCTGGATAACCATCCATATTGAGCCTTATTGCCACTTGATCTTTAAGTACTGGCATCAGACACATAGTTGAAATGCTGGTTATTCCTAAAAGAGTTTAACAATTTCACTCTCTTCATTGAATTCATCATCAGAATTCAATTGGTATTCATCTCTGGTTATATTTGCTGATTCTTTCCCTTTTAACACATCACTAGCATGACTTCTGCAATTCCACGCTGTATGCCCAATTTTCCTGTAATAGTAGCATTCAATGTCACCTTTGTTTGCATTTTTCTTTCTCATCCTTGACTTTGTCCATAAGGAATTTTCTACATGAGAGTTCTCTTCTCCATCCTCTGGTTTTAGTCGCTTTTCCTCCATGATAAGTGCTGCAATTGTCTCTTGCAATGTTTGTGTAGACATTTGACTCAAAGTGAAAACAACACTACTATAACTTGAAGGAAGACTATTTAATAATACAGCGTTAGCATCTTCATCCTCCACCTTAGTCACAACTTCACTTAATTGTCTTAAAAGAGACATTAAATTATTTACATGACTGGACATAGATGTCTCCTCATTCATTTTCAGACTAACTAATTGCAGCTTTATGGAAAATTTTTCATTTGTAGATTTTACACCAAACAACTGAGCCAAATGTTCCCATATTTCCTTTGATGTTTTAGTAAGATCTACATGATGTAATTGCGAATTAGAAAGAGCAAGTCCAATAATAGACTTAAATTTTTCATCTCTATTTTTCCATTCAAGTAACTCTTTGGCATCTATAAGTGCTACTTCTGAACCATTTACTATACCCCACAAGTTCTTATTCATTAATTGAAATTGAATTTTTACTTTCCATGAGGGAAAATTTAGACCATTGAATTTATCTAAAACCATGAACTCCATAATCACATGCAGGATTAAAAAAAATACCTTTTAAGTTTTAAGGTCACCTTTCTCTAAAATACTAAAAAAAAATGTTGTAATTCTTTTATGTCGTGCACTGCATTCATCCAAAAAAAAATTGTAAAAAGAAACGTGCGCTGCATAGAAAAAAAAATACTATGCGTTGATTACCGTGTGCTGCTGATTTAGTTTTTTTTCGGGTCACTGCAAACTCAAACCCCTTGAGTTCTTATAGAATTGAATAATATTCTGCCGGAAATCTAGTAACGAAGACACACTTTAGGTCACGCAGCACCACATATATAAAAGTTGGGAAGGAGTGTTGAGCATTGACAAAATGGCACCACGTATGATGAAACCTGATGAGACTCTCTCTCCATGCTCACCGCACTAGCTTTACCAGCAGCCTAACATTGACACAGTGTCAGCTATGATCCTTCATTGTCCAGAGAAATTTGTGGGAACTATTTCAATAATCCATTGAAGAAGCATGCAGCAGAATGCATCACCAGGAGGAGATACAGTCGGTTGTCAGTATCTGCCTGTCATGATCCCTAAGCACTCGTTGAGACTAATCTATGAAGACCAAGTTCAGACCCATATTAGCTCTGATACCATGAAAGAAATGGCTAAAATGACACAATTATAGAAACATAGTCATATACTATGCACAAATGGTGTATGTGCACACACACTCACACACACGGATTACAGTCAGATTACTCTATTAAATAGAGTTTCTGAGATCCAACTTATTCCTAATTTAGAGAAAGAGGTTGACCAAATTTCTCAACCATCACAAACCAACTTCTTAAATATGGAATGCAAGCATTAAATCCACCATCATCCTTCTCTTTTAGCTGCTTTTATTCAAAATTAGAGACAAAGTAGAATATGCATAATATACGTCACTCAAATAAATAAGTAAAAAGAATGAAAAAAAACTTATATAAAAATTCATACAAAACAAAGCAAGGTACACCTCAAAAATGCTTGAAATTCTTTTTTGGAAAATTATATTAAATAATAAAAATATTATTGTGTATTACATTTTAGCATAAAGTGGTCTTTTATATAATCATAGGTGACCATAATGGTTGACGAATATCTCAAGAAATATTTCAATCAATAGTCATTGATAATAGCTCTTGTTTTTTTCCTCTATTTCGTATAGAAACTTGTAGTATTATTCTACATTATTGCCAGTCCGCTCATATTATTTAATCAGTAAACATTACAAGTAGGATTTACTTTTTCATATTCCATTTAAACTAGTGTCATGGATTCTTTAACTTTCTCTTTGAATTGGACTTATTTTCATTTTCATCTTCATAACCACTTGTTTTCATCTTAAGTATTCCATGGTTTTTTTTCCCTCCACTTTCATCTTCTACTTGTAAAATGTAAATATTGTTAAGGTCCAAATAAATAAATAAAATCATTAACTATCATTACATCATATTTTTTATATTTATACATCCTATTTTCCTTCCATCATCATCATTATCATCTTCATATTGATTTTTGGACTATCCATAAACATGTTCATGTACATCCATCACTATATCTATATTTTTTATTTGGTGAAGTTAATTGCATATAATATCTAAATATATTATAATGATTTGTTCTTTAATAAATTATTATATATTAAAATTTGATATAAATTATAGAAATATAAATAAAGTTCTAGTATTATAATAATTTCAATTTTGTGTGTGTGTATATATATGAATGAATGAGAAACAAAATATATATAACATAAAGTTACTATTCTCATCAAGGATCGCATAGCACTAAAATGAAGAGAAATCTCTTTTGGATATGTGAGCGTCCTATAGTTTATAGGATCAATTGATGATTATATGCTGATTTTTTCTGCTATGAGAAAATTGTAAATAGTTATTTCATTCTCCCAAATTATTTTCAAAAAATCCAAAAAACTATAAAAATAAAAAATAAAAAATAAAATAGGGGATATAAAAATGATGATATATACATGTGAAAATAAAATCAAAATAAAAATAAAAAATATGAAAAATAAAAAAATAGCCCCAAAAAAGTGAGCTAGCTAAAATGCCACTTCAATTTTAAAAAAAAAAAACGATGATAAAAAACCTTAGAAAAAGTGAAATATGCGATGCTAATTCAAATGCCGCATTATTTTTTAAATAAAATGAGTTTAATTAGTTAGATCGCATATTTTAATTGTGATTAACATAGTTATAATAAATCTATTTTTGATACGACCGTTTTTTCGTATTATGTTAATGAACGTGCGTAGATCTACGGTGCGACCTCCCTCTGCCCAGATCTACGGTGGAGGAAGCATTTTGGCCCCCACCCACACTCCCAAAGGTTTATATGAGGGGGATGTGGGGGGAATGGTTTTGGCTCAAACCCCTCCATGGTATGTGGAAGCCTGTGAGGCATTCCAGGGGGTCCCCTCCCAATACTGCTTAAAAGGTTAGCTTCCCCTTAAAAAACTCAAATATTTGAGTCTTTCCTTCTAGAGAATGTTCAATTACCCTGAACTAATCCCCCTATCAAGTTTCAATTTTCCTAAAATAGCCAATCAGGTAGTTTCTATGGTCACTCGACTTCTTGGATACTATAATGATTAGTGGGTAGATGAAGGAGTTTTTAGTTTTTAATAAATTTTTGCAGTAGGAAAGTAGTCGTCAGTTCTTTTCAACTTCAACAAATTTCTTGTAGACTCAATTCATGATCAATTGGTAAATTTTAAAGAATAAGGTTCTTTTGAGTATCGGTAATTTTTAATTTATCTTGTGCTATATTATCAATTAGATGAGTTTCATTCCTGTTATAGAAGATAGACAATGAGGGGCATCCCTGGTCAGTGATTCACTGGACTTCTCTGGTTAGAAATAACTCAGAGGAGTACTCCTCTACTGAATTTTTTGATAAATTTTTACATACATCATTGTGTTTCTTTAGTAGTGACGAGATTCCAAAGATTTTTCTAGAGATTAAAAACTTCCTACATGTGTCAGAGAAATCCAAGGTTGGACACTGGTATTTATACTAGAATTACACTGAAATAAGGATATATGGATCAGGGTTTCCTCCTTACAAGCTACCAAATTTTGTCCCAGTCAGATTGTTTGCAAGAGAATATGCCAGGAAAATGCTCAATATGTATGAGCTTCATTTTGTGAAATACAAGAAGAAAGCACAATTCAAATTGAAGTCACATATTAGGCCCTACATCATCAATAAAAAAGCTGCAAAAAGAGAAGTGGAGGCCATTTTTAGTTGGATGAAGCTCAAACTCAGTTTTTTTTGTCCTATGATCCCTTGGGCATTATTTCAAAACTCATATCAGAGCAAGAGATTACGCCCTACACACATACACCCAGGCCTAGAATTGAACAATATGCTAATCATGAGCAGTGGAAAGAGGGTACCTTGTAGGAATCTGAAGAACAGATCATTCGCCAATCATCTATGCCAACACCAAATCCTAAAGAAAAGGAACTTAAAAGGGAAAGACAAGCCATGTCCCCTACTAATTTAGAAAATATAGATACCAAATTTATTTTTTTCAAGAGGGAGAAAAGGGAATCAATCACTGCTAAAAAAAAAATATTCACAAACTAATCCTCATTTTAAGCCTCAATTTATTAGTATTCGAGATGGGTCTCCAGAAGAGGTGGAAACACAACATCTAAATAATGAGACTCACTCAGAGATTCTAACTACTCCTCCTACCCGAATAAAAGAGATAGTGCAGTCATCTACTATGGAAACCACTATTCCTCCTTCTTCTCAAATAGATGAGACAGTGAAATTACCTACTGTAGGAGCAACATTTCAATCTCTAGTGTCATATAGTTCTCAAATTTAAACTCATAATATCATATTTTCAAGATATAAGGAGATAAAATTGAAGAATGGAGCTTTGAAAGCTCCCACATAATCTAAGTTTTGGAACAAAACTACTAAAACTCAACATAGACTATTATCTTCATTTGATTCAGAGAAATGACAATTCCAAATGGCCTTCATGGAACCATTACTTCAAGCTCCCATAATTCTTGTAGACTATAAAGCCTCAATTTTCTCAATTGATACCAAGAATATACATGAAATCGATCAAATTGATTTACACAAGAAGACAAGAGAGCTGATATTTTCATCACTTACAACTTCAGCCGTGAATGTACCCATATTACAATCATATTTAAATAATATCAATTCTTAGTTTAATATCAAAAAAATGTCTTATTTTTTCAAGGACAACAGAATCAAATCTCTGGAATATTTGATGATAAATCTAGGGCATGACCCGTAGGATGTCAAAGTAGAAGAAGAAATAATAAAGAGCAAAGAGGAAGACATTCATGCATTAAGGAAACAACTAAATCTACCCTTCATGGAGAATCCTTAAGCTAAGGAGGTTACTAGTATACAAATGGAGAAAGAAAATTTATTTACCATAGTGGTTGAGAAAAATGCACAAATACAGAAGATGGATCAGACCATGGAAGCAATTTTCAAGGAGAAGGAATAGTGGGAAGCATCAGGAAAATATACATCGGGCATAGGTACAGAAGAAAAAACTTTAGCAAAGACCACAACTTTAGAGCCTACAGAAGAAATTACTAGAGTTGCAGATGAAATAACATTAGTTTGATATGAAAAGGAAATGTTTTTGGTAGAATTATCTCGGATGGAGCGAAACAAAATCAAAACTGAAAATGCATACTTGTCAGAAATGCAGAAAAATTATAAACTTATCCAACAGATACAAAAATATGAAGACCAATCTTTTATCATTAAAATGTTGGTAGATATAAAGAATAGTATTTGGAAAAACATCAATGGCAATACAACAGATATGTGGCCTTCAATTCAGATGACTTTTGAGCAGGAAGAGTTGGTGCAAAGAGTAAAGACAACAATAGAGAATACACAGATGGTTTTAGAGCATGGGCTAGAAGAGGCACAAAAGATCATTAAGTTGTTAAATTAAAAAAACAGTGATCAATTAGAAGATGTGGACATTTCAGATAGGAAAAAAATAGTCATGGAAGTTAAGAGGGTATTAACAAAAAAGAACTTGATGATCCAATTAGAGAAAAAGTGCAAGGACCTTGAGTTGCAACTTAAGAGGTTCAATATAAAATTTTCATTGTTGCAGGAAAAAGGTTGCCTACTCTAAAGGATCCTAATGTAAAATTGACCCCATTAGAAAACTACCAGGAGAAAATGTGCAACATAGGTAAGGATGCCTCCAAGTTTGTAAAGGTTAAAGGAGTTATTAGTGGAGAGGCAGTCATGTAGGGATTGCAGTTTGATTTAAATATTCAGCGTGAAATTCACCACCTTTTTGTGAATAAGCCCACTTTTGACATTACACCAAAGTGGATGAAATATTCAGAAATATGGTTAATGTTTCCATTCCAACCAATTGATGAAAGATGGGATTGATTGCTAGAATTGATCAAGTGAAATGTAACTTGGGCTCATAGTTTTAAGCATCTAAAGGAACGAAGTTTACAGAAAAATAGAAACGTTCATCATAAAATTCCTATATATCCTCAACAACACAACAAACTACCATATTTTCCTTATCTTTCTCTCTTATCTCTAAAATATTTATTCATTTAACATATGTTATTTTTGTAAAAAACTTTTTTCTTTCAAGTCTGAGACAAAAATGTAATAGAATCTATATAAATATGTTGTGAAAGAAATTAATAAGGGTTTGAAATTGTGTGAAGAAAGGGTCTGCATTTTGATTTAAATTTGTGCATTGTATTGAAGTGGTCATTTCATTAATACAGAAAGTTTGTTCTAAGATTCTTGTATCAATCAATTCATGATTTTTCTTCTCATGTGATATTGTTATTTTCCCAGTTTTCCATATGTTTTCTCTCTCTATTTTTTTAAGAATATAAAGGCTTGAATTTGTTTAAATAAACTCTTTTATGGCTTATAAACAATATTCACATTTTCACTCTGATATTAAGTATAGAATTCATCTTAGCATGCTCTATATTTAATTGATACCTAATCATTTTCATCTTATTCACTCCACGGATGCTAAAAATATCCAAAAGCTTGCCTATCTTTCCCTGTTACTTCTAATTTGTTATTATTTTATTTCATCATCCCAACTTTTATGACTCCATTTCCCAATGGAATTTCCTTGCAGTTTCAACCAACTATTTGAAAAAAACAACCTCTAAAACTCATAGCTAGCCTAATATCTTAAGGAAAAAATATAAATCAGATAGAAATATCCCTCTCTGAAGCTAGAAGTGTTATATCCCAGCTTTAAAATTGGTTTTTTGGTTACCTATGTAATTTCCTTTGAGCCTAGGAAAATTTCAGAGTGATAACAAGATAGATATGATAACTTCTAAGACATAGTAATCAAGATTAACTAGGATTTGAATAGAGGTGGAAGACATTAAATAATAATGAGACTCAACCACTCAAACTGCCTAGGATTTTATATATAAATTAATAAAACATAAAATAACTAACTGAAGATATGCCAAGGTATATATTGTTAGAGTTTCAATGCAAGATAAAATTAAAACATGTAATCTTAGATAATTATCTTTCCCACTATGTTGTAATTCTTCTATTCATGTTATAATTAGGAACTCCTTACCTACTATATATAGGATTGATGTATATTCCATTCCCAACAAATGAATAATGCCCCTCTTTCATTTATTCAATATTATCTCTTTGTAGAAGTGATTTTAATTTGACAACTTGATCCTTAGGTGTTATTTTATGCATTTACATGTTATCAAAGAAAATATACAAGCCCATTTTCATGTTTTTGAGATACATTTATGAGAAATTCCTAGATTAGATATGGTTTGGCCTTGCTATATCCCATAGTTATTGAATCCGTTTTTTAATATCTTTCTAGAAAAATATGTTGAAATACTCCAATGTAATGAGCTAGTAGAGGCTATGACCATCACTTTGATTCATGTGGATTTGGAACTATAGACTTCAATTTTGATTAAAGAGCTAACTAATTGGACTACCACCAGTGTGGTAATGCAGTTCGATCCCACTACTTGAGTTAGATCATAAATGTGGCCTATAGAGGATTCAGACACCTAAAACTCATAATATTCAATGCTTCCCAACCAATTAGAGCATCGGTTAATGTTACATCATCACTTAACATGATCCAGTTAAACAAGTTGAACCACTTAAAATATTAGCTTACACTAAGAAAAAATTATCCCTACTATTTCTAGTCAATTTATTTCTTCACTGTCAATTGCTCCATTATATCTTAAGGAGGATCTTTGGCTAGGATCTTCACTGTGACTATTTCTTGAGACAATGATGTAGTATTTCTTAGAAGGGGGAAACATTTCATGAGTATTAATGGTACAAGAAAAGGGATCTAGAAAAGGGTCCAAGTGGTGGCCCTGATATGATCATCAATGATTGAAGCAATGAAACATTATTGATCCATAAAGGGTACAATACTGCGAATAATTTTTACAAGACAGTAAAGGTGCTAGATGAGGAGTCTGCCACAAAATTGGATTCATTCGAGGCAAATATTTACAAGCCTATTCAATATTTTCTCTTTAATTCAATTATGTAGAGTCCATGTGTAAATTATGGGGAGGATGTGAGAAGAAAGCATTCATTTGCAATTTTTGTTTCCTAAAAATCACTCTTTGTTTTTGGTCTGAGTAATCCTAAAAATATTTTTAGAAAACCAATCTTAATATATTTTTTCGGGGCAAGGATATGTTGGGCTAGCTTAAAAATAATAAGGGAGGGATCCTCTTCAAATTCAATTGAATTATTTTACTAGGAACCCTTCATTCGACAATCATATCCATTATGGAGGGATTTTTATCAAAATTATATTCTACTATGTATGCACTTAGAGATACATTTAAAATGTCTACTTTTATGGAATTTTTTTATCACCTTACAAGAGAAAAATATAAGCTTAAGTAGTTAGATGTTCTTTCTATATCATCAATTAAAGATTTTGTTCCTCATACCTCCAAACATAAGTAGAAATATTGGCTAAAAAAATGATTCTACTCAAGCCCATGAAATTACGTCCAATCATTAGTAACACATGAAAAATTCCCTTCCAACATATGATTTTAATGATTCTTCCACCAATATAAACTTGTAGAAGAATATTTCACATGAATAGTGTACTTTCTATAAACAATTTAATAATTTCTAAGAAAATTGCTGGGAAAAGTTGGGATTCTTATCTAAATCCATGAAGAAACACAACATTATGAAAAGTATATGGCATGCTTTCTTAGCTCAAGATTTATACACATATGAAGATAGTTGGACCTGGATTAGAGTGCATACCATCATATGAATCGTTCTCATGACTTTCTTCCCTCTACATCCCATGGTAGCAGCTCACAAACTTTTAGTTGAAAACTCTGCGTAACTTGATGTCTTGGGGTCTAGGACTATGTAGTTAGTTTATGTGTGTAATAATAATCTACTCCTCATTCCTAGCATCTCTACCTATTTATGTCATTTAGGTGATGGGAAAAAATATTTTTTCTCTGAATAAGGTAGTCATTTATAAACTATATGATCCAGGAGTTGTTCTTACCATATGGAAACATTGATCAGATTCTAGATTGTATAAGTTTGATAGTTGTGAGCCTAAATTTGCTTCCTATTTCATTTATCATGTTGATAATTTAGGTCAACTATAGAATGAGAGATTTGTATATTTAAATCATAAATATTTAAAAATATGGTTCTTCATCTTCCAAATGTTTCTTGTATTGATGGTCCTTATCTGATATGTGCTCTTAGAAAGAACATCAAAATCACTTTCTTGAAGGTAAAGTTTCACGTTATACATAACGTTTGAGTTGGTACATATTTTTTGATGTCTTTTTCAACTCATTATTTCTTAGGGGATAATTATGCACTAAAATTCATCGATGACTTCTCAGGAAACTCTTGGGTCTACTTCCTTAAGTATAAGAGTGATGCCTTTACAGAATTTAAGAACCTCAAATATTTTGTTCAGAAGAAGTCATCCTACATCATCAAGAAACTTTGCACAACTAGTTGGGGGGAATATGTCAACCATAGATTTACAGATATTTATATAGAATATGGAATTAAACATCAACACTCTATTCCCTCCACCCCTCAACAAAATTATTTCATTGAAAGGAAGAACCAAAGCCTAAGAGAGATGGCTAGTTGCATGATTTAGTACAAGAACATAAAACTTTCCTTCTAGGGCAAAACAATTAATTGTGTCAATAATGTTCAATATTTAATGCCTCATATCACAATGAATTATACGACTCTAGTGAATGTTTGGACCCATATCAAGCTAGATGTATCTTATTTCATAATATTTGGAAATCCATTGTGGGCATTAAGTCCAGATGAAAAGTGCAAAGCAATGGAAAATAAGATTGTTTATATTTGTTGGCTATTATGATGACATGAAAGAAGTTATTCTCTTTGATTGTAATTCTATGGAAAACATGTTTCAAATTGATGTCCTTCTTTATGAGCACAACAATTCCACATTGTCTCCTTCTCCCTTCTCAAATTTTAATGTCCATAATGGTCTTAATCGTGCTGATAATTTTATAGATATTGAATATAAAGAAATAATTTTTGAATGTTTTAATGAATAAAATAATAATTAAATAAATAATAAAATATTCATAATAATTAGTTAATTAACTAACTAATTAGTAACCTACACAAAGACATGTAATCACCATTCATATATATATATATATATAAATAAACTTCACATTAAATGCAAATATAATTTAAGTATAATAGATCATCAATTTATCTACAAAAGTTGTATCATATCCTTCGGTTATTCGATGTTTCATGTTCTGCCATTGCCATCACCCTGTCCTCTTTGCGTTGTTCGTTATCA
This sequence comes from Pinus albicaulis, assembly GCA_034641835.2. Lineage (NCBI taxonomy): Eukaryota > Viridiplantae > Streptophyta > Pinopsida > Pinales > Pinaceae > Pinus > Pinus albicaulis. The sequence continues at coordinate 951,807,203 of CM076581.1, read as the reverse complement.
TTGTAGCCAATACATCATTTTATCCCCTCACATGTTTCCTTCCTCCCTATCTTCCCATGCCACATAGGTCGATCCTCCGACCACTTTTCCATGACTTTCCATGTTCTCTACACTACCTATCTCCATGTCTTCCCATTCTCATCACCTTGTTTCCATAACTTTCTCCCCACTTTGGGACTACATTCTCTCGTCACAATAATATAAATCCATTATCATGCATGTACAAAATCCCATCCAATAAACCTAGATGGTCCTCTAGTGTTTTTTTTCTTTCTTTCTGATGTGCCCATCATCAATGTCACTTTTCTCGATCGGCTCGTGTTGCCACAGTCAAATATGTTCTATTAATTAGTTTCCGATAAATTCATCTCTTCCCAACCTCCTTGTCCTCCATGATTCATACAATTGTTTCTTAAATTTATATAACTTTATTATGTAGTTTAGCTATATATATAATTTAGGAGGAAGAATTAGTTTCCTCTAAGAAAAATAACAAAATTCTAAGCAACTAGGAGTTGAAAAATAACAAAATTTTAAGCAACTAGGAGTTAAAAGCCAAAATTAAGCACTATAGAGATGAAGTCAATAGCGTGTGATATAATCACGAAAACTTAGAAAAACTACAAACAAAATCTAATGAATAACAAAAGAAGTTGACATTGATGGTGGAGAAAATACTAGGAAGAGACAACAAAATTGACAAAACCACCAAAAGACTTAGTGATCATCATGAACAACTTAATAAAGTAATGGAGAAGTTGGGATGCTAATAATTCAAACTTTACGAAGACCAATTTATATCCAAAAAAAATGAAAAAGAACATGAACCTTCAGATCCACCTAACATATGCTTTTAAGGTAGCCAATATTACACTAGAGTTATAGAAAGAAACCATAACCAAATTAAGAATGAACTACCATAATATGATGTTAAAGATCAGAAAGGAGTAGTTGTTTGGGTTAGCAATATGGAAGGAATTTTTGGAGAAAACCCATCATTAGGTGAGAAAGAAAATATTATGATCGCCTCCAACACCTTAGAAGGTGAATCTTAAGAGTGGTTCCTCTGGTGGAAATATAAGTGTGACATTTGTTATTTTCACTAGCAAGCTTTCACTATAGCACTAATAAAAATATATCATGATGGGGACAATGAAAACCTATACAATAAATTTATAATCCTCATACATAAGGGCTATGTGAGTGATTATACCCAAAAATGAGATGTATTAGTGATAGGACACATCATATTCACTAAGGATTGACTATTGAAGATGTATGTTTGTGGACTAAAGGACTATATTTGTGTTGAATTGAAATTATGAAAGCCCAACACTATTGAAGAGGATAGGCATGCAACAAGGCTTACTAAACAAAATGAAGTTCAATAGGCCATTGGTCACCAAGGAATATGAAAACCAACAACAATACTCAAGTAAGAAAGAGATAAAAAATATATAAATATTGTGGAGACAAATGGTTACCAGGATAGGAATGTTTGAATGAGACATTATATACTAGTGAATTTAAGGGCTTAAACACCTTAGAGAATAAGTCAGAGAAATGGATAAAGAAAAAAAGTAATTTTCGCAAATGTGGGAAAGACTAGACACTAGGACATAAATGTGAATACATGTCCTTAAACTACTATAAATAGTAGATGGAAGGAAAGTAGAAGTACAAAATCCTGATGAATATATGACTATAACATACAATGTAGATTCATACACTATGAAAACATCATAAAAAGCATCATTAGATGCAATATCATGTTTCCAGCAAAATCAGGATGAAGAAAGAAAATTTTCAAAAAACCAATACATTAAGCGACTGAAAATTACATTCCATGTTACCTTTGATATCAGAAAGCCCAGTCTCTAGGAAGAAATAACACTAAGGTTAAAATATCACCAACAAACATGATGAGGATATTACAACCTAAACCCTTGAAACTTAAATGGATCATAAAAGACATAAATGTCAATATACTTGTAGATTCTCGTAGTACTCATATTTATATAAACATTTTCCTTGCTAAACAACTTAATATTTTTGTGTGCCTAATTAAGTACCTTACAATGGCTTCATTACTGGGCAAGCATTTGAGGAAATATGAGAATTTCATGAGGTTTATTCACCCACTTTTACAAGATCATCAAGGTACACATTACCTGAGAGGTACTACACATGACACAACATCCAAGTTCTAGTTATGGAAGTGGGATCCAAATATTCAAACTTACTACAACCTTCCAGGGACACATGACCACCCAAACATCAGAAAAATCTCACTAGTGACCTTTCCCTTAGCCTGAACCGTCCTTTTAACCCATCTTACCTTCGAATTTCAAGCATGTAGTCCTTTGCATGTGGTCAAAAGGCTCCAACCGCACACACAACTCACCATCCATGTGTCTACAACTGAACTTTCTAGGATCTTAGAGTGTGGACAGAAGCCTTGTTCTGTATTTTTGGGGCTAGCCTCCAGGCCAATTTCTCAAAACTACCCAGAACTATATCATATAACTACAAGATCCTTTAGAAACAATTTCCAAGCTATAATCATGTTCTAACTTATAAAAAATGCAATCATGTATTCAATAACTTTCTAAAAAAAGTACCTATAGCTCATGAATTCCTATCTTCTCACTTATTCATTACATCATTTAAGGGTCATCAAGACAACTCACTTCCATCTCTTACTATTTGTATAAACACATGTTAGATCATTCATTCAAATATATAACAAGAGTCTATCAAACCATGGAATACAACCATAACAAGATCACATCACATAATGATAAATATACCATGCTTATAACCAACATTTAACTTGAAAAAAACCATGACAAAGTGGTCATAGAATCATATATTAAAACAAAACTTGTGTTCATTGATCTCATTAAATATTAACACATATCAACATATGGAAATACCAACCGAGTCAAGGACTTTCACGTGCCACACGACCATATTGTGGGAGTTAACCAAATAATTCTTTCATCTCAATCACACTTGTGCCATATTCCAAGCATTAATATGGGATCATACGGGATACACCAAAAAGGAACCAAGTAGATATTCCAAAGGCTAAATAACCTCAACCTTCAACCATAGTGATTTCACTTAAATTGGTCCAAAGTTGCAGAAACTAAAAAATCTTGGATGCCTCAAACTTTATTCACCATAGCCAGAGGAATTTTCTTGTCTCCACCGACCTATCAAGAGTTCTAGGAGAAATACCATCTCCACCCTCAACCCTTTGGAATTTTCTTGATACCACCTCAACCAAGATCCAAAATATGCCCATCCAAATCTTAACCAAAACAAGGAACCCACAACATCATGGTTATTCGGGAAATCATGAATGCAAGATCATAAATCACTGTAATATACGAATATCATAAATAGATACAATAACTATTTCTTCCCTTAGTTTTTGTTGTCCAAGCTTCCTCTTGTACTGCCTTGCTTTCCTTGATTTCTTTCTCCCTTGTGTGTTCTCTCTCCTCTTAGAGTTTGATTTATTCATTAGCAAAACTAAGTTTTCCAAAGTTGAAACTGATCAAAATCTAATCAAAATTTGAGTAAAATATGTCAATTGTTTCTTAGGGGGCTTTTTATCAATGATGTTTGGTGTCTCTTCCTTTCCTTTTCCTCTTTTCTCTCATTTTCCTTTATTTTCTCTTTAATATTCCTTGCATGCATATTCATTTCTCTTCATCTTCATTTTCTCTTGTTTTCCTTTATTTCTTATATTAATTGTCATTTATTTCCTTTTTCCTCTTCCTAATGCCAATGCCAGTTTCCATAGCCATTAATTAACTAGAAGTGACCCCCAATGTGATGTTTTTCCCCTCATTGAGCTTCGAATACATATCCCATGGCGTTCATTTATTTTTTCCCTTTTACAAAGGCATATAATCTGGGTCTATTACAGTTTCGATCTAGATAATAGATATATAACTACATATAGAACTGTATACCCTACTGCTCAAATAAATGACTATAATTTTAGGTGAATAATGGTTAATGAATTTAGGAACATGGAAAATTTTAGGGGCTAATATTCGTAGGTGGGCTAATTTTAGATGGTTTTTCCAAAAAAAAGATTCGCCAATTTCCATTTTTTTATAAAAATGATTCGCCCAAATTTTACAATAAAAATCGCCCACATTACATAGACAATATATATAATATCATTATAAATTTGAATAATTTTACAAACACATCAATAAACATTTTATAGTTTTCATATTAGGGACTAGTGATATTTGCCAATTTTTTAAACTTCAAGATAATTTTCCATTCTTAAAATTATCCCTATTTAGGAAGCTATACTACAAACCTTGAAGAATAGTTCACGGATTTTAATTAGCAAGGTTAACGCTATAAACTATATGGTATGGACACTCTCATCCTGAAAGAATATCCAAATAGATACAATAACTTCACCAACACACAAGGAACAAGCAAAGTAAATCTCATAAAAAAATATAGACACAATTCTATAGAAACATGATCAACTAGATACAACCCTGCCTATTATGATCTTAGGACAAAGCATCTATGAGAGGATTAAAATGTTATGAATAATATAAGAATTAAATAAACAGTAAAATAATAATAATAATAATAATAATTACTTAATTAATTAATAAAAACTATTAGTTATGAAGGGTCAAAAGGCCAAATAACATGACCATTCACCTTCATGGCCAGTCAATGCCTATATAGGAAACCTCCAGGAAGGCATGTAATCACCATTCATATATATATATATATATATATATATATATATATATATATATATATATATATATATATATATATATATATATATATATATATATATATATAAATAGACTTTACATTACAATAAATACAACTGAGATACAATAGGTCTCCAATTTATCTATAACAAACATCTAGAAGAGAATCTACCACCAACACCTCTAAAACCCTAGTCTAATTAGAATGATGCAGGAGCATCAAGGGTGTTTTTTATTTTGTAAATATTTTAAAAGGGGGTGTGATAATTTTTAATATTTTATTAATTAATTTGAATAAAATAGGAGAAGGTGAGGATTTTTGTAAATATATTTTTATTTAATAAAAGGATATGAGGGAATTTAATTAGTTGAAGGATTTTAGGAATAAATACCTATCCTTTAGGGATGTTGAGAGATTTAGGGGTTTGTTGAGGAATTGAATGGATTGAGCATTTAATTAAATGATTTTTTAAAATTGTATAAATAGGAGGGGGTTTTGAGAGAAAAACACATTAGAGATTGTGAGAGAGTGTGAGATTGAGAGTAGGCTTGAACAGCAAGGCTGTAAGCCTTCAGCAAATTGTAAGGGCCACGACTGTTGAATATCTGGCCACGAAGGAAGTTTGTAAGTATTTGTTTATATGATAAGTGTGGTTTTTAAAAATTGGGTGTTGATTTTTGAAATGGTTTTAGTGATGCGCACTTGTATGGGTTGTGTTTATAAATCAAAAGCGTTGAATGATATACAATGATGATGGTATTCTGTTTATGGTGAATGCTCTTATATAAGCATGTTGGAATGGCAAACTGCTGTATAATTGGGTTTATAAAGTTCAGTGAATCGATGTTCAATTTTACACTTGGCTCTTTGATGATATAATATCACAACACAAATAAATCGGTGTCCCATAAGCAACATTTAAAAGATTGGTTGAATAACACATTGGAAGTGCAGCTATTGTTGAAATCGAATCTGGTAAGTTTGCATTGGTGTTTAAAATGGGTAATGCCGTAGTGTTACAGCAGTGAAGGCGTAATTAAAGTTCAGCCTTGAAGTTTCTATTTGGAGGGTCGATTACTTGCAGACTATATGGCATTATAGTTGACTGAAATAGATCACTGTTGGTTGATATATTAAACATTGTGGAAGGCGTTGGTACATCGACTTGGAGAGTCGATTTTATAGAAGACACAATTGTTTAATAAACATTAAGTTGAACTGTTTGAAATCGTGTTGAAGCTGCAGGTTCAGAGATTTAAGAAATTGGGTTCAATAGCAATTGAATCATGAAGGGCGTTGTTGATTAAATAACATAACACGTTGAATGCAGTTGAAGGTGTGATAAATTGTTGTTGTGGAAAGATCGATGTGTATTAAGATCGATTAAGCCTTTGCTGTAGAGTTAAATTGGTGTTTGTTGTAGGATTAATAAATCATTGCCATTAATAATGATTGTGTTCAATGTGTTCAGACATTGTTTGGTTGTGTGATGAGAATTGGATAACATGTCAAAAGCGCAATGCAGAAGCAATGGAACGGTTTTCTGGACGTTGAAGAGAGTATCAGCTCATTTGCAATCGATCATCAGAGTTTTGCTGGAGAGAAAACAACTTTTTAATAATCCATAATTGACATGCCAGAAGGTGTGATCCAGAATTGATAAAAGTTTGATGAATTAAATCTGAATTGACAGCGTGGAAAGAAATGATGAAAACGCAGTTTTCCAGAGTATTTGTAAGGGTAAATGCAATTCCTGTGGACGATGATTTGCTGAAGAAAACGGAGTTGCAAGTAAAAAAAAACCAGAACGAAGAAACCGGATGTAGGGCTGCAGCAATTGTATGAAGTTGAACGCCTTAACTGTGTTGTTTAATTTGAACGTTGTTTAACAGAAATCGAAGGTGCAGATCATGAAGAAACAGTTAAATCTCGACTTAAGTGCAGGTAGAGTCAATGGGTGAATTGCAGAAGCGTTGTTGAGGTAATCACTTTTATAGCATATCGAGATTAATTATTGATCCCTTGCGCTATGTTGTGATATGTTAAAAAGTGCAGATATAAAAAATATTTGCAATGGTCAGAGTTTTATATTGGAATCCGAATTTGTATTGAGTTGAATTCATATGTGGTCAAGTGGAGATTTTAAGCATGGTTACATTGACCTTTTTGAATTTTAAGTATAGCCATATGTGAATGGGAATTGGGTGATAATAAATGAATGTGATTGAGAAATTTTAAATCCTATGTTGTGAAAAACTTCCGCATGAAAATAATGAATTTGTGAAATTGCCAGCTATTGAAACTTGGGTTTAAGTCCTTTGAAAAGGTGATTGTTAAAGTATGGTTTCACACCATTGTAAGAAGAGGTATGGAATATGGATTGTGGAATAATGATTTGAATAGTGAGTTGTTAAAAAATTTGATATCTATGGAATGGTTGTGATGGAAAGTTGTGAAAATGAAAGGGATTGATGTTTTGATTTGGGCAAAAGCTGAGCAGCATATTTGATATGTGTTGGTTATGAAGATCCTGGTTATTGCAGGCTTGGCCTGCGTCATAGAACAAAATTGTTCAAGACAAGTCTTTGAGGAGGAGCCTTCATAGAAAAAAAAAACTTAATGGATATGGCTACGAGGCCATTTATTTTAGTTATATTTCATTCAACAAACCATATTCAAGTGTAATATCACCTTTAGGTTATGCCATTTCAAAGGATCCTCAATAATTTTTTTAATTTATTGGATTACTTAAGTGGGAGGTTACTATGATATGAGAATATTCTTATTTGATGAAGAATATCACATGGAATATCATTAATCTTCGCAAGGGAGGAAATTTAGTCCATTGTAAGTGGGTCTATAAAACTATATATACATCAAATGGCTTGGCTCTACTGACAAATATATGCCACAAATTATGGTAAATGATTTTTCATTTGTTGAAGCAATTTTTTAGTTGGAAAGGTTTTCTCCTATTATCTATATGGATTTTATCTATATTGTATTGTCACTTACTACCTCATAAGGCTATTTTGTTTAGAAGATGAATGTAAAGATCACCTTTTTGCAAGATGGTCTAGATGAAGAGATTTACAAGGAGAAACCTCCCTTTTTTGTGTAGGATTATGTTATTGTTTATAGGATTCAACTTTTTTTTTTTTGGTATCAAACAATATCCTAGAGCTTGGTATGATAATATGGATATTTCCTACTTGCTTGAGAATCCAACCATTCTAATTTTGATCCTAACTATATACCTCTTACTACACAACGGTTAGTAAAGAAATACTTCTCGTATAAGTGCTTATTATTCTAACAAAAATATCAAAATATATTATTATAAAGCCTAGAAATAATAATTGTTAGTATGGTTTTTCAATAGCTACACACAAAAAACTATAACAAAAACTAGTAAAATAAAATTTCAACATATATAAATCATACATAACAAATGGCAATTCAATTACCCAATAGAAAAATAAAAAATATTATATTATGTTCTCATTCAATGGGAAACCTCGTTCTAAAAGTAGATAAAAAGGGACCTCCTCCTTGGGATAGTTCATTTGTAGTTCTTTTTGTATCTCAAATGGTTTTGTCACTCCAGAAATTGTAATGCAATCCGAAAAAAAAAAACAAAAAAGAAAAAAAAAATAGAGTCTCTAGTGGATAATGCTTGAATTCTTGTTACTCATAGGCTTGATGATGAAAACATATCATGTAGAATGAGGAGAAAAAGCTCACTATTTATAATAAAATGATAGGTTAGATTTGATGAGTTCAAAAAAATATTTTTTGGACAAAATCAAGATCTAACCAATTTGGTATTTTATTATTATTTGTGAGCGAGAAAGGTGAAATGGTCAATAAATTTTATGTAGATAACTAACTAAAAAATTAATAATTTATTGATTTATCTAGGTAAAATGTTTAGAAATAATTAATAAACAGCAGGTATATTAATTAATTGTAGTGAAATGGTAAAATAAGTTAGAAATAACTTACAAATAATAATCTAATAAATTATCTCTTAGAGGATATTCAATAGATTAAGGAATAATCAATAAATAAACACTTTATTGAATTACTCCTATGGAAACGAAAAATGTGGGTGAAAATTATTTTGAATTGTCTTCACTTAAATAGGTAAAAACACGAGAATAACATAAAATTAATGAATTTATGAGCTATTCTCATGTAATTGAACTAAGTAATGGAAATAAATTAGGAACATTAGGTTGTCTCCTCAAATAAAATTTGGTTTTAATGTGTAAAAAGCATATTTCATGACATATTTTAAACCACCTAATTAATTGTGGCTAGGTGTTGTACTGTACAACAACCCTCCCTTTTTCCAAAATTTTAGAATAAAATTCATTTAGAAATAGGGTCCCTTTTTTCTTCTTTTAATATAGGAATAAAAGACTTAGAAATAAAGATTCATTGTTTTAAAAAGACTCATTACATATCTTTATTACCAAGGGTGTACAAACAAATACAACATTCAAAAAAACTTCCGATCCGATCAAATATAAAAGAATTTATTATAGAAAATAAATCAATTACAAAAGTCCCATGAACAGTAATCGGAAATCGGAAATCAGAAAAATCTTTGAGAGAAGCTTTACATACATGTTCAAAATCTCCGATGCGATTAGTCCAATCGCAAAAGATTTAAGTTATTCATTCACATATCTCCGATGCGATGCGATTAATCGCAATCACGTGATCGGAGCACTTTTAATAAACTCTTTTTGGTCAATTAAAAATTCTCCGATTGCGACGCGCTTTATTATAAAACACTTTTCAAAAGGAAATAAATGTTTTTTTTCGCTTAAATAAGAAGAATCTCTATATGGTAGACCCCACCATATCGCAATCGGAAATCGGAGAAAACCATTGATAATTCTTTTCGATTGAAACTCTCCGATGCGATATACCACCATGAAATCGGAAATCGGAGACGTTTGCAATCGCAATCATAAATCGGAGAAATCTGTATTGTGATGTCTATGTACCATTTTGAATACTTCCGATGCGATTGACATTTAATACATTACATTCATCACATTGAAGGAATTCAAAAAAGGTAATTTTATAATATTTCACAAGCGCCAAATCTCCAATTATACGTTCGGCATTCAATAACAAATCAAATGATTATTGGTTTACGATTCTGTTTTGAATACGTGAGTGTGACCCAAACAAAATATTTAAGTGTTACACAGATTTAATAAATAATGAATCATGAACCCATAATTTTTATAATCGTTCTTTTCAATTGCTTGTTTATCACGACTGAGAGTTTATTGCCTTGCAGAATCAAAGAACGCCAAATCCTTTCATTCGCAGACCGAGAGAAACAATATCAGACACAGAAATGTCGAAGAGAACAAGGAGAATGAAGACTGTTGTTGCAGCTAAGTTTGTTGAGAGTCCTACAGTCTCGAAAGAAAAACCAGTAAAGCTGAAGCTAGTTACAGATACATCATGTCAAGGGCTAGGGAAAATGAAATGGGAAGGAGTTTATAATCTGATTGAGAGTGAAAACCCTAAAGTCACAGTAGCAAAGGTATCAATTCCGGATGAAGATAACTCAGATTCTGACTCTGATATTATTGAGAGAACACTTGCGAATTCATTCCTACATCGAATTGCAGCCAGAGAAAACATCATTCCTTATTATGATGTGATTCGATGGGTCATCGATAGTGTAGAAATTAAGGACAGAAGGTTTATTTCAGCTTCTGGAACATCTTTTGGATCATTCAAAGCAGAAGACCTCAAATCAATGTATCATCTCTCTGATCCGCAGAAGGTCTATAATAAAGAATTTGTCAAAGAGTTTGCTGATAGTAATAAAGTTCAATCCAAACCTATCAAAGATTGGAGGAAAAATCCTGAAAAACAAAAAAATGAATCATCTGGTATGTATTCAGTAGATTCTCTTTCACCCCCATACTGGTATGCTGCTGCTATGATGTGTAGATTATTTGGCAATAACAATTCTGCTAGGTTTTCTATACAAATGGTTCCTTTAATCCTAGCTGCTGTCAATTCTGAAATTATGGACTGGGCTATTATTCTTTCCGATAGGATAGCTAATAGGATTCTCCAATACAGACAAGATAAAATCGCTGGAAATACCACTCCCTTTTTCTTCTGTGCTTATGTTTTAGACACTCTTTGTTTTAATTCTGAGTTTCCCTTGTTAGGATGGAAATGGACTGCCAAAGATCCCACCCCGATTAATATATATCATAAACTCCTTTGGAAAGTTCATTTCAAAGATCATGTGTATAGAATATGTCATGGTTTCCTTATTCCAGTCTTTCAAATAATTTTTAATCGCTTTCCCCCTAGATTCTCTGACAAAGCTAAAGCTGACTTATCCTCAATAGGAGATTGGTTTGGAGAAGAAAAATTCACATATGTCAGGATTTTCGGGAGTATAGTGGAACCCCATGTTCTCCCTCTTTTTGTTCCAGATAAACTTCTAGCCCAGGAAATTTCCTATCAATTGACAGTTGAAGGAATGTCCAGATCTCTGAGTAATAGCAAGAAAAGAATGTGGCCATCGTTTCCATTCAATTGTGGACATTTTACTTTGAATGATTTCAAGCATGCAGAAAAGGAAGTCTCCAAAATAAAGGGTTTTAAATTGGAAACAATCCCGGGGAGACAGTATGATCCACAAAAGATAGCTTTTAATGTTACTTCTTCAGTTTCAATTGCTCGGTTGGAGCATGAACCAGATGAATTTGATGATTTGTTTTTTTCATTAAATGACTTTTCTCAAGTTTATAATTTGGCCAAGTCCAAATTCCAGAAAGAAGAAATGAATAAATTTATGCTATTTAGAAGTCAAAGATTGTTGAAAGTTCCTCTAGACCAACTGAGAATTCCTATACAAGGGTCAGAAATAGAGGATACATCTGGAAAAACACCAGGAGAAACATCTACCAGTAAAGTCACTACACAATTGGCTACTAACCAGCCCACTGTACATACTGAAAAGGTGAGCACTGATGGCAAATCCGATGTAAATACTGATCAGCAGTCCACATCTCAAACAGAGAAATAATGCACAAGTACTGATACTAATGTGCATAATAAAAAAGAAGGATCGGATAGCAAAACCATTGAGTAGGAAACAAATACAGAGAAATCAGATACACAAATTGGAAGAAGCAAAACTGATGAAATTATAGACTCTGCCGATCTTAATGTTTCATCTCAATTATTGAAGCAATATGATCAATTTTCTCATCAATTAGGACTACAGGATAATCCTGAAGAGAAAAATCCAGAAGATCAGGATGTTGAAATCATTCCTGAACATCCTACAGGACAAATTGTGTTGAAAATTGAGGAGATCCATCCTCTGGATGTATTCTACAGCCCTAAACATAAGGTTGTTGTTAAAAAACAGAGAAAAAGAAGGAAGATGGATCAGGACACAATTTTTTCTTCACAGGAAGAATTCATGAGTATTGTTTATAAGAATGCCGAAGTGAATCCATCTGAGGATCTCACTAAGTTATCCCAATATTCAGGAGCATACAGAGCTGCGACAATAGATAAATCTGCAGAAGTTTCTCAGTTGATGACTCAGAAATATCTACATCTAGCTTTACTTGAAAAACAAGCTAATGAAAATCAGCAGAAGATTTCTCAATTTGAACAGTAATTTCAAAATCAAGAGCTCAGAATTAAAGAGCTAGAAGAGCAGCTGACCACAGAAAAGAAGAAAGTTGATGAACAAGCTCTAAACAAACAACAACAGATGAATCAAGAAATTTCAAAGTTACAAAATTTGTTGCAAGATGAGCAAAATAAAAAGATTGTACAAGAAAAAGAATTTCAAGCAGCTTTAGACAAATTCAAGGATTTTCCCAAATTAAATGAATTCAAAACAGAAGCTCTTGAAGCCAATAAAATGCTATCTCAGCAGTTAAATAATTTTTGTATGAAATTAACTCAAACAGAGCCATTTATTGATATCACATCATCTTTAATACAAGATATAGTTACTCTTAGGCAAGATATTGATGATGCCGATGAAAAGATTTCTGAATTTCTTATTTGCAAAGATACAGAGAAGGGAAAAGAAGCTAATCTACCTCGGATAGAAGAAAGACATAAGGAAATCATGTTTACAGAGTGGGAGCACCAGTTGATGAAAGCCGAGAGAGCTATATCAAGAGCTAGAAGTATGATGGGTAATGTAACACAATTTATCAATGATAGCTTGTATGCATGTAATCTCATTTCAGATTGTGTTCCAGGATTTTTTACTCAAATTCAAAGAAATTGATCGCAGATGGAAGGAAGAAATGATGAATAAAAATCAACAGATCAATAAGCTTCAAACAATATCTTGGGATAATTTGTGGACCTATCTAATTAAGCCACTCAATCAACAATCAACTATTAAATGCCTATCAAATGTTGTTGATTGTTTGATTTCAGAATTCTCCGATGCCACATACTTCGGACAGTTACATTCCAAGATGATTCATCCATCAGAAGTACAGGAAATGTTGAAAATTTGCCACCTGGCTACATCGAGCGAGAAGGAAAAGCAATGAATCAGTTTCATTTTAAGATAGTATTTCTGTTTTTAATTTGATAGATTGTAGCAGTAGTAGTAGGATTCTTCTTTCATGTAATTTCATATTTAAACCCTTCTCATGCATTGGAGAAAGGGTCCTAAATTGTAATATTTTTGACTTGGAGATTACATTTCTGTACTCCATTGCCTCTTATATTTTATAAAGGATCACATCTGGTGATTTTATGCGGAATTATCTTTAAAGTGTTGCATTTCTGTACCTTGGATTTGATTTTGCATCTGAATTACTGGATTAGAGTATCAGATTTCATTTGAAAGCTTTCAAGATGGATAAGGTATTTTTATCTATTCACTGTTGATTTCTTTTGTCGTATGATATTCACTTTAAAATTTTCTATCATTTATATATATTTGGTTTTCACAACGTTTCTTTATATATCATTTTTTAGTATAATTGAAATGTTATCTTTCATAAGTATATGTAGATGATATATAATGATGAATACAATATGCTAATATAACTCTGTTTAATTTCTTAAACAGAATTATCTTTATTTGTTTCTACACATTTCAATTAAACGATAATACATTTTTATGGTTATTGTTCAATTGGAACAATTTTAAGTTGTATTCACATACGATACCCGAGTTAACTTTAGAATATTTTTATTAGTATTTAGATTAAATTAGATAGTCTCATTTTAGTTATTTAGTCCCATTTTCACTCATCCAAATCAATCCATCACCAACCCATTAGTTATAAGGAAACTGGTCCTTTCAATCCAGTCGGAGCCACCATACCAAACGGATAAGGAGCTGTCCTAAGGTCCCGACCGGGTGGATTTACCCAATGTTTGAAGCAGAGATTTTCTAGGCTTTAACATTTTTGGCGCTAGAAGGAGGGCCTGAGCTATGAATGGCAAGTAAATATTTATCCACAGGCCATTTTGAGAGCAAAACACCCTCATTAACTTCTTCAATTTCTTCTGAATTACAAAATCCTGGAGAAGGAATTCAGAAGAGTATTCAGACACCCACTACCAAAATCTCAAAACAATCAAACAATCAAAATCCTGAGTCTCCTGAAGTACAAGATTTAATTCATAAATTAAAAGGATTCTCATTATCTCTAGATGAGTCTGAAATATCTTAAGGTAGTGTAAGCTCAAAATTTGTTCCTTCAAAACCTCTTACTAGGCTTCAAAGTGAAAAACTTGGTATTTCTTTGAAAGAATTCCCTTTACCTAGTAGAGTCAAGACAAGAAGAACTCAATCGGAATCAGTAAGTGATATAAGTTCTTCATCTCATATTCAATCACCTGTTTCCGAAAACCCAACTCAACAAAGTGCAGTTCTTTCCACGTCATCTGCTCCATCATCATCAATCTCAACATCATCTATTCCAACAACTTCTGTTCCAACATCACCAGTCTCTACTACTCCAACAGTTGTTACAGTAATGACTAGACCATGGGCTAGTAAAGGGGCTGTCAACATGCCTGCACCTTTACATGATTTACCTGACAATCCTGGAAAATGGCTTCCAAAATTCAGTCCAGAGCTTAACATTCCAGCCAAAGAACACATCAATAACTTTATGCTGGCTGTAAATTTGAATGGAGTCGTAGAAGAAGATGTTGTAGTCAGACTATTCCCTTATACTCTTCAAGGGGCAGCAGGATCTTGGTACTTTTCATTACCTTCAGGATCCATAACAAGTTGGGCCATTTTTGCAGATCATTTTTTAACCAAATTTGGAGATGACATATCAATAGCTACTTTAATCAACGATCTCTCAAATTTGAAGACAGAACCAAAGGAGCCGATTAAAGATTTCAACGCTAGATTCAACAAACTCTTGAACAAAATCCACACAGATTCAAGGCCTAGTGAACAAGTCAAAAGTGAATGGTACATAATTGCTTTGCCCTCAAACATAGAAAGTTTTGTAGATAGAGTTGCAAAACCTACGTTAGCCGAGAATATGAAAGAGGTTATTGCAGTAGAAAAACGAATTATTTCTCTAGAAAAGAAAAATTCTATTGAGGAAAGGAAATCCAAGAAGGTCAGCTTCAAAGATGATTCGAGGAAAAAGGCCAAAGATCCATACGACATGGAAGGTTTACAGAAAGTTCTTAAAACCATGTCAAATGAAATGGTTGAAATAAAAAAACAAGTAGCTGAAACTTCTACCAAAAAACCATTCCGAAATTTCAAAAGAAATCAACTTGAGACTAAACCTCCCAATTCAATCTCTAATGTATAGTCAGAAGAGGAAGAAGAAGAAGATACATCTCTAGTATCAGATGAAGAAGAAGAGAATGAAGAAATAGCTGAATTGCATGGAATGTGGGATTTTATTCTCCCTAATTCTGATAGTGAGGTAGATCAAGAAGCCATGCCTGTAAGTACTAGAAGTAAATCTACATCGGAGTCTGTACAAACAGTTCCTAAAAAGAAAACTACAACTCCAAGTACCAAAGACAAATCCCCTACAAAGAAAACTTCTCCATTACCTACTCAAAATCAGCCATCTTCTTCTAATCCTCCTACATCAACATCAAAGACTTTGGTGGTGTCAGATCCTATGGAGTATAACATTGTTGAAGACATGAAAAAGATTAAAGCAAACATTTCCTTACATGAACTCAACAAATTCAAACACGAGCAGAAGTTGCTATTAAAAGAATTAAATGCTACACCAATCGCTCATTTACCAAGTGGTGTAGTTGCAAAAGCAACTAAAGGGACTGGTAAGCCACTAGACAAAGTAGATGCTACTGATACTGTGCTCATTGGAGAAAGATCAAATTCTCAGACTCCTCCTTTTCTTTTGACTTATGAAATGTACAATAAGAATATGCATAATTGTTTAATTTATTCTGGAGCATCCTCTAATATAATGCCTACTTCTGTTTGTGCCAAATTGAATATTGAACCACAGAAATTGGCAGTTCATATTGTTCAATTGGATCACTCTAAAGTTCAAGTTGTAGGAGAAATCAATTCAGTTACTATCAGACTAACTTCCGATCCTAGGATTGTCCAAACAATTGATATTTTGATTGCAGATATTCCTGAATTCTATGGATTATTTTTAAGCAATTTGAGTGTACAAACAATACTGCAGAATATGAAGCCTTGATTCAAGGACTTTATAACGCTATAGGGTTAGATGTTAAATACTTGAAAGTCTTTGGTGATTCCGAAATTGTCATAAAACAAGTGAGGAATACTATCCATTGTCTTTCAGGACATCTTAAACACTATCAAACCCTAGTACAAGATCTTACCACTCATTTTCTAGCATTCAATATTTCTTCTATTCCTAGGAATGAAAATACATAAGCTGATTTGTTAGCTAATGTTGCATCCAAACTCCTTCCTGCTGAAGATTGCAGTCCTTATAGATTTTCAGTAGAATTGATTTTTCGCCCATCTGTTCCAGATAATATCACAAATTGGAGAGTATTTTACCATGATCAAGATATTTTAAATTTTATGACTTCAGAGAAATCATATGATGAAAAAATTATTGATGAGGATGATCATGATTTACAAATTGCCTCAAAAGGTAATGAAAATCCCAATCCGAAATCTGTTGTTAAATTAGAGGACTTATATGATATTAAAGACAGATTCAAGAAAGTCACTAATGCTAAACTTCAAAGTTCCACTTTGAAGTTTGAATTAGTAAATCTTGGCCAGGGAAAATTTTAAGAACCCCCCTAAATTTATATATATAATAAATAGGCGAATCCCCATGATACATAGGAAAAATGGAAGGCGATTTTATTAATAATATAATATGTATATATAATTTTTTGGCGAATCTCTCACGAGATTATATTATCTTGTAAAATCATGGCGAATCACCAGTACAAATGGCGAATCACCAGTACAAAATGGTGAATCATTGTCTAGTGGAGTTTGAGGTGTTGGTTCCAATGAAGATATGGTGGTTGAACCAGGAGTAGAAGGAAGAGAACCACTGAGACCAAGCATGGCACATGGTGACTCGTGAGGGAAGTAGTTCTCGTGTAGTTTGGAAAACGCGTTCTTCTAGTTTTGCTAAGCGTAGTGTTGTTGCTCATGCTACTACTAGCACTGATATTGAGGTTGGAGAGGAGTTTGAGGAAGCATGGAAGGTAGCAGTTGTGGAGAATTACAAAGAGTACCACATGATGGGCTCCATTTTTCCCTTTGGTATTTGTGCCTGCAAGATCTTCTGTCCATTGAACCAACAATTAACTGTTCAACCAAAAATCAACTTGATTGAGTTGATTAGGTACGAGTCAACTTAGACTAATCTTCAAAACTATGCTTTGCACTATCCCATATTTATCACACTAATGCTACACAACATTGTGCATTTGCATCCAACTCTCATGCATGCACACAAAATTTTCATTAACATCTATAACCCTAACCAAGTGAGAATTGATCAACAATTTGCACCAAAGTTTGTTAGTGTTGAAAGTTCATAAGAAATTTAGATCCATGGTACCTAGAGAGATATTTGGTGTAGAGGATTTTGGACACCCTTAATCTTCTCATTAACCTGAAGAATACCAGAAGTTAGAGATCTGTTTTCAAAGAAACAATAAATTTAAAGTGGCCAGTCGAGGATATGATAGCTGCTCAGGTGAAAGAAAAATTGGAAAGGATCAAGAAGATAGTAAAGATATGCATTTTTAGCACATATTCTACCATAGAAGCTCAACAAGAATAATGGACACTGGTAGGGATTGAAGAGGAACTCCTAGCATCAGGGAAGAAGCCACAAGCAGTTATCATTAAAAGAGAAATCATCCTAACTACTGCCCTCTAAATTTCTCAACATTTTCTACGTGTCTGATGTTTGGTCAGACAGAAAGCCTGTGGCTTGCCAGTTGTGGTTCTATTATTTTATTGAGCAACAACTCTGTACATTTAAGACAATAATAAAAAGAATATTTCAATTATAAAAAAGAACAGAATCTTGATTTTTTAATGCTCAGTGTCTTTCTTATTCTTTAACTTGAATACAGTGTGACTATTGTCAGAATAATATGCTAAATATGAACATAGGATGCATCACTGCTAAAAAGGTTTGGCTAAGGTGAATAACAGCCTTTCATCTTTGACTTTTGAATTGTTTGGACTCTTGAGGGGAAATATTGGAGAGGCAGGGGCCAGGCTTGGTTCAAGAGAGACAACTGGGAATTGGATTGCATATTTACTCTGTGATATTATAATTTATAGATGAGACTAGACGGACAGACATCCTCGAAGGTTTACTATTGCTCTGTAGACTTTCAAAAGGCTTTTGGCACTACACTGTTCCCAGGAATTTACCCATCAAGCAGCTTCGTGTCCTTGGACTACTTGAGGACATTGTTTCTGGTGTGATGCAGCTTTATGATAGAATGATTGGCAGATTTTGCGATTACTACAGATTTTCTTAAGGTATCACGAGTATTGGGGGTGTCAAGTGGGTGTGTGTTCTCTCTCCCAGACTAGTTGGGATCTACATTGATTACCCGCAATTCATCAGGGAATTTTACTCAATCTCAGGATGGTTGCCTACATCAGATCCTGGTTTCATTCCTTTTATTTGTAGATGTTGTATAATTGGCCTCCACTCCAGAGGGGTCATAGAGTCAACTCGATGCATTGGATAGATTTTGCAATAATTGATAACAGACAATTAACCTTGGGAAATTATGATCGCTAATACCACCAAAGAGGCCCTCTCAAGTATATCATTTTCCCTTTCTGTGGAAGTTAATGGAGATTACCACATTTTATGCTTAGGGGTCGAAAACCATTATTTTTCGAATACTGAGAATGAATTAAAATGGATGTTATATTTTGCATAGTGATCAACAAAATAATGGATGTTATATTTTGGACAGTGATAGTCAAAATCAATCTTGTGTTTCATGCTTGTATTGAAAATGAATGTTGTATTTGAGGCAATAATGATAAGTAGTTCTACCAAGGAAGCCATCTCAATCTCATTCTTTTATTATGTATTCCTCTGCAGCTGTACTTATGTAATTACAATAGGTGGCCCATCAAATTGCAAACCTATCTGAAATGATTACTGATCAGTCCCATATAGGAGAGTTCAATAAATATAAAGTTTTATGAAGCCTTCAATATAGCAGTCTTTCCAGATTTCAAAAACTAGGCTCATATTCTGTCAACTTAAAATGTTACCTACATTAACAAAATAGAAGGATAGCTGTTGTAGAAAGCAGAAACTGCTTGCAGAATACTCTACCAACCATGTGGTGGCCAATGTCGACCTTTATGTAACAAAGATAAGTGTTGAAAGATCAGTAGACCAGACACAATTTTGTGGATTACAGGCTAATGAGATTGCCTAATACATCAACACTTAACTGTGACCTCAGGTGTTTCAATATTAAAAATGATTTCTAACATAGAAAATTGAATTGATTTTATTGTTGATATATTATTGTTATTTAACTAACATTGTAGTAGGAGTCAATTATAGCATCTGCAAGATACTCGTATTTGGATAAAGGCAGCCCAGCCAAGGAGATACGCCCATCCTTTGTCAGGTAGACATGCCACTTCTTTGTCATGTTCTCACTCTGTTTGAATTGAAAAGATGTATTCCTTCTCATGATTCATCTGCAGATGAAAGACATCGAATGGAACCTTTTTCGAATGAAAGCCTTGCACATACTTCTATGGAATATTCTTCAGTAGCTTCCATAATTTCATGAACAGCATTATGGAACAATGACTGAACTGTCCACAATTACAGACATGATGAGAATTCTATTTCACGTCCTTAGTAAAATACACGAAAATTAGATCAACTTGATAATACTTGCAGTGTTTATAAAATCATAAAGCCTGGGTGAATCCATGTGCAAAATGTGTGGATCGTTAAGAAAATGCATCAAAAGCCTTTTGATTTGAATGTTCTAATATATTTATATTTTACAGCTTTATATAAATTCCTATTATGTTAATAGTGAACACCACTCCACTGAGACAACAACCATAGTACACCTCTTTTAGAATGATAGGCTTTTACTGTACATAGAATGCCATGGAGATTCATCCAACAAGCACCAATAGTGTTTGAACTTTGAACTATGGAGGCAATTTGAAGAAATCATCAGGTCACCAGGACCGATCCAAGATCACATGTAGCACCCTGTCAAATGGTGCATACCTCATGATACCTCATGAAAATAGATGTGATCGTCTGATAAGTGGAGATATGTATTTGAGCCCTTGGTGTCACCAATGCCAAAACAAATCAAAAAATACTAATTAAACTCCTGGTGATTTCTTTATCTTGGCACAACTTTATCAAATGTTTAGTTGTTTAAAAGTAAAAGTTGAGATCACGCTATCCCTGTGTCCATTCCAAACAGTGTTTTCATTTTATTTGTTATTTTCCAGCTGTAGCTACATCAACTATATATGAAATATTAACTTTATCCACTGTTTCAGAATGTAAAACTTATGTTCTTATCCGAATTTATATCACAGATGTATCCGCATAAAAGTATCACAGATCCTGAACTTGTCCGAATTCCTTACTTCTGTTCTTACTAAAATCTGCACTTCTCTAACCTCTGAAATCAACACCCTTTTAACCTTTGTGATCCACACTTGTTCACTTCTGAAATCCACATTTCATCACTGTTGAAATCCGCACTTTATCATTGTTGACATTTCAGAGAAATCCGCATCCTTTTCTTCCTTAAGTACGCATTGTTGTCTTCTTGTAAACCCACGCTGTTTACCACTGTAATCTGCAGAGGAATCCGCACTTTCCTATTGTCACTTCTTTAGAGAGGTCTGCATATTCTTCTCCCCTCAAATGAGCCGCAGGTCATGCTATATATACAGTGTTTTGTTATGCCTTTAGGCTGACCCTACACCAAGGTTGTAGGCCGACTTCTTCACTGCAAATAGGCCGACTTACTCACTGTAGAATTAGGCTTATCTTCAACGTTAATTGAGGGCTATTATGAGCCATTCTTCCACAAGGTCTTGGAGGACATTCTTCAGACTAGACACTTTATTTTCACTACTCTTAATTACATTTCTAAACCAAAGAAAATCCATGTGAATGCCACCCCCAAACTGGGTTATGAGACCACAGGGACGAAGGATGGATGTTGGATTTATTTCTCATCCATCCCAACCCACAATACTCAAGAATATAGCCACAACCAGACACCTACAATGCTTTCCCTCATGGAAAGTTTTTCAAGGTATCTCACCCAACATTCAAACAGTGACAGACCTCTTCCACTTAGCAAAACACAACACAAGGTCATGATCTCCATTGAATCCATCCCCTCTAGTTCCACAGTGTTGGCATAAAGAATTTGAGCTACTGGTTGCTCTTTGGGAATCCCTGGAATTTGTATACCTTGGCTCATTGCAGTGATCCAGACAAGTGGATAATGAGATTTCAAAGATACCTTAGCTCATTCGCAGTGAACATTGATTTAAACAAGTGGGTAATGAGATTGCATGTTGCTTACTCTACAACTCTCTCTTCAAACACAACTCCTTCCTTCCACTTCTGCCACAACCCCTCTAGCTTGGCACATACTCACATTTTTCAAGATCACTGGCTTCTTGGGTTGGTTATATGGAATGCCAGCTATGGAGGCATGTGTTCTTTCAGCATGAGGAAGAATGTAAGAATGTCAGGGAAAGAATCTATCCAAGAAAAAGTATATGTTATGTCTACAATGCATGAGGATCATGTGTCTTCAATATAGCATTTTGAGTTTCAAAAAGTACTTGGAACATATGATCAACAGGATAGGTGAAAGAGCTTTTAATATAGCATGGTCAAAATATACAACCTCTGCAAGGGACACAGGGCAGCAATGATATATTAGGTTATAAGAGGTAGCCGAGCCCTTGATAAGAAAAGCCATGTGAAGTTGTCGTATGGGGTTTCAAGATAGCTCATGCTAGATTGGTAGGCAGCTCCCTTCTACCAGCTCCATGCAGAGGGCCATCTTTTCCATACAGAGAGACATCCCCCAGACCAGATCCATATCTTTTACACAGATTTCTATCCAGAGCCTGAGATGGTAGGATAGCTTCCCTTTCGACTTCAGAGGAATACCCTGTTTGGCAGTGGGCATTCGATGCATTGAGGCTTCTCTTGTACTTGGCTCCAGAGCTTTGTATTTCTTCTTCTTAGGGTTGTGATAGTCATGCTTAGATCTTTTTGAGTAAGACTGATTCTTGCTTTTATAGGGGTGGCCTTTTAAATCCCACTTTATACTGCCACTTATGAACTGACCAGTCCCGTTGATGTACTTTTGGTCATTTGTTGAACATTTGGACATTAAGTAGCCTATCTTACCTTCCCAAGGACTCCCTTTCCTCTTCCACTCTTGGATGCAGCTCCTGTGTTTCTTCTCAAGCAATCTTTTTGGTGGTTATTATATTATTTATTATACTTTGGTTTTATAACAATTAAGCATAACATCAAAATCTAACCTGCCTGCCATTTGGACTCATGACCATTCACTAGTGAGGCCTTTGCCTTGGGTTCCAGATTTGCGAGAATCACCTCAAAACGGTGGAACTGCGGATCTGATTTTCGGATCTGCGGTTCCATCGGAGGATCGCCCAAGGATCGGTACGGGATACGGTTTCAACCTTGGATCCTGGGGGAGGGGGGAAGGATCGTGCAACACTGATCCAAACCTGTTTTGCCCCTAACTGTTGTGAATGATCTGTGGTACAAATTATCCAAATGTGTGCCATGAGTGCCTGGATAACTACATCTTCAAGATTAGTTGGCTTGGGTCAATCTACTTATGGATGGCCTGTTGAGGACTTTGACATGACTTATCATTAAATTTCTCTTTGATTAGGACATAGCCTATAGGCTTTCGGATTGGAGATGCCTTACACAATCCCTTGCTACATTTTCTGTTACTTCTTCTCCCATTAACTCTTTTAGTCATTCAATGACTGAGATATATTTGTTCTTTTTTTCCTTCTCTACCTGTCATTGCATTTAGTATATGGTGGACAATCGATGGGGCTTATTTATCTACAAGTATCTGATGGGCTAACAGACTATTTTGAGTTGCAACTATGAAACAAGCAATTTTAAAAGCCTTAAGTTGATTGCTTGTGAGAAGTTATTTACTGTTTTTTTTTCCTGTTGACTGTAGTGACATTTCTTTTGTAATTATCATAGGTGAGCGCAAGGACCAAAAGTCTCTTGATAAATTGCGTGCTGAAAGAAAAGCTAAAATTGATGAACTTAAACAGTGCACAAATTATTATCTGACTCGGCAGCTTAGTCAGGTCAGTGAGAATTTAATCATTTTATTGTGAGTCATTTCTTCCATTAACAGGCTTTGACATGTTTCATTGGAATTGTCTATTGCTGTGTCCTCATTGACAACAGACAAGGTAAGTTTAATTTCATCGTAAAACTATTTTTCTCCCAAATCATCTAAACAAAGATGTGTATATTGATTCTATTTGAGGCTATCCAAATTATAGTTGATTTCCCTAATCTAAACATAGTCATGGAAAATGAAAAAATTATGTTGGATAATTTAAATATATCTAATAGAGTTCCTTCTTATAGGAGAAACAATAGAAAGGTTAAAGATGGTGATAGCATGTTTATTTTAAATGTTCAAACATTGTTTACTTACTTTGGTCTCTGTTAGTGGGGACCTTGTTTGGTCCCACGTGGTTGGAAAAAGGGTCACAGTTGAATTAGCTATTTATACAAATATTTTTGGCAAGTTATAATTAAGATAAGGATTCTGGGCTGTCTGGGACTTCTAGGGGGGAGTTACTGGGTAAAATAGATCCACGAACTTTATGATTCAAGCCATTTATGTCTTGTAACATTGGTTTCCATGCCAAAGTTTCAAATATTCTATTCTTCACAACATTCTGTTTTGTTGATACAGATCCTCTTATTTATATCTATGCATACAAAATAGGAACTCCTGAACCCTTGTTCAGCCATACTGTGATACTTTATATCATTGATGGTCTTTCTTAATGGTATTGAAATAACTGGAATTTTTTTCTTGAAAACAACATTGGTGGTGATTGAGGCTGGAATACTAGAAACCACATTGTCTGAAAACATTGGCTTTCCTATTCTAAATTGCTGAAACAGACAAAACATAAAACTACCATGCATGGGTATAATTACTAAATGATAAATTCTATCTAATAAAATATATTGCAACTACAAATAGATTGTACCATATTATATACGATCCCATACCATAAGGTTTATAAAATTCTCAGTAAAGAATGCCAGGTGTGCAAGATTGTATTCTTCCTTATCCAATATTTGATCAATATTGGTTGAGATAATTTCTATTGAAAGTCAATTGGTTGTAATTAATGGGAAGCATGTGGCTTAGAATCAAATTTGTTGTACTCTCAACTCAAAAATTCCTTTTGAAACAGGCTATATTATGAAACTTCTAGTTAGAGTTTGTATATTATGGGATGTATATGGGTTCATTCCTTGTACCTTGGTCTCTTTAGGAGATACTGTTGAAACAGGCTGTCAAAAATTGAGAGGTATCAATTAATGAATGCATAGATACTAGGCTTAGAAAATTTATAATCAAATTGATTTCTGATGCTGAATCTTCACAATTGATTGTGACTACATTTCTGAGAATGCACAAGTGTTGTTTTAACATGATTATTTTTCTTTGATCACAGAGATATGACCTTGAAGAAGGTTGGATTTCTCAACTTCCAGACATGCTTTTTGGTGAAGATCGATCGCAATGTTATGCCCTGATTTGTGGCAAATGTCACATGCACAATGGTGAGTGGTTTGGATGATTGCTTACATCTATTATGCAGTATCTTTTGTCGTGGTCAATAATCCTAACATAGCATTGTGAGTGACATGCTCTATTGCAATTTCTCAGGCTTTCATCGTTACTAATATCCTAGTCCTCTTGACAGGCCTTTTGATATTGTGCTTGATGTTTCCTTGAGCATGCCTCTACCTAGGCCAGCTGTAGAAACTTTGACTAGTTGTTTTTATATTTCTCAAAATGCTGATTGATATTATTTGAGAACCTAGAATTAACTTGGCATCGTTTGCTGTCTTTACTGATCTGCTGAGAAACACATTCATCATCTTGTGTT
This sequence comes from Pinus albicaulis, assembly GCA_034641835.2. Classification (NCBI taxonomy): domain Eukaryota; kingdom Viridiplantae; phylum Streptophyta; class Pinopsida; order Pinales; family Pinaceae; genus Pinus; species Pinus albicaulis. Next base: position 951,781,687 of record CM076581.1, on the reverse strand, counting down.
TATAATATAATTTTTACTTTAGGAAGTCTTTAATGTGTACTACTGTGCTTAAGCAGGTACTGACTATTGGCCTTTTTTTATATTAATTCGAAATATATTATTGTTTTTTCTATTTCATTTTTGTTTCTAAGTTGCATGTTTGCCCCTTTCGGAAAAGGCGCCACTTATCCTAAGTTCTGACAGATAATGTGCTATGTGAATTATTTGATTAGATACACATATTTTCACCTTTAATTTCTATTTATGTTTAGGATTTGTTGTACTATGAACAGTGCAATTCTATGAAAGCATCTTTTTGTTGTGTATTTCTTCAAATATGCAATTTTCAAATGTGTATTATTGTTGACTTTGGATGCAAGTTGCAACTTTGGTATGTTGTCCATGCTTGCATCTTTTTATTTTATTTTTAATTTAATTTAATTTTTTAAATGGAAACCTGTCTTTTTTTATATGGTAAACCCAGAAATAAGCTTGTTCGACCTGTCACTTTTAAGTGAATAAAGTGCCATACAATAATGTGCCCAAAATCTACATCAACAAGATTCAATATGATCAATAGTCACATCTGGAAAGCCCCATGAACCCCACGCAGTGGAGGAGCATGCCTGCTAGGATTTCAACCTGGGTCATTGTCACAACTGCTCCAAGTTGCTACTAGACCACAGTCTGGTAGGGATCACAGGCTCATTTCATATAATCCCTCTTGGTGCAACTACACATCAACCATTACTTCAAGGTGATCCATCATTCCAAGAAAAAAACTCATGGGAATTGCACCTTGTCCAATGGTGAAAAACTCCCTGCTCCTCATCATTGAGACGAACCCCTTTGGGCTTTTCTATAGATTTATATGATTTGGTGAATTGAATTGTTCATGGAAATCTGGTTAGTTTCACTGCATATTTATCCCTTCGGATATGCATTTCAAAATGTTCTTGGAATATATTTCCTCTAATGTTTCACCTTAATACATGGAAATATTTGTGGAAGGTCATAATTTGTTCCGTAATATATGGACACATTAGCCAAGAGCAAGTTTCACTTGATCTTGCTGTGGGTAACAGGTTTGAATGGGTATTTGCTTTTTACTTGCAGGTTTGGCTAGGAAAGAAGATTTTCCATACGTAACATATTACTGCCCACACTGCCATGCACTAAATGGTTCACGTCAAGCAGGATTTGCTGATACGGTAGCTGGGTCAGGAAGCTCCAGTTTAGGAACCGATGGAATTGAAGGCAAGGTTGGGGAAAAGCAGGCCCCTAGCAGTGATGCAAAGAATATAGCCAATTCTGAAGTTGTCAGCATGTTGGCAAATGCCTCAGTTTCTGAGACTTCCAAAGAAACTGAGGGAACAGAGTCCAGAGAGCCAGCCAATTGAAGATAGCACTTTGCAGGATGTAAACTTGCTTGAGCACGAATATCTCAGTTCATATGTATAGAAAATTGAGCGTTTATTGTTAACAGGAAAGCTTTGAGCTTTGTTCAGTTATGAGTTCAGTTGTGCGTGTTAATAAGGAAAAGCTAATACAGACATGATGTAGGCAACCTTGAAGTTGATGATCAAAATTGATTGTTCTGATGTGGTCTAACATCAATGGCTGATTTGAAGAGTTTGAAAATATGAATCCAAAGATTCATTTTGTCTACCAGATGATATTTGACGTTCAATTTCCAGTTTCTTCAATTCAGGAAGCTAGAATGTTTGAAAGCTTTTAGATTTCTTCGCCTGTTGAGTTCAGTCATGTGTACACTAGTTGAGCTTTCAGTGGAGTTGTGATTCATTTATACAGGGAGTTGTGAAATAAGCAGAGAATTTTTTTCCATTAGTTTCATTTAGTACAATATTGGATTGATATTTCCACCTTTGTAATGGACTATATAGTGAGATTAATGGAGCTCACCACAAAAATATTATCTTTGGCTCTTAACAAAATTGGTTTTAGCATCCAGAATTGGCAAACAGTTCAATATTAAGCTTAATATTAAGAAATTCTGTATCTACATGAAAAGAAATTAGTTTCAGATTGTTCATATTAGCAGTTACAGAATTTCGTGGATTTTCTACAAAATGAATGACAGAGGCAAAGTAAAGAAGGAATATAAAAGGAATCAGTCATGATAAGCAAGACACAATTAGTTTTAGTTTTAGCTGGGGAAGCTCGAGACACAGGAAAAGTTTAAATGGGGAAAAAATGTAAAGCAAACAGGAACAATAACAGGCCAAATTACTTTGGAGAATGTTTCATTGTACTCAGTGCATTCTGATTCATAGTTCACATTGTGCACAAAGCAAAACTATGTTCAACACACAGGTCCCTTCTAGAGGCTCAGAAAAACTAGAATAAACGAATAACAAATTCTCCCTATCTGTATGTTTTCAACTTAAAATAAACACATAACAAATACTTCCTATCCCTACTGTTCAAACGCGATAGAGGTACACTGGAGTAGTCAGAACCCCGCATAGAAAATGATATTATTTTTTCTAAAGCCCAAAACACTGTACAGAGAGACAAAATTAAGAAAATGAGCGAAAACCATCCAATGCAATACATTTGTTGAGACTGGGACTTACGTGCTTCCGTCTTTGAAAACGTAGCTGACCCATTTGATGAATTCTTCCAGTCGGTCCAGTTCCTCCACCACTGACATTGGGCTATTTATGTCAATGTGATTCTTAAGGATGGGGGATAGTATTTCCGGTATGGGACATAAAATGGTTCGGTGGTCACTTTTTCCCCCTTTTCTCTCAGGTCCTGTATCTGATCCCAATCACTCCAACTTACAACATCAGGGTCCCATCCAATGTCATCAATTAGTTCTGGGTGGGCGTCTGCCGAAATCTCTTGCAGGTCTTCTTCAGTCCAGTTCTCTGGATCCTATGGAAAATCAAACATCTCTGCATTGGTCAATTCTTTCTTTTTGTTTTTGCTTTCTAATGCTAGTTTTCGAAGGGCCAACTGGACCTGATCTTCCTCCTCGCTACTTGATGATGATTTTACTTCCTCTTCCTCCTCCTCGATGTCCGAGTACTTTTCCACATTGTCATAATCGTCCTCATTGGTGTCTTGGGCTCCCTTCTTCTTCTTCAGTTCTTCCTCACCCGTGGCTAAATTTTTATCTGTTGCTGCCATTGTTGAAATGCAGGTGCTACCAACTGTGCAAACTAGTCAAAGTGCCCACCAACCAAACCAAACGTAAATGAAAAACCCAAAACTCTCACTAGACCATAGACTCGCTCTTCATCTGCTGGCACGCTGGTAAGGATTTATCGCATACAAGAAGAAATTGTAGGTGGTGTCTTCCCATGAACAGAGAGGGAACTCTTTCGAAGATAAGAGGATATTGAAAGGCGCCGCTCCTCCACGAAACAGGAAGTTGCTGTTATTATTTGTGGTTTGTGGACATATTAGCAGGGCATGGATCAGGGATTTTTAATTGATTTAGGAAGTAACCAAGGGCCATTTCTCAATAATGGAGGATTTGATGTTCTCAGTAAACCATTACCCTCGCTCAACCAGCAAGAAGACTGGCGAGCCTACGCACATCCAAGGACCAACGTTCAACTTCCACGCTCCTTGCAAGGCCCAACCACCCCAGCGAACCAGTGAAAAAATGGGCGAATAACTCAAACCCCTGCCTTCAACCCTGTAAATCTAGGCGAATGCGATTAAAATCTGCTCCAACAAAGAAAATCGAGGGCGAATTCCACTGTTTCAGTTTTATCCGCATTTTTTTTGGTCGGGCTAATATATAATATAGTTAATTATTTTTAAAATAACTATTGGGCTAATTTTATAAAACTATAGAAAATGGGTTTTATATAAAAAATTCGCCTTATTAAAATTCAAAATCCCTTAAAATTCGCCTTTGGGCTAAAATTCGCCCCTAAAATTTTCCCTGATCTTGGCTCTGACTCTAATCCTCAAAACGTTAATTTAGGACTCAATTTAACTCCAGAGGAAAGAAATGCTTTCATTAAACTTCTGAAGAAATATAAAAATGTTTTTGCTTGGAATTATGATGATTTAAAAACGTATGATACTTCTGTTATTCAACACACAATTCCAATGCTTCCTGATATTAAACTTGCTCAACAGAAGTTAAGAAAGATTCATCCAAATCTCTAAGGTCAAATCAAATCAGAACTTAATAAATTTTTAAAAGCCAAAATCATTTTTCCTGTAAGGCATTCCAATTGGGTTTCCAATATGGTACCTGTAAGGAAGAAGAATGGTGATATAAGAATCTGTATTGATTTTAGAAATTTAAACAAGGCATGTTTAAAAGACAATTTCCCATTGCCAACCATGGAACAGATACTTCAAAAGGTATCTGGTTCTGAAAGCATGTCCTTTCTTGATGGATTTTCAGGCTATAATCAAGTTTTAGTTCATCCAGATGACAGATTGAAAACAACTTTCAGAAAAAAATGGGGAACCTATGCTTATCAGAAAATGCCTTTTGGTCTAATAAATGCTGGAGCAACTTTCCAAAGATCCATGGACATAACATTTAAAGGTCTGATCAATAGATCAGTTGTTGTTTATCTTGATGACATAACAATATTTTCAAAAAAGAGAGCCAATCATCTACATGATCTAAAGCAAATATTTGAAAGATGTAGAAGGTTTGGTATTTCCTTAAATCCAAAGAAATATTTCTTTGCTTTGGATGAAGGAAAACTCTTAGGATTTGTTGTGTCAAAAGATGGTATATATATTGATCCAGATAGAGTGAAAGAAATTTATGATATTTCTTTACCTAATAACAAAAAATCCATGTAATCATTTCTTGGGCAAATCAATTTTGTAAAAAGATTCATTCCTAATTTTTCTCAAATTGTTTTACCTATGCAAAATATGATCAAGAAGAATTCAGTATTCAAATGGGGGCATAAAGAAAAAGAAGCCTTTGGGGCAATCAAACAAGCGATTATTAATGCACCAACATTGAATACCCCTGATTTTTCTAAAGATTTTACTTTGTATACTTTGGCCACCGAAACATCCTATGCTGCGGTTTTAACACAGCTCAATGATCAGAAAATTGAGGCACCAATTTCTTTCTTTAGCTCAAATCTACAAGGAGCTGAGCTGAATTATTCCGATGTTGAAAAACAAGCCTTTTCCGTGTTTAAATCAATCAAACATTTCAGACCTTCTCTCTTGAAAACACATACAAAAATCATTGTCCCATTCTCTACAGTGAGGCAATTATTAATTCAAAGAGAAGTAGGATAAAAGAGAGCTAATTGGGTAACAGCCTTGCAAGAATATGATATTGATATTAAAACAGCTAAGATTGTTAGAGGACAAGGTTTTTGTAGATTATTGGCAGGAGCTCATAACATACCAGAAAATCAAGATCCAAACAATGATATTCAAGTTAGTCAGATAAGTGTTATAGATTCTGAATCTCAGTATGATGATCTCATCTATTACTTGAAAAATGGGTATGCTCCTTCTAATCTTAGCTATAAGAATAAACATGCTTTAAGATTGAAGGCTATTAAATATGAGATCATTGATAATGTGTTATTCAGAAATAATTATGATTCAATCCTATTAAGATGTCTTGAAAAGACTGAAGCTGAAAAGGTGTTGCAGGAATTGCATGATGGACCAGCAGGAGGTCATTTTGGAGGTGATACCACAGCTCACAAAATAATTCACGCTGGTTATTACTGGCCTACCCTTTTTAAAGATACGCATGATTATGTGAGGAAGTGCAAAATTTGTCAAACTGCTAGTGGAAGACAAAAGAAACCAGCTTTCCCTTTGCAACCAGTAAATATTGAGCAACCATTTCAGCAATGGGGGCTTGACATTATTGGTGAGATAGTACCTCATTCTTCCAAACAGCACAAATACATCCTTACAACAACAGATTACTTTACAAAATGGGTAGAAGCAATCCCTTTGAAGGTAGCCAATTCTGATACAATTATTGATTTCATAGATCAATTCATCATAACCAAGTTTGGTGTACCTAACGCTCTTGTCTTTGATAATGCATCTTATTTTTCTGGAAACAGTATAATGGAATTTGCAGTCAAAAGAGGTTTTTAATTGAAATATTCAGCAAATTATTATCCACAAGGTAATGGTTTAGCTGAATCCACTAACAAAAATCTTATCAAGATTGTTAAAAGGACCATTGATCAAAATCAAAAGAATTGGCACAAGTGTTTAATTTTTGCACTATGGGCTAATTGTATTACTCAAAAAGCTTCAATAGGAACTTCACCTTTCAATTTGGTTTATGGAAAAGAAGTTGTGATACCATCAAATCTAGCTCTCCCATCATTAGCCCTAGTGCAATTCATTGAAGAAAATCCTTCTTCATCTATTCAATTGAGATATGATCAAATCCTTAAATTAGAAGAAGATAGAGATAAAGAAAAAATTATTTATGAAAAACATCAACAGCTTGTAAAATTTTCTTTTGATGCAAGTTCTGTCGGCTCAAAGATTTTGTCAATTGGTGATCTTGTTCTGAAATGGGATAAAGCACATGAAGAAAAAGGTAAGCATACCAAGTTTCAGAAAATGTGACTTGGACCATTTCAGATTGCTGAAAAGATAGGCTCAAATACATTCATACTCCAAGATTTAACAGGAAAGAGAGAATCTCTTCCTGTAAATGGGCTTGTCTTGAAAAAATTCTTTTCATAAGGAGGTAACCCCTTCTTACTTGTACATATTCCTTTCTGTAGAGATTTTAATCATTTTGCAAATAAAGGTTGTTAATAAGTCTCTAATTGACTGTTTACTATTAAGAAATTTTCTTAGGAAGAATATTATAAATATTTATTTTGTGTAAATAAGAATTTTTAAAGAGATGATCACAGTCTTTGGATAGTTTAAAATAAGATGTTAAACTTTGAAAGATTATTCTAATCATTTGCATGATCTTTTGAAAACTTGAGGAAAATGTAAATCATTATAATTTTATTGAGCAGAGAAAGGTTATCCATAAAAGTAAAGATTTTTCAAAGTCCTGGTACTCAAGAAACTCTGAGAATTGTCATCCATTGATTCTTAAGGATAAAACTAGTTCACCCTATCCATTTAAGTTGTGATTTTTTAGAATGTAATTCTAAGAAATTATACGAAAATTTTAAGGGATAAGAGGTCTCATCACGAGCCTGCTTACCATGTTCATAAGAAGTAATAAAACTGACATTACCAATACTGCATATCAAAACAAGGTGATGGCTTATAAATGTAAGACAAAGGGTCTCATCACAAGCCAGCTTGTTCGATTTAATTACAACTAGTGAATGGCATTGTTATTAACTGGCTATCAAACCAGAACAATGGCTCTTAAAAAATTAAAAAAATAAGTAAAAGACAAAAACATAAGATAAAATGTCTTATGAATTTATCTTTTAAAAATTCATAATTTTAGTTGGATGGGACAATGAATAAGTTAATGGTTAAAAGGTAACCCTGTCGAAACTATGAATGTTTGCAGGTAGCAGAGGCAATGCCTATGACAATAGAGTATATTATAAAAACCAGACTTGGAGAAATCCACTTACTTCATTATTAAGACCAATCAAAGCTTGAGATAACCCAAAAATGTTTTTATTCTCAAGAAACTAGAAAGAAATTATAGGTAATTTTTATTCTTTTTCATAGTTAGATTTTATTTTTGATTATCCTAAGATAGTTTTCATTATCTATAAAATCTTTACTTATTAGAAATATAATATTCATTTTATTTTTTCAGAGATTACTGTTTCTTTCAGTGAATCGCCAATTGTTGTACTATACAACAACCCTCCCTTTTTCCCAAATTTTAGAATAAAATTCATTTAGAAATAGGGTCCCTTTTCTCTTCTTTTAATATAGGAATAAAAGACTTAGAAATAAAGATTCATTGTTTTAAAAAGAATCATTACATATCTTTATTACCAAGGGTGTACAAATAAATACAACATTCAAAAAAACTTCCAATCCGATCAAATATAAAAGACTTTATTATAGAAGATAAATCAATTGCAAAAGTCCCATGAACAATAATCGGAAATCGGAAATCGGAAAAATCTTTGAGAGAAGCTTTACATACATGTTCAAAATATCTGATGCATTTATTCCAATCGCAAATCTTCAATCGCAAAAGATTTAAGTTATTCATTCACATATCTCCGATGCGATGCGATTAATCGCAATCACGTGATCGGAGCACTTTTAATAAATTCTTTTTGGTCAATTAAAAATTCTCTGATTGCGACGCGCTTTATTATAAAACACTTTTCAAAAGGAAATAAATTTTTGTTTCGCTTAAATAAGAAGAATCTCTATATGGTAGACCCCACCATATCGCAATCGGAAATCGGAGAAAACCATTGATAATTCTTTTCGATTGAAACTCTCCGATGCGATATACCACCATGAAATCGGAAATCAGAGATGTTTGCAATCACAATTGGCAATCGGAGAAATCTGTATTGTGATGTCTATGTACCATTTTGAATACTTCCGATGCGATTGACATTTAATACATTACATTCATCACATTGAAGGAATTCAAAAAAGGTAATTTTATATTATTTCACAAGCGCCAAATCTCCAATTGTACGTTCAGCATTCAATAACAAATCAAATGATTATTGGTTTACGATTCTATTTTGAATACGTGAGTGTGACCCAAACAAAATATTTAAGTGTTACACAGATTTAATAAATAATGAATCATGAACCCATAATTTTTATAATCGTTCTTTTCAATTGCTTGTTTATCACGACTGAGAGTTTATTGCCTTGCAGAATCAAAGAACGCCAAATCCTTTCATTCGCAGACCGAGAGAAACAATATCAGACACAGAAATGTCGAAGAGAACAAGGAGAATGAAGACTGTTGTTGCAGCTAAGTTTGTTGAGAATCCTACAGTCTAGAAGGAAAAACCAGTAAAGCTGAATCTAGTTACAGATACATCATGTCAAGGGCTAGGAAAAATGAAATGGTAAGGAGTTTATAATCTGATTGAGAGTGAAAACCCTAAATTCACAGTAGCAAAGGTATCAGTTTCGGATGAAGATAACTCAGATTCCAACTTTGAGATTACTGAGAGAACACTTGCGAATTCATTCCTACATCGAATTGTAGCCAGAGAGAACATCATTCCTTATTATGATGTGATTCGATGGGTCATCGATAGTGTAGAAATTAAGGATAGAATGTTTATTTCTGCTTCTGGAACATCTTTTGGATCATTCAAAGAAGAAAACCTCAAAGCAATGTATCATCTCCCTGATCCGCAGAAGGTCTATAATAAAGAATTTGTCAAAGAGTTTGCTAATAGTAATAAAGTTCAATCCGAACCTATCAAAGATTGGAGGAAAAATCCTGAAAAACACAAAAATGAATCACCCGGTATGTATTCAGTAGATTCTCTTTCACCCCCATACTGCTATGCCGCTGCTATGATGTGTAGATTATTTGGAAATAACAATTCTGCTAGGTTTTCTATACAAATGGTTCCTTTAATCCTAGCTACTGTCAATTCTGAAATTATGGACTGGGCTGTTATTCTTTCTGATAGGATAGCTAATAGGATTCTCGAATACAAACAAGATAAAATCGTTGGAAATACCACTCCCTTTTTCTTCTGTGCTTATGTTCTAGACGCTCTTTGTTTTAATTCTGAGTTTCCTTTGTTAGGATGGAAATGGAATGCCAAAGATCCCACCCCAATTCATATATATCATAAACTCCTTTGGAAAGTTCATTTCAAAGATCATGTGTATAGAATATGTCATGGTTTCCTTATTCCAGTATTTCAAACCATTTTTAATCGCTTTCCCCCTAGATTCTCCAACAAAGCTAAAGTTGACTTATCCTCAATAGGAGATTGGTTTGGTGAAGAAAAATTCACATATGTCAGGATTTTCGGGAGTATAGTGGAACCCCATGTTCTCCCTCTTTTTGTTCCAGATAAACTTCTAGCCCAGGAAATTTCCTATCAATTGACAGTTGAAGGAATGTCCAGATCTCTGAGTAATAGCAAGAAAATAATGTGGCCATCGTTTCCATTCAATTGTGGACATTTTACTTTGAATGATTTCAAGAATGCAGAAAAGGAAGTCGCCAAAATAAAGGGTTTTAAATTGGCAACAATCCCAAGGAGATAGTATGATCCACAAAATATATCTTTTAATGTTACTTCTTCAGTTTTGATTGCTCGGTTCGAGCATGAACCAGATGAATTTGATGATTTGTTTGTTTCATTAAATGACTTTTCTCAAGTTTATAATTTGGCCAAGTCCAAATTCCAGAAAGAATAAATGAATAAATTTATGCTATTTAGAAGTCAAAGATTGTTGAAAGTTCCTCTAGACCAATTGAGAATTCCTATACAAGGGTCAGAAACAGAGGATACATCTGGCAAAACACCAGGAGAAACATCTACCAGTAAAGTCACTACACAATCGGCTACTAAGCAGCCCACTGTACATACTGAAAAGGTGAGCACTGATGGCAAACCTGATGTTCAGAAAGGGAATACTAATGGAAAATCCGATGTAAATACTGATTAGCAGTCCACAGCTCAAACAGAGAAAGAATGCACAAGTACTGATACTAATGTGCATAATGAAAAAGGAGGATCAGATAGCAAAACCATTGAGCAGGAAACAAATACAGAGAAATCAGATACACAACTTGGAAGAAGCAAAACTGATGAAATTATAGACTCTGCTGATCTTAATGTTTCATCTCAATTATTGAAGCAATATGATCAATTTGCTCATCAATTAGGACTGCAGGATAATCCTGAAGAGAAAAATCTAGAAGATCAGGATGTTGAAATCATTCCTGAACATCCTACAGGACAAATTGTGTTGAAAATTGAAGAGATCCCTCCTCGGGATGTATTATACAGCCCTAAACATAAGGCTGTTGTTAAAAAACAAAGAAAAAGAAGGAAGATGGATCAGGACACAATTTTTGCTTCACAGGAAGAATTCATGAGTATTGTTTATAAGAATGCCGAAGCGAATCCATCTGAGGATCTCACTAAGTTATCCCAATATGCAGGAGCATACAGTGTTGCGACAATAGATAAAGCTGCAGAAGTTTCTCAGTTGATGACTCAGAAATATCTACATCTAGCTTTACTTGAAAAACAAGCTAATGAAAATCAGCAGAAGATTGCTCAATTTGAATAGAAATTTCAAAATCAAGAGCTCAGAATTAAAGAGCTAGAAGAGCAGCTGACCACAGAAAAGAAGAAATTTGATGAACAAGCTCTAAACAAACAGCAAAAAATGAATCAACAAATTTCAAAGTTACAAAATTTGTTGCAAGATGAGCAAAATAAAAAGATTGTACAAGAAAAATAATTTCAAGCAGCTTTAGACAAATTCAAGGATTTTCCCAAATTAAATGAATTCAAAACAGAAGCTCTTTAAGCCAATAAACTGCTATCTCAGCAGTTAAATAAGTTTTGTACGAAATTAACTCAAACAGAGCCATTTATTGATATCACATCATCTTTAATACAAGATATAGTTACTCTCAGGCAAGAGATTGATGATGCCGATGAAAAGATTTCTGAATTTCTTATTTGGCAAGATACAGAGAAGGGAAAAGAAGCTAATCTACCTCGGATAGAAGAAATACATAAGGAAATCCTGTTTACAGAGTAGGAGCACCAGTTGATGAAAGCCGAGAGAGCTATATCAAGAGCTAGAAGTATGATGGGTAATGTAACACAATTTATCAATGACAACTTGTATGCATGTAATCTCATTTCAGATTGTGTTCCAGGAAGTTTACTCAGTCAAAGAAGTTGATCGCAGATGGAAAGAAGAAATGATGAATAAAAATCAACAGATCAATAAGCTTCAAACAATATCTTGGGATAATATGTGGACCTATCTGATTAAGCCACTCAATCAACAATCAGCTATTAAATGCCTATCGAATGCTGTTGATTATTTGATTCCAAAATTCTTTGATGCCACATACGCCGGACAGTTACATTCCAAGATGAGTCATCCATCAGAAGTACAGGAAATGTTGAAAATTTGCCACCTGGCTACATCGAGCGAGAAGGAGAAGCAAGGAATTAGTTTCATTTTAAGATAGTATTTTTGTTTTTAATCTGATAGATTGTAGCAGTAGTAGTAGGATTCTGTTTTCATGTAATTTCATATTTAAACCCTTCTCATGCATTGGAGAAAGTGTCCTGAATTGTAATATTTTTGACTTGGAGATTACATTTCTGTACTCCATTGCCTCTTATATTTTATAAAGGATCACAGCTGGTGATTTTATGTGGAATTATCTTTAAAGTGTTGCATTTCTGTACCTTGGATTTGATTTTGCATCTAAATTACTGGATTAGAGTATCAAATTTCATTTGAAAGCTTTCAAGATGGATAAGGTATTTTTATCTATTCACTGTTGATTTCTTTTGTCATATGATATTCGCTTTAAAATTTGCTATCATTTATATATATTTGGTTTTCACAACGTTTCTTTATATATCATTTTTGAGTATAATTGAAATGTTATCTTTCATAAGTATATGTAGATGATATATAATGATGAATACAATATTCTAATATAACTCTGTTTAATTTCTTAAATAGAGTTATCTTTATTTGTTTCTGCACATTTCAATTAAACGATAATACATTTTTATGGTTATTGTTCAATTGGAACAATTAAAAGTTGTATTCACGTATGATACCCGAGTTAACTTTATAATATTTTTATTAGTACTTAGATTAAATTAGATAGTTTCATTTTAGTTATTTAGTCCCATTTTCACTCATCCAAATCAACCCATCACCAACCCATTAGTTATAAGGAAACTGGTCCTTTCAATCCAGTCGGAGCCACCATACCAAACGGATAAGGAGCTGTCCTAAGGTCCCGACCGGGTGGTTTTCCCCAATGTTTGAAGCAGAGATTTTCTAGGCTTCAACACTAGGTGATCACACTTGTGTGATAACACTACAGTTTACATTCAGACGAATTTAATCTATTTGTTTTGGTTCTATATGTGGATGATTTTATTCTCATAGGGATTTATTCATCTATGAGTTAATGGGTTAGACATGCCTCTATGAGATAGTTTGATATGATAGACCTCAGTCTTCTAAATTACTTTCTTAAATTGTGGGTTCATTAGTCCTTAGAAGTAACTTCCATATTTAAACAAAAATATTCTCTTGATTTACTTTAGATCTTTGTAATGGATGTTTGTAAGCCCACAACTACTCTTTTTCACCCGAGTATTACTCATACCACTAATTCCACCTCACCATAGGTGTATATCATTGTTTATGATCAATATTTTGGAAGCTTACTCCATTTGAGACACATTTGACCTAACATTTCTTTTACAATAGGGTTTATATCTTGAATCCCTCAAGATCCTCATGAGTCACTCACAATAAGTAAAGAATATTATGAGGTATATTTATGGGGCTTCTAGTTTTAACATTCAATACATTGATGGTATAGTCAAACTTATGGATTTCATAGATTCTCAATGGGATAGATCAATATATATTGGTTTTTTTTTTATTATTATGCTCCAATTTCTTAATTTTGTAAGAAAGAACAAATTTTTTCCTTATCTACGTAAGTTGAGTATAAAGATATAGTTATTCCTAATCAATATTTTCGTTGTTCATTGGATTTCATAGGTATTGAATGAGTTTGGAATTCAACAAGATCATTATACTGTTCTCTGAAGTGATAATCAAAGATCCATTAATATTTTCAGAAGAAAAATGGAGCGTCAAAGGACTAAAAATGTTGAGATCCATATACATTTCATTCACCATCTTATCAGAGTTGGTTCTCTTATTCTACAGTATGTGCTTATTGAATAGAAAGTTGCAGATATCATCATACATCCTTTGACATCACCATGATTTCATAAGTTACTATTGATGCTTGGAGTGGAGGAAGGTGTCCTTAAACTCGCATTGGATTATTATATTATTTCCCATGCATCTTGATTATTTTGTGGTGGAAACATTAGATAAATCAATGTAATAGGGTTGTTTTAAAAAATGTAAACTTTGAAATGGGAACTATAAACTCAAAACGAAAACTCTGGCCAAAAAACCCCAAAAAACATGAAAAAATCCTAAAAATGAAAAATGTTGTTGCTCGAATATTGTTTTCTTTTTGTGTTAATTTTCAATATTTTTAAAGAAATGACAGTAAAAGGAAATCAAGACCAATTATTTTGTACAAAAAGCACAGTGAAAACAAAATATGTTGATGTTGGGCTAACATCTTTTTTTTTTTCTTTTTCTTTTTTCAAGGTAAATTTTCAACATTTTTTAAGCAATGGTGTTAAGGATAATATCACAACTTCAAAAAACTTTAAAATTCCAACGATTTTTAGGGATGACATTAAAGATAAAATATCACATCTCTTAAAATCCATAAAATTCCAACAATTTTCAGCGATGGTATTAAAGAGAAAATACTAATGAGTACTTTCAACAATAACGTTAAATATAAACTATCATGACTCAAAAAAAAATTAAAAATTTTGACAAATTATCACCCATGACATTATGGAAAACTTTTATGACTAAAAAACTTTAAAAATGAACACCTGAATGAAGTATTCATTATACCAAGAGTAATTTCCTTTTTAAATGCTAAAAGTATGATGACTTTAAAATCTTAACCTAAGACAACTTGACACATTGCAACAAAAATTTAAAAGTCAACCATCAAATTGATATGCAGTGTAGGTGAACTTGACCCATTGTAATGAAAACTTAAAGATCAACCATAAAATTTACACATTGTGGGGGTGAACCCGATCCTTTATAATGAGAATTTTAAAATCAACAATCGAATTGACACATAATAGGATCAGATTGTTAGTCGAGCATTGACATGGACCTTGTAGGAAAAAAGAAAATAAACCAAAATAATCAATAAATATATAAATAAATAAAAATGCAAAATACAAAAGAAAACAAAGATTAAAACATTGCAGAAATATATATATATATATATATATATATATATATATATATATATATATATATATATATATATATATATATATTAAAACATAAAACCAAAAAAAAAGCATTGAGAAAAAAAAAATTCAAAAAAAAAAAACAAAAAAAAATTAAGAAATAATAAGAAAACAAAAATAGATATTAGAACATTAAAAATAAATAAAAACATGGCAAACAAAAATAAGAAAACATATATGAAAATGAAAAAATAAATCGAACATAAAAATTTGTAAAAAGAAAAAAAACAAAATTAACTAAAAAAAACTTTAAAAAAAAACAAAAGATTAAATAAAAAAATTAAAAAAACTATAAAAAATTAAAAAAAAAAATTTAAAAATGTGTGTGTGTGTGTGTGTGCGTGTGTATGTGTGTGTCTTTCGGATTAATCATATCATTAAGATTTGGTTGACATTTCGAACCATCTAATGTGGTTCATCTTCAGAACAAGGTGGAAAATATAATTGTTCTGTATGAATAAATAGTATGGATGCACTATTTCTCGGAAATAACCATTTGAAAAACTAACTGTTAAAAACTAGTGGTTATTAAATTAATTAATTAAATATTATGAAAGTATTAAAACTTTTTAATTGTTAAGAAATATTTATTAAATTGGTTAATGAATAATAATAAAAGAATTTATTATTATGGATTACCATCACAAGTAGCAAGATGTTGAGATGAAACGGGCGCGGTCTTCCCTGCAGAAACCCTAGCTCGATCGCTCTTCTGTTCTACCAATTTTGACTGCGCACAATCTCTCATCGAGGCTTGGTAACTGACCATGGCCTCAAGCTCGGGGGGGGGGGGGGGAAGGACACCCCCCCCTGTCAACAACGACGGCACCTTCGTAATCTCTGTGCAAAGCAATGACAGCGCCGAAAAAAGCCAGGATGCTCTGCCACCAAAAGCGCCGAACATGCAATCCCAGTAGGAGGCAACGACTCCCATGTCCTCCACCTGCAAACCCATTGCGACAGAGAGACCCAAAATCGAATTGCCCAGCCATCGGATAAATGCCAGGATACAGTACATGAGGGACCACGCCCTCATTGGAAAATTTATTGGCTTCTGGCCAACTGAAAAATCCCTATATGGTTGGGTTGCTTCCAAATGGAAGCCCAAAGGGCAGGTCACGCTACAGCTTGGGCCAAAGGGTTTCTTCACCGCGATCTTCCACTGCATCGAGGACCGAAATAAAGTAATGGATGAAGGACCCTAATTTTTCAACTCAGCTGGGTTATATCTACGGAATTGGATCGAGAGATTCAACCCAGATAAAGAAGACTTCAACTGGGCTCCCGTCTGGATCCGCCTGTACTCGCTACCCATAGAATATTGGGACAAAGAATCACTCCAAGCTATAGCCAAAGGTCTAGGTGAGTTTATTAAGATTGCAGAGGAAACCAAGATTCACCGATATACTTCTTATGCTCATATCTGTGTCTACATGCATTTAGACAGAGCCCTACCAGATGCTGTAAGCATATATCATGATGATTTTGAATGGATCTAGCCATTAGACTATGAGCATGTCCCCTTCAGATGTAGAAGATGCCACGCTCATGGGCATCTTTTCAGAGATTGCCCCCTCACTAAACAGGCTCAGGCTAAGGAAGCTGAGGCCACTCAGGAAGCTAACGGTTTCACCAAGGTGCCCCCATGACGAAGGCATGGCAAAAAGACCTCCACGACTGGTAAGAAACCCTCTCCTCCCTCCAATACTCCTTCCACCAGTAATAGTTTTGTTGTTCTTTCTAACCCTGATCTCGCCTCTGATGTAGCCCACAACCAGATTAAAACCCCTTCTAAACCCTTGGATATTCCAAAGCCTTCTATCGAATCCAACCCTCCTCAAGCTCCTCTTCAGCAGCCTTCTAAAGACAAAACCTCTGAAAGCCTCTCCCATGAAATCAAGCTATTACCCTAGCACCCAGCCACTATGGACGTTGACAAGCCCAACGCCCAACCTGCTGTTGCTAACGAAGCCCTAATTAGCAGCAGTCAAGAGACCTTTATGGAAGAGGACTCTGAAGGCTTAGATCTAGGAGAAATCGACATACAAGGTCTCGAGGAAGCTTGCAAAAACCAGGATTTCGATACCATCAACCCTCACCAAATTGATAAGCTGGAAAAGGTCTTCTCAAGCGTACATCAGCAAAAGAAACTCGGTATCCAGCCTAGCAGTCACTGGGACAGTCTCAAAATCACAAAGGAGTCAAAGAAAAGAGGTCGAAAGTCGGACTGGCAACGCACCATCACCATAGGGAAAATATTGGTCGACTCTGATCTATATCCCAAGCTTACAAGGTTCTTCAAGCCCCTGCCAAACAGTTCCTCATGAAGCTGATCTCTTGGAATATCAGAGGGCTTAATAGCCCAGGAAAGCACAAAATTCTCAAAACTATGATTCAGAAAGAAAGACCAAACATCCTCCTTCTTCAAGAAACAAAATGCAATAGAGAAATGCTAGGATCAATACTGTCCAAAGCTTGGCCTAGCTGCAGCTCAGTGGTAGTGGACGCCTTAGGCACTTCAGGAGGTCTTGCTATAGCCTGGGATACTCTGTCCGTAAATCTATCCAACTTCCATGCTACGCATCATCTCTTACAGTCTACTTTTCACCCCATTGGATCTAACATCCATGGGCATCTTTCCAACGTCTACTTTCCACAGGATCCAGCAGGGAAAATAGATCTACTGCATTCTATGGCGCTCCTTAATTCAAACATAACCCATCCCCTATGGATAGCAGCAGGGGATTTCAACATGATCACTAAAATGGGAGAAAAAACAGGTGGTCGATCCAGAGCAGATCCAGAAAGCACTCATTTCAGAGAATTCATAGACAACAGCTGGCTCATTGACATTCCTTTCTCCAATGGCACCTACACGTGGAGTAATAAAAGAACGGGAACTCAACACATTGCTTCAAAGTTAGATCGCTTCCTCATTTCTGACAATGCCATCCATATAGGCGGGGACCTATCGGCTTCAATCATTCCGTAGACTGGGTCGGATCATTGGCCCATCTTGCTCCACTGGAAAAATGTTGGCCTTCAATACAAAAAACTCTTCAAATTTGAAGCATTTTGGCTCTCCCACCCTTCTTTCAACGAAATCATCACTCAAGCATGGAAGAGCTTCATCCCACCTCCAGGCTCGAAGATGTACCAATTTCAACAAAAGCTCAAGAATCTCAAAGCAATCATAAAGAATTGGAACACCTCCATTTTCATAAACATCTTTCAGGAGATCAAAATCCTCGAAAGTAAAATGGAAGAAACTCAGCAAAAAATCATAACTGGAGGCAGAACTGAAGAAATTGCTGCTCAAGAACAAGAGCTCCACAAGCTACTAGAGGAAAGACGCAAGCAAGAAGAAATACTATGGCGGTAGAAATCTAGAATAACTTGGCTAAAGGAGGGAGAGAAGAATACTAAATTCTTCCACAGGTCAAAAATACAAAGACGAACGCAAAACCACATTCCTCATATCACCAATCAACAAGGAGCACAGGCAGAACAACAAGAGGAAATCGAACAAGTTTTACTGGACTACTTCCAAAGTATTCAGCAAGAGGACCACACAGTCGACAGGCAGCCGGCTATCGACCAAATCTCCCAACTAATTCCCAAACTGGTCACTGCAAAGCACAACAAGATGTTACTTCACCCGGTCTCCCTACAAGAGGTCGAACTTGCAATGACACAGATGAAGGAGGGAAAGGCGCCTGGTCCTGATGGATTCACCTCCAATTTCTTTCACCATTTCTGGGAACTTATCAAAACTGAAGTTTGGCAGCTAGTGGAGGAATCCAGAGCTGCACATTGGCTCCTCCCCTCCTTGAATGCTACCTTCATAGCTCTGGTCCTGAAAGAAGAACGTCCAAGCACGCCGGAGAAATTCAGATCCATTGCACTCTGCAACGTGATATACAAGGTCATATCTAAGGTTATAGCCAACAGATTAAAGCCGCTGCTACCACTCCTCATATCGCCGGAGCAAACAGGCTATGTAGAAGGACGGCAAATCATGGACGGCATCATTCTCATACACGAAGTCATACACACTCTCAGAAGCTCTAAAAGGCCAGGTATGCTCCTCAAAATCGACTTATCTAAAGCTTTTGATAAATTGAGTTGGCGTTATATCCAAAGCGTCCTAACAGCCTTTGGCTTCGACCAAATGTGGATAAGATGGGTTATGTCACTTATCTCCTCTCCTCTGTTTTCCATTCTTGTCAATGGCATCCCCTCAAATCCGTTCAAACCTTCAAGAGGAGTCAGACAAGGCGACCCTCTTTCTCCTTTCATTTTTGTCCTCATGTCTGAAGGCCTCAGTAATCTCATCCACAATGCTATACTCACAAACCAATTGCATGGTATCTCCCTTCACGACACTCGCACCACTCAAGCGCGGCTTCTGTGGCCCCTCATAATGTCCGAATTGCAAGCAGGAAATTGAAACGACGCAGCACCTCATGCTGACTTGCCATCTTGCTCATCAGCTTTGGGAAAAAATATGTTTCAGGAGTCAGCGAAGCAAGCCTAAAGGGGACCTCACCAGCATTATGCGTCTCTGGCCCCAGCGACCATATAATAGTCCCATTCTTAACTTTCTCTGGCAAATTATCCCAGGTTTGCTCTTCTGGATGCTTTGGAAGGAACGAAACAGGAGAATCTTCAAACATCAAGCCAGCCCATTGAATATCATTTGGGACAATTTCCACGATAACCTCCAAGAGACCCTCGCCCTTTGACCTTGGCAGGAGGAGGATATTCCTAAACAACCGCAGGAAGCAGCTATTTGGCAAAACTGGCAGTTGAGGATAGCGATCACGCCAAACACCTCCAAGCAGAAGACTCCCAGTACCCATCTCCCCTGGACACCTCTGCCTCCAGGCATATACAAGTTGAACTTCGATGGCGCCTCCAAAGGAAATCCCGGACCGGCTGGCTTCGGAGGCATTCTCAGAAATTCTAAAGAAGATAATCTTGCCATTTACTATGGTTCGATAGGCTGGGATACCAACAACTCCGCGGAACTGGAAGGGCTCTGGCAAGGTCTTGTTCTTTCCCATCAATATAATCTCTCGCCTATCATAGTGGAAGGCGATTCTCAGATTCTCATCAACACTGCCAATCAGCTTCTCCAAGGTACCAGAACCACAAAAGTGGCCAAAAGCTGGAGATTAGCCTCTCGTCTCGACAAGCTTAGCAAATGGTTGGACAACAATCAAGCTATATCCTTTGTTCATATCAAAAGAGAAGGCAACAAGATAGCTGACCTCCTTGCTAATCTAGGAGTCGAAAGCTCTGACACTCTCAACCATGGCCCTCTCCAAATCATACATGACAGGGACACTCTTCAGAATTGCATCAATCTGGTGCAGAATGATCAAAATATTCTGGATGCGGATGGCATTCAGAATTAATGGGCCACATGGCCCCGGCCTCTTCCCAAAGCGCGAGGCGTGTGGAGGCCACATGGCTCACCACAGCGCCATTAAAACGGCAATCAATTCGACTGACCGCCATTACTATCCTCCTCCGCAGCGGCGATACTACTGCTCTGTTCGTCCTGGATTTTTCACGATGGACGCCAATTCATTCTTCACTGTGCTCTTAGACTCTCCCGAAGGCTGTTTGGCTCCTCTGGATGGTGCGTGCCCTGCACATTGCGCTGAGCCAAGCGCTCACACCAACACCGGCCGGCACTGCTCTCTCTACAGTTGTATCGAGATTCTTCCGGGTGTGCATTTCTCAAACAGTGCCTTCTGCCCTGGAGCGTTTATCATTCCACGGAATTCGCCTGGCTCTCTTGTTGTTCAAGCTCTTACGGGTGCGCACTAGGTTCATCTTTCTCCTGGTTCGATTTTTGCTCCAGCCCTTCCTCTGGTGCAAGACATCAACAATTCTGAACCAGTCATGCCTCGACTCCGCCAGCGCATGACTGCCCATCATGGAGGCACCCGCGGAAGTTCTGTTGCTGACCGCACTAATTCAAGCAGGCATGGCTCGGATTATCCTTCTGGTCCTCCTGGCCAACTGCCCACATCCCCTCAGCGCGACGCTCCTCTTGACTCTACCACCTCCGCCCCTCATCCCTCTCGCAGTCATTTCACCCGCCAAACCACGCAGAGGGCAGAATTGAATTTCGACAGCGCTTTCAACCGCCCCTCCATCACCGCCTACATTACTGTTACTCTGCGCGAGGAAGCCTCCCTCTGTTCTCCTCCTTGGCCCGACTCCTCTACTGCTCCCCTTGACCCTCATCCCACCTCCATCGCGCCTCGGTCCACCTCCGCTGCTACACCCCAAGCTGACCAGAGCGAGCCTTCTGTCCATCCTTCTCCCTCCTCGGGCCTCTTCTCCATGCAGATGCACGCAGATGGTGTCCTGAGCACCGAGGATGCTCATCAAGATGCTGATGTGGACGACCCTGAGGAATACTTCGGATGTCCAATCGTGGAGGAGCATCCCTCTCCAGCTCACTCCAATTGAATCAGCTATGACCAGGACCAGTATGAAATCTGAACTTGTTTACTTTCATAGAGTTGCTGGTCTTTTACATTACACAGCAGATAGTGTTAGTTTTTTGCCTTCGATAGTGATAGTTTTTTGTAGACTCATAACAATTAGTATAACTATTCCACCGGTTTCCCATACCAAGGGCGGTGTGACAGGCATTACAGAGCTGTTTTCCCTATATGGGCAGCTTATTTTTGGGATTAAGCATGGTTTGCAGGCCCGGTTTCAGGCTATCAAAGCTGAACTGAGGCAGTTTTGCATTATAATATTTACATAATAGAATTAGTCAAATTTAGAAAAATAAAAAATAAAAGAATTTATTAATAAATATTTTTAATAAAAGTATTAGAAATTTGTTCTTATTATAATCCATTATATAATAATAATAATAAATTCGAATATTTATTAATAAATTATTTTATTATTATTCATTAACCTATTCAATAAATATTTCTTAATAGCTAATTTTTTTTAATACTTTCTTAATAACGAATTAACTAATTCAATAACAACTAGTTTTTCAAACGACTATCTCGAGCCAATGATGCATTCATACTATTTATTCATAAAGATTGATTAGTTTTTTTACCTTGTCTCGAGGATTAACCACATGAGATAGCTCGAAATGTTGACTAAATCCTAACGATGTGATTAATCCGAAAGACATTTATCTACATTATGGATCACAAAAGTCTTAGATCTAACAATGTATATATAATTAATAAAAAAAAATTGAAAAAAATGTTATTAAAAAATCAAAATCAAAATCAAAAACATCAAAATAAAATAAAAAGACAAAATAATTGGGCTTGGCAACAATCGACTACGAAGGATTGTCGATTCTCGGAATCAGCTACCAAGCCTAGCTGACCTGCTAGACGTGAGTCGACTGCCAAGGATAGTGGATTTTCGGAATCGGTTGCGAAGCCAAGATGGCTTGCCCATCCCATCGCCCAATGGGCTACCTGGGCTTGGCAGTTTATTCTAGGAATTAGCTGCCAAGCCTGCTGGCTGGCTGGTCATTGGGCCCAGCAACCAACCAATCAACGAGCTTGGTAGCCGACTGGCAATTCAAATGCAGAGTACACTGATCGGCTAGCTCCTAGGCTATGCGAGGGTGTCGAGTCAGCTACCAAGCCCATTGACCGGCTGGGCGCTGGGTTGCACGTGTGTGGTACTCCTACCCAACCCAGTAACCAACAGGCCGATAGGCTTGGAAGCGATTATCGTGTCGGTTGCCAAGCCCGTTGGTCAACTAGTCGCTAGGATGGGCAGGGTGGCATGTCACCCCCACCCAGCCCAGCGGCCAACCGACCAACTCAAAATTGGCTGCCAAGCGCAGCTGGCCCATTGGCCGTTGAGCTAGGACAATTTTTTTTTTTATGTTTATATTAAAAAAAAAAAATTAATAATGTTTCTTTTATTTATATATATATATATATATATATATATATATATATATATATATATATATTTTTATTTTTTTATTTTTATTTTTTTTCTTTAGATTTTTAATGTTTGATTTTTGTCATATATGTATAGATATATATGATATTATTTATTTATCGTCTTTTGCAAAAAAGTTAAAATTTTTCAATATAAAAAAGTATTGTAAAGAAAATCAAAAAACACATGTTAGGAAAACCTTTTAAAAAAAAATATTTTGGGACAAGAAATAAAAAGACGAATCGAACAACTTGAAAATTTGTTAAATAATCAACATTAAAAACAAAATGTCCATACTTGATACGTAAGAAAATTTAAAGTGTTAAAAATATACTATAAGAAAAGGGTATCGTGAATCAACACCTTTCAAAGTCAGATGATTTTTTGCTACCTTAAAAAAAGGCATATTCTGAATCAACACTTTTCAAAATTAGATGGTTTTTTGCTATCTTAAAAAAATGGGTACTCAGTTCACTTCCAGCTTCAAATTTTGCATTGTTTTTAGTGGTGGGACCTAGTTTGCAGATTTTGGGTGAAAAAAAATACCAAGACGAATTTGAGGCCTTAAATGACATTTATAGGGAGTAAAATATT
This sequence comes from Pinus albicaulis, assembly GCA_034641835.2. Taxonomy (NCBI): domain Eukaryota; kingdom Viridiplantae; phylum Streptophyta; class Pinopsida; order Pinales; family Pinaceae; genus Pinus; species Pinus albicaulis. Next base: position 951,758,093 of record CM076581.1, on the reverse strand, counting down.
TTCACTCAACGCTCACATCCCGTGGAGCTATTTTATAGTGGGACACATTTCCAACAATTTCAGAATCACATAAGTTAGACTTCAAATGTAAAAATTATGCACCTAGACGTTGAACTATTAAAATTGACCACTATAATTTGAGGGGATGTCACGTCAATACCCCTCACTCATGGAAAATGAGCTATCCATGTGGATCCTACAAAGAAGACTCTAGAAATGTCAAACTATAACTAATATTTTTGATCAATTGGTCACATTTAACTACTAGTTATTTATCGGCCCATGTTATAACTCGACCAGTGGGAGGAAAAGGTATTCCATTTTATTGGTGTGCATTATTTTCCATAGTAGAAAAGAGTAGTATAGAGTTGATATATAGGGCTTGTGTTCTATAACAACCATATGCCACATGTCTTCTTCCTTCTTATTTTTCATTATTTCCATTCAAAGAAAGAGAGAAGAACCTAAAATTCCAACTATTGTTTCTCCTGAAGGGGTTTCCCAGGTCATATGTGGTGTTCATCATGATTTTTATGTGATTTCTTTTACCTATTCTCTATTTTTTCCATTTTTTATATTAGATGCATAAATAATACAATATGATCGGGTGATCATGTCCTAAGTGAAAAAAATGCTCAAATTTGGAACTTCTCAGAACTAGTAATAAATTGATCAACCGGATAGTGTTCATCGTTACAATCCTAACACCATGAACGTCACTCAAATCCGATGTCAGATGTGGAAGATATTCAAGTTTTAATTTTTCCCAGTAACGTTAAAAACAACACTTTGGAAGACAAAAAATGGCATATTCAGAAAATTATTTTCTAGGGCAAAATTTCATTTTTTATTGAAAAAATGGATAGCCTATCAGTGGGTACCACGTGGCCTGCCCGAAGGCTGCCATGCGGCCCCAGGCCTAATGGTTCAATTTGGTTTAAAATTTTGAAGTGGAAATTTTTTTTTGGGTCATTCGGGCCGACCCGACCGAACTCGGTTGGGCATGGGTCACCCGAGAGTGGTGTCGACCCGTGAACATGGGCAAAGTGTGAACACGGGTGAGCAGTAAACGGTTGAGCAGTGAATGGACGGGTCTGCATTGAACGAGCATAGTAGTCAGCTCTGAACGAGCGGGTCAGCAGTGCATGCGATGGTTGGTCATTAATGGAGCACCAGGTGGTGTCTACCCGTGGGTTGGAGTGAACGGTTGGGCAAAGACTGAACACAACAGGTCAGTATTGAACGTGAACATGCGTGCGGTCAGGTTTGAACGTGGTCACCTATGAACAGGCAGGCGGAGGAATCTGTTGGTTGAACACCATTGGTCACATTTGAACAGAATGGTCGGGTGGATCGTGAACGCGGTTAAGCTCTAGGATTAACGCCTTTTGCATAGAACCGACAGCTCAGAACCAGGGCCTTATCCGTCCGGCGATCATGCTGACGGTTCCAGCCTTAACCACCACAATGTGACCACTACACCTTGACACTTAATGCCTCCCTAATCACATGGAAAAATGGAGCACAGCCCCCAAATTCAACGATAATTACTATTTTAGTGAAGTTAACTCCAGTCCTCCCATGTTTGGTTGAGGGTTTTTAGGCCAAACTAGACAAAAATTCTTTTGGACATAGCTCTCACTAGACATAACCTTTTGGAGAGAATTGTTTTTTGATTTCGAGTATTCTCAGCATTCTGGAACCATTGGAATAGGTTTTAAAGACATTGGAGGCGCTCTTCAACCATTTACACTTCAGAAAATCTTGGGAAGCCATCAGGGCCTTGAGGAAAATGGAGCTGCATTGGACTACACTTCATTGTTTTAGGTGAAATCAGAGTCATTCTTAGCTTCTTTTTCAGTTCTGAATCCATTTTCACAGCTAGTTTGGTCTGTTTAGGCCTTTTAATCACTATATTACCAATTTGAGCATCATAATATATCAAGGACATGCCCATTGGGAGCCTTGGACCCGATAGATGTAGCCCAGGAGGGGTGAGCTGCCTCATCATGTTGCTATATGTTTTATGGTGAAGTTATTCTGCTGTGTTATTTAGATTAAAGTTGTTAAATAGTAAATTAAAACGACACTCCCTCACACCAAATTTCATAAGAAATTAACAAAAAACACTTTGTTTCACTTGCAAGACTATCTAAATACTTTGCACACCTATTTAATGGAAATGAATACTATGAACAGCAAAATAAATACTTTCATTCTCAGATCAGTTGGTATCAAAGCTATGCTTTAGAGCTAGAGTTTTTACTCAGCATTTGTTTTGTGCAAATATTAAGTCATTTGTTTTCAATTTTTTATGTTGACTAGGTTAAAACTCAAGAGAAGTGAAGGAAAACTGGTTAGTGCACAAAATAATCCACAACCAAGAAGGGTTAGAGAACCACCTCCAAAAGCAATAGAAGCAGCTACAAGCATGTCTTCAAGAGAAGAAGAATCTCCTGAAGAGATGGATCCCAAGGAATAAGAAAGGGTATTTCAGAAAGCTTTCTTGGATAAGAATGAAATGGTAAGGATCCTCTATCAAGAAAGAAATGATAGGATTGTTGGAGAAGGGTCTACAAACCAAAAAGAAGGAGAGGATTCCTTAGGAGGAAAGAAGGGTAATGATCAGTCAAAGAAAGGGAATGGAGGAAATGGTGATCCACCATCTCCATCATCATCCTCTTCCTCGTCATAATCTTCCTCGACTTCGGTAAATCAGTCACATAAGTTGAAAACCACTGGTAAAAATCCTTTTTTAAAGCTTGATGTCAAATTTGAATTGTCAATGTTTAACGGTGAAGTGAATGTAGAGAAATTAGATAATTGGATCAGACAATTGGAAGTCTATTTAAGGATTCAAAATTTGCATGATGACGACACTAAAATACAACTAGCCTCGCTAAGGATGGATGGAGCAGCTTCGGTATGGTGGGAAGCCAAGACCAAGAAGGAAATCAAGAAACATGGTAAGATTACTATATCATGGACTGAATTTATTACTACAATCAGGAAACAATTTTATCCTCTTGCTAATCTTCAAAAGGCTATAATGAACTCGCAAAACTTTAGACAACTTAAGGGATAGAATGTGCAAGACTATACCTAGGAAATTTAGGAGAAGAGCACTCTTATTAGGGGTAGACTTACAAAGTCAAGATACTTTGCTGAAGTATATAGGTGGATTGCACAGTTACCTTAAACACACTATCCTTATGTTTAATCCTACTAGTCTAGACGAAGTTTGTGTACAAGCTACGCATTTAGAGGCTAGAGGGAAAAACACTTTTGATGAGGGTAGAAACAAGCCTTTCAAAGGTAAGAACAAAGATAAAACCTTTAAGGGAAAAGGTAAAAATAATGCATCTATCAAACAAGAGGGTGAAAAGGTCATTTGTAAACATTGTTCAAGAGGGCCATGAAGAGAAAAACTGTTGGAAATTACATCCTGAAAAAAGAAACTAGTTTAACAAAAACAAGGGAAAGAAGAAAACTGTAGCTACTACAACTACACCTTAAGATTTAGGTGATGATTCAAGGGATGAAACCAAAATGGCAGCCATGGTTTTCAAAAGTATGAAGGGAAATGAGACAGAAACTAAAGCAAGCACTAGTACTTCAAACTGTCATGTACAAGCTCCTAGTGAGGAAGAAAGAATTGAATTGTTCCATGTGAGGGTAGTCTCAAAACATACTAGAATTCACACGTTGTTTGACAGTGGGTCACAAGAAAATATCATATTAGAAGACTTGGTCAAACAGCTAAAACTTGCGACCATTCCACATCCAAAGCCTTATCCACTTGGGTGGATATACAAGGATGCAAACTTACAAGTCTCAAGGAAGTGCGTATTGCGATTCACCATAACTGCACACTTTATTGACACAGTTGAACTTGATGTGGTGCCACCTGATATATCAGGAATTGTTTTGGGAAGTCCTTACTTATTTGATAGGAAAGAGATCTTCCATTTCCATGAAAAAAAATATCATCTCTTTAAAGATTGTAAGGAGTTCATTGTCAGAGCACATCGCAAGAAGACAAATATAGTGATGGTAAATGCGGGACAGGTAAAAAGGCTAGTCAATTCTAGCAAGAGTTTTGTAGTTCTTATGGTTAAGCCCAAGGTTGATATGACTCATGAGTCATTTGAAAATTTTGATTCCAAGCTTAAATCAGATTTATATGATGTAGTTGATGCACAACATGAGATGTTTCAGGAACCGACAGGTTTACCTCCTAAAAGTGAGATTCAACATGAGATCCATTTACATCAAGATTGTCCTCTTCCTAACATTGGCATGTACCACATGTCTATCATGGAGAAAGCTGAAATCAAGAGGCAAATTAAAGACTTGTTGGACAAAGGATTCATAAGACCAAGCACTTCACCATGTGGGTCACCGATAGTGTTGATTCTAAAGAAAGATGGAACTTGGCGCATGTGTGTGGACTTCAGGGCATTGAAAAAAATAAAGGTAAAGAATCGTTACCCACTTCCAAGAATAGATTATTTGTTGGATTAGCTGAAAGATGCTAAATATTTCACTGAGTTGGACTTACGTAGTGGTTATCATCAAGTTAGAATTGCAGAAAGTGACATTTGGAAGACAACATTTAAATCCAAACATGGACTCTTTGAGTGGCTTGTTATGTCGTTTGTTTTATGCAATGCACCTGCAACTTTCATGCGGGTAATGGATGATGTATTACGTCCTTTTCTTGATGATTTCGTTATTGTCGACTTAGATGACATCTTAATTTTCAACAAGACTAAAGAAGAGCATGTCATGCATGTTAAGAAAGTACTTGATGTTTTGAAGAAAAATCAATTATTTCTTAAAATGTCAAAGTGTGAATTTGGAAAAACTTCTTTGATTTATTTGGGACACATAGTAGGAGGAGGTGCTTTCAGAATTGATCCTTCCAAAGTAGAAGCCATTGTGAATTTTCCTACTCCCAAATCCATTACAGAGGTAAGAAGTTTTTTGGGTGCAGCTCAGTATTGGAGGAAGTTTATTTCTAAATTCTCTGCCATAGCAGCTCCTATGCATGCAGTGACTAGTGTGAAGCATGCTTTCCAATGGGAAGGCAAGCAACAGACAGATTTTGAGTCTTTGAAAGATAATATAAGTTCAGCTCTAGTTCTTGCATTACCGGAATTGAGACAGCCATTCGAGATTTTGACAGATGCAAGCGATTACGCCATGGGTGCAGTTCTCTTATAGCATGGTAAGCCTGTTGCATTTCATTTTGAGACATTTAATGGTGTTGTTGTGAATTATCCTACATATGATAAAGAGTTGTATGCACTGGTACAAAGTGTCAAAAAATGGAAAAATTATTTGATGGGCAAAGAAACAATTGTTCATACCGACCATCATCCTTTACAATACTTTCAATCCCAAAGTAAATTACAGCAGTCACGGCATTTCAGATGAATGGGCTTCCTACAACAATTTCACTTGGTAATACGTTACAAGAAAGGTATTTACAACAAGGTTGTTGATATATTTTCAAGGCCTATTTTTATTGCTAGTACTTTTCTTAATAATGATTCTATTGTGCATGAGAGCTACATAGAACAGTATGCATCAGATGTTGATTTTAAGGATGTGTACGCTAACTTGAGTGAAGGGAATCATGTTGAGGAGAATGATTATCATTTGCATAATAATTTTTTGTTTCATATGGGCAAGTTATGTATAGCACAGTGGGAGAGACTAAGCATGATGAGAGAGGCTCATTCTTCTCTCATAGCTAGACATTTCAGGGTAAGCAAAATAGTGGCACATTTACAGAGGTATTGTTATTGGCCTCGCATGGTAGATAGTGTTTCACATTTCATTAGAGGTTGTTCATTATGTGCTACAAGCAAGCCTAGAAATAAGAAGCTTGGTTTATATACGCCATTAACGGTACCTTCTAGACCATGGGAAAGTGTTTCTATGGATATTGTTGGAGGGCTACCATTATCTAGAAAGCAGCATGATTATCTTTATGTAGTAGTTGATCGTTTTAGCAATATGTGTATTCTTATGCCATGTAAGAAATCTATAACTGCTGAACAAACTACTGATTTATATTTTCAACATGTAGGGGTTCATTATGGCTTGCCTACGTCTATTGTTAGTGATAGGGATTCCAGATTTGTGGGGAATTTTTTGTCCAATTTATGGAAGATGATGGACACCAATTTGAAGAAGAGTAATGCTTTCCATCCGCAAAAAGATGGCCAAACAGAGGTAGTGAACAGAACTGCTATCCATCTTTTGAGAGGTTATTGCAGCAAGCATCCCAAGCTTTGGGATGAGCATTTGCATTACATTCAGCATGCTTATAACTAGGCCAAGCACTCTTCTACAAACACTTCACCTTTTGAAGCTTATTTTGGGTATTTGCCTAAGTCACCATTATTTTTTATTCTTGAGAAGTATGTGGCCATTGATTGTCATAGTGACATTGAAAAATCTTGCATGTTCATTGAAATAATTCATCTCATACATCAGCAAGTTCAAGAACATCTTGAGAAAAGTCAAGGCAAGTACAAGGAAAGGCATGATAAGCACAGAATTGATCATTAGATTCAAGAAGGGGATGAGGTATGGTTTCATATTAGTAAGGAAATAATGAAAGGAGAAGGTAAAAAGTTGAAGCCTATTCATTATGGTCCATTCAAGATCCTTAATAAATTTGGAAATAATGCTTTTCAATTAGATTTTCCTTCATACATGCAAATGTATTCCGTTGTGAATGTGGAAAATTTCAATTTGTATGAACCTCCTTTAATTGCTGATATTGAAAGTGACATTCAGCTACCATCCATAGAGTATTTCTCGCTAGAATTTTTGGATGAATCAAAAGAGGATGCTATCCTTGACAGAAGGACACACACTTCAAGGAGGGGAAATGTTGATTATGTTCGGGTTGGTCTTAAAGGTAGCAAACTGAGTAAGGCAAAGTGGATTGAGGTGGAAAACGTGACAGAACTGTACCCTCATCTTCTTAACAGGTAATTGAAGTATTTTCGGGTTCAAAAGCTTCCCAATGGGGAGGTGTGATCAGCTGATCATGTCCTAAGTGAAAAAATGATCAAATTTGGAACTGCTCAGAACTGGTAATAAATTGATTGATCGGATAGTGTTCATCATTTCGATCCTAACACCATGAACGACACTCAAATCTGATGTCATATGTGGAAGATATTAAATTTTTAATTTTTCCCAGTAACCTTCAAAACAACACTTTGGAAGGAAAAAATATGGCATATTCAGAAAATTACTTTCTATGGAAAATTTTCATTTTTTATTAAAAAAATGGATGGCCTATCAGTGGGTGCCACGTGGCCTGCCTGGAGGCTGCCACATGGCCCCAAGCCTAATGGTTCAATTTGGTTTGAAATTTTGAAGTTGAAAAAATTTTTTGGGTCATTCGGGCCGACCCAACTCGACCTGGTTGGGCAAGGGTCACCCATGGGTGGTGTCAACCCGTGAACATGGGCAGAGTGTGAATGCGGGTCAGTAGTAAACAGTTGAGCAGTGAACGGATGGGTCTGTAGTGAACGAGAATGGTCAGCTTTTAACGAGTGGGTCAGCAGTGCAAGCGACGGTTGGTTGTGAACGGAGCACCGGGTGGTGTTTACCCGCGGGTCGGAGTGAATGGTTGGGCAGAGACTGAACGCGGCGGGTCAGTATTGAACATGAACGTGCGTGCGGTTAGGTTTGAACGTGGTCACCTGTGAACAGGCGGGCGGAGGAATGTGTTGGTTGAACTCCATTGGTCACTTTTGAACGGAATGGTCGGGTGGACCGTGAACGTGGTTAAGCTGCACGATTAATGCCTTTTTCATATAACTAACAGCTCGGAACCCGGGCCTTACCCGTCCGGCGGTCATGCCGATGGTTCCGGCCTTAACCACCTTAATGTGACCAGTACACCTTAACACTTAATTCCTCCCTAATCACGCAGAAAACTAGAGCAGAGCCCCCAAATTCTGTAGTAATTACTATTTTAGTGAATTTAACTCCAGTCCTCCCAAGTTTGGTGGAGGGTTTTTAGGCCAAACCGGACAAAACTTCTTTTGGACATAACTTTCACTAGAAAGAACCTTTTGGAGAAAGTTTTTTTTTGATTTCGAGTATTCTCATCATTCTGGAGCCATTGGAAAAGGTTACAGAGCCATTGGAGGTGTTCTTCAGCCATTTACACTTCAGAGAAGCTTGGGAAGCCATCACGACCTTGAGGGAAATGGAGCTGCATTGGACTACACTTCACTGTTTTAGGTGAACTCATAGTCATTCTTAGCTTCTTTTTATGTTATGAATCCATTTTCACAGCTGGTTTGGTCTGTTTAGGCATTTTAATCACTGTATTACCAATTTGAGTATCATAATATATCAAGGACATGCCCATTGGGAGCCTTGGACCCGGCAGATGTAGCCGAGGAGGGGTGAACTGCCTCATCATGTTGTTGTGTGTTTTATGGTGAAGCTATTTTGCTGTGTTATTCATATTAAAGTTGTTAAATAGTAAATTAAAACAACACTCCCTCACACCAAAGTTCATAAACAATTAACAAAAAACACTTTGTTTCACTTGCAAGACTATCTAAACACTTTGCACACCTATTTAATGGAAATGAATACTTTGAACAACAAAACAAATACTTTAATTTTCATATCACAATAAGAAATAACATATCTCGAATCTAAAGGAATTCAGCCTTCATAGTATGGATTTTAGATTATTTTATCAATTTTTCCATGACAAGCCATCTAACAAAATATCCATGACCGCTCATAAATAATTCTTGGGGGTCATCTTGATTCCTTCTTTCTTCACCTCCTAGTTTATATTTTTTCTTTTTTTCATTTTTCTTTTCAGGAGGATATGATTTTTTCTCCTTTTCTATACCTATGCTTATGAGAGGTTGTACATAGTTACATTACCAATCCATATTGCTAAGAGCCATTCCTTTGTTTTTGTTACTTCCTACAATTATCTTATGAAGAAATGTTAGAGTTCCAATAAAAAATAAAATTGAAATTTTTAAGTTTACATAGTGATGTTAAGATGCAATTTTTATTTTTTTGTTACTGCTATGCACTCTTTAGGTATTGAAAATAGGATTGATATATAGTCTATTTTGAAGGAAAGAAAAAAAGTCATCTTTTTTATTTCTTCAATATTGTTAATTTGTAGAATTTTTTTTTCTTTGAAAATCTAATCCTGGTATGTTTTCTTATACATCTACACAGAGTATGGATTTTTTAAAATTTTATTTATAATTTTAAACTTTATTTTATTTAAAAAAATATTATTTTATATATATAGTTATAATTTTTTTTTAATTAAAAAATAAATAAAAAATACAATTTACATTCTGCATAATTCCATAAATCCTATTATATGAAATATTTATATTATTAAAATAATCTTATCATTCTCATTATTCATCGTTCATCTTTTCTCCATTAGAATATAAACATGTAAGCAATTAAAAAGTTGACATAAAAACACACATACATAGAAAAATATTCGATTGTTGTAATAACATGAATCTGTTTGAAAGATATTCAGTTTATCATCTTTCAGAATCAAGGAAATGGATTTGGTCCTTTCCTTTTACTAAAATACATCCTCAATGGTTTTGTGAGCACATATGTATGATGATTTTACTTCATCAAACCAACAAGCGTTTCTAAGAAACTAGAGTCCATATGCAAGAAGAAAAAAGAAAATCATAAATAATAGGGTAGCCAAATGTTGAAAGTAGCCTGGTTTTGTGAGCACATATGTATGATGATTTTACTTCATCAAACTAGCAAGCGTTTCCGAGAAACTAGAGTCCATATGCAAGAATAAAAAAGAAAATCATAAATAATAGGGTAGCCAAATGTTGCGATTAGCCAGAAGGTGAAAAAGGACATGGAAATCAACCATGATCTAGGGATAACTTCTGGAAACATCAGATGAAACATTCAAGTAAAACTTATCTGAAAATAAATATGTTATAAAGGGAGAACATTTGGAAGATAATTTTGTTGTAGATTTGTATGTGGACATCTCTATTTAGTTAGAAATGATTAATATTATTTGTATATTAATAGAGAAATGGTTACATTGTTTTAACATAGCTCCTTAAGTTAGGATTAGTTCCTAGGATATAGGAGTTTGTTTACAACTTCCTACTTCCTTGTGATGTACTTATAGTTGTATCATTTGATTAATGAACGTAGAGTGTACTCTTCATTTTTGTGCAGTTTCCAGGTGTAGTACTCACCTGTGAGTTACAACTTCTATCCAATCTAGTTTTTATCTTAGTATTAGAGCTCAGACCTGGTGAGCCTGATTTGTTTTGAGAGCCTTAATGGCTAGCCTTAGTGGCTACAGAGCCTTAGTGGCTATAAAGCCTTAGTGGCTACGGTGCGCACAGGAGCTTCATGCTCACAGGAGCAGGTGGTCTGCAGCAAACACCTAACTCACAGGTCTCGGATGATTTTATGGAATCTCTGCGCACAGACGGGTTGGCGTATTTTTTCTGCTTACAGTCGCGCCAAAAAGCATAACTGGCGCAACTACCAAGGCCATACCCGCACCAAATTGGGCACTTACATGAATCTTTTATTTGGCGCAGATATTTGCCTCAGAAAAGTGCCAATCTCTCTCTTTGGCAGTTCTTCACATGGGATTTTCCCGGTTGTGGTAGATCTGAGTCGCAGATGTTATTTCCGATTCTGCACATGAGATTTTCCCGGTGGTGGTAGATCTGAGTCGGAGACACGTTTTTTGGTGGTTCTGCACATGGGATTTTCCCAGTGGTGGTAGATCTGAGTGGCAGATACATTGGTTGGCGGTTCTGCAAAGGGGATTTTCCCGTTGGTGGTAAATTCAATTCGCAGACATAGTAATCATCAGATCAGTGGAGGATCTGAGTTACAGTCACAAGATCGGGCCAAATTGGAGGCAAATCAATGATCAGGATCTGGTATGTATTGAATTTTTGTTAGTGTAGCTTGTAATTATTCAACTGTTTACAATCATCGGACGGTCTAGAATCAGATTAGTCCAGTATGAATAATACTATTGAAATGTATCTCAACGAGTCTAGCAAACGCGATGGGTCCAATTTCACCAATTGGAAATTCAAGCTCAGCCATTGCTTGAGGGGGAAAATGTATGTTCGATTGTCACAGGCAAGGAGCAGAAACCAAATATTGTAACAAGAACAACCGCATTTATACAAGACTGGGATAAAAGGAAGAACAAAGAAAAAGTCATACTGAAGATGCCCGTCAAGGATAATATTATCCCACACAGTAGAGATGGCAAATCATCCACTTAGATTTGGACGACGCTCAAGAATTTATACCAGACACAAAATAGAAATCGCATCTTGTCATTCAAAGGCAAGTTGTTTGGGATGAGGATGGTGCAAAATGAATTTTCTCCTGGATTCATTAGAAGGGTTCAATACCTGAAGGACAGATTGGGAGACATCGGAGAAAAGGTTTCTGATTTCGATCTAGTCATAATTGAATTGAATGGAATGAAGGATGAATATCAGATGTTCATCACAGGATTAGCAGCGAGGGATAAAGCCCCTGCATTTGAAGAATTGACAGGAATTTTTCTACAAGAAGAAGAGCACTGGCAGAATTTAAGACCACAGAGTGATGATCTTGCTCTGATGATGAAGAGACAAAAATTTAGAGGGAAGCAGCAGCGACAGCCACAGCAGCAATAGAGAGGAGGTAGCACATCTAAAAATAGACCATTTAGAGGTATGTATACAAACAAATTTTCAAACAAGAAATGTTTTTACCGTGGGAAAGTTGGCCAAGAAATTAGGGATTATTTTAAGAGGCAGACAAATGAAGCAAGGAATAACCAGAGTAGGAAAAAATGATATTTTGTTAATGAGGATGAAGACTATAGTCATGAAACTCAACTATTTGTAGCTGATTGTGCACTTTTAGCTTCTAAGGAAGATGAGGACGACATATGGTATGTCGATTCTAGTGCATCCTCACATATGACAGGTAAGAAATAATGGTTTGAATTTCTTGAAGAAACTTCATGTGGATCTAAAATTTTTCTAGGAGATGACAGAGGATATGAGATAAAAGGGTATGGTTATATTCTAGTAATATTGCCTAATGGTGACATTAGATATCTTAAGAATGTACTGTATGTGCCCGGGATTAGGAAAAACTTGATCTTTGTATCTATGATAACAGAGCAGGATCTGGTAGTTGAATTCTTCAAGACACGTTTTTTCATAAAGGATAGTAAGATGGAAATAGTTGCATGAGGAGTGCGTGTGGGGAACCTGTACAGACTAAATGTCAAAATCATGCCACAACAAGCCATGGTTGCAACAGTATTGACAGCTGAAAACCTCTGGCAGCAGAGATTCGGTCACCTTAATTTACAAGACCTCATGTTACTTCAAAGAAAAGGTATGGTCGATGAACTCCCTATTTTTCATAGTGTTCAGTTGGATTGTGATGGATATGCATTAGGGAAAATGCATAGAGAGTAATTTCCTTTGCATATTGATAGAAAGAGAAGAGATATTATAGAGGTGGTGCATACAGACATATGAGGACCTATGCAGACCAGGTCGCTAGGTGGTGCATATTATTTTCTTCCGTTTACTGATGATTCTTCCAAATTCTCTTGGATATATTTTTTTAGTAAAAAGAGTCAGACCTTTCAGTGTTTTAAAGAATTTAAAACTTTGGTAGAGAAGAAAATAGGAAAATGCATAAAAATTCTCCACTCAGATCAAGGGGGAGAATACAGGTTGGGTGAGTTCATGAATTTTTGGAGAAATCATGGGATTTCTCAATAGTTTACAGTGCCTCATACACCACAGCAAAATGGAGTGGCAGAATGAAAGAACAGAACTCTTGTGGAGTGTGCAAGGAGTATGCTTCAAGATAAGTGTCTATCAAATGGTTTATGGGCTGAAGCAATAAACAATGTTGTTTATTTAAAGAATAGTAGTCCTACTAAATGTCTTAGCTTCAAAAATCCATTTGAAGCATTACATGGATTCAAACCATTAGTGAGTCATTTGAGAGTATTTGGGTAAAAATATTTTGCCCATATACCCAAGGTGGATAGAAATAAATTATATCCTAAAGCCATGAAATGTATCTTTGTAGGATATGGCACTGAGTTTAAAGCATGCAAGTTATTTAATCCCATGACTGATAAAATATTTGCAAGTCGAGATGTGATATTTCATGAACAGGTTGAGGAAGGAAAGGATGAAAGTAACAATGAATGGCACATTCCATTATTTTTGGAAGAAAACATCGGGGATAATCAGGAGCAGGAGCATGAAGAAGAAGAAACAGGTGATGTAGTCAATAAGAGGAGCTGGTCGTTGGGCCCCGGCGGCTTGACCAATCAACGAGCTTGGTAGCCGACTGGCAATTCAAATGCAGAGTACACTGATCGGCTAGCTCCTAGGCTATGCGAGGGTGTCGAGTCAGCTACCAAGCCCATTGACCGGCTGGGCGCTGGGTTGCACGTGTGTGGTACTCCTACCCAACCCAGTAACCAACAGGCCGATAGGCTTGGAAGCGATTATCGTGTCGGTTGCCAAGCCCGTTGGTCAACTAGTCGCTAGGATGGGCAGGGTGGCATGTCACCCCCACCCAGCCCAGCGGCCAACCGACCAACTCAAAATTGGCTGCCAAGCGCAGCTGGCCCATTGGCCGTTGAGCTAGGACAATTTTTTTTTTTATGTTTATATTAAAAAAAAAAAATTAATAATGTTTCTTTTATTTATATATATATATATATATATATATATATATATATATATATATATATATTTTTATTTTTTTATTTTTATTTTTTTTCTTTAGATTTTTAATGTTTGATTTTTGTCATATATGTATAGATATATATGATATTATTTATTTATCGTCTTTTGCAAAAAAGTTAAAATTTTTCAATATAAAAAAGTATTGTAAAGAAAATCAAAAAACACATGTTAGGAAAACCTTTTAAAAAAAAATATTTTGGGACAAGAAATAAAAAGACGAATCGAACAACTTGAAAATTTGTTAAATAATCAACATTAAAAACAAAATGTCCATACTTGATACGTAAGAAAATTTAAAGTGTTAAAAATATACTATAAGAAAAGGGTATCGTGAATCAACACCTTTCAAAGTCAGATGATTTTTTGCTACCTTAAAAAAAGGCATATTCTGAATCAACACTTTTCAAAATTAGATGGTTTTTTGCTATCTTAAAAAAATGGGTACTCAGTTCACTTCCAGCTTCAAATTTTGCATTGTTTTTAGTGGTGGGACCTAGTTTGCAGATTTTGGGTGAAAAAAAATACCAAGACGAATTTGAGGCCTTAAATGACATTTATAGGGAGTAAAATATTTTCACTCAACGCTCACATCCCGTGGAGCTATTTTATAGTGGGACACATTTCCAACAATTTCAGAATCACATAAGTTAGACTTCAAATGTAAAAATTATGCACCTAGACGTTGAACTATTAAAATTGACCACTATAATTTGAGGGGATGTCACGTCAATACCCCTCACTCATGGAAAATGAGCTATCCATGTGGATCCTACAAAGAAGACTCTAGAAATGTCAAACTATAACTAATATTTTTGATCAATTGGTCACATTTAACTACTAGTTATTTATCGGCCCATGTTATAACTCGACCAGTGGGAGGAAAAGGTATTCCATTTTATTGGTGTGCATTATTTTCCATAGTAGAAAAGAGTAGTATAGAGTTGATATATAGGGCTTGTGTTCTATAACAACCATATGCCACATGTCTTCTTCCTTCTTATTTTTCATTATTTCCATTCAAAGAAAGAGAGAAGAACCTAAAATTCCAACTATTGTTTCTCCTGAAGGGGTTTCCCAGGTCATATGTGGTGTTCATCATGATTTTTATGTGATTTCTTTTACCTATTCTCTATTTTTTCCATTTTTTATATTAGATGCATAAATAATACAATATGATCGGGTGATCATGTCCTAAGTGAAAAAAATGCTCAAATTTGGAACTTCTCAGAACTAGTAATAAATTGATCAACCGGATAGTGTTCATCGTTACAATCCTAACACCATGAACGTCACTCAAATCCGATGTCAGATGTGGAAGATATTCAAGTTTTAATTTTTCCCAGTAACGTTAAAAACAACACTTTGGAAGACAAAAAATGGCATATTCAGAAAATTATTTTCTAGGGCAAAATTTCATTTTTTATTGAAAAAATGGATAGCCTATCAGTGGGTACCACGTGGCCTGCCCGAAGGCTGCCATGCGGCCCCAGGCCTAATGGTTCAATTTGGTTTAAAATTTTGAAGTGGAAATTTTTTTTTGGGTCATTCGGGCCGACCCGACCGAACTCGGTTGGGCATGGGTCACCCGAGAGTGGTGTCGACCCGTGAACATGGGCAAAGTGTGAACACGGGTGAGCAGTAAACGGTTGAGCAGTGAATGGACGGGTCTGCATTGAACGAGCATAGTAGTCAGCTCTGAACGAGCGGGTCAGCAGTGCATGCGATGGTTGGTCATTAATGGAGCACCAGGTGGTGTCTACCCGTGGGTTGGAGTGAACGGTTGGGCAAAGACTGAACACAACAGGTCAGTATTGAACGTGAACATGCGTGCGGTCAGGTTTGAACGTGGTCACCTATGAACAGGCAGGCGGAGGAATCTGTTGGTTGAACACCATTGGTCACATTTGAACAGAATGGTCGGGTGGATCGTGAACGCGGTTAAGCTCTAGGATTAACGCCTTTTGCATAGAACCGACAGCTCAGAACCAGGGCCTTATCCGTCCGGCGATCATGCTGACGGTTCCAGCCTTAACCACCACAATGTGACCACTACACCTTGACACTTAATGCCTCCCTAATCACATGGAAAAATGGAGCACAGCCCCCAAATTCAACGATAATTACTATTTTAGTGAAGTTAACTCCAGTCCTCCCATGTTTGGTTGAGGGTTTTTAGGCCAAACTAGACAAAAATTCTTTTGGACATAGCTCTCACTAGACATAACCTTTTGGAGAGAATTGTTTTTTGATTTCGAGTATTCTCAGCATTCTGGAACCATTGGAATAGGTTTTAAAGACATTGGAGGCGCTCTTCAACCATTTACACTTCAGAAAATCTTGGGAAGCCATCAGGGCCTTGAGGAAAATGGAGCTGCATTGGACTACACTTCATTGTTTTAGGTGAAATCAGAGTCATTCTTAGCTTCTTTTTCAGTTCTGAATCCATTTTCACAGCTAGTTTGGTCTGTTTAGGCCTTTTAATCACTATATTACCAATTTGAGCATCATAATATATCAAGGACATGCCCATTGGGAGCCTTGGACCCGATAGATGTAGCCCAGGAGGGGTGAGCTGCCTCATCATGTTGCTATATGTTTTATGGTGAAGTTATTCTGCTGTGTTATTTAGATTAAAGTTGTTAAATAGTAAATTAAAACGACACTCCCTCACACCAAATTTCATAAGAAATTAACAAAAAACACTTTGTTTCACTTGCAAGACTATCTAAATACTTTGCACACCTATTTAATGGAAATGAATACTATGAACAGCAAAATAAATACTTTCATTCTCAGATCAGTTGGTATCAAAGCTATGCTTTAGAGCTAGAGTTTTTACTCAGCATTTGTTTTGTGCAAATATTAAGTCATTTGTTTTCAATTTTTTATGTTGACTAGGTTAAAACTCAAGAGAAGTGAAGGAAAACTGGTTAGTGCACAAAATAATCCACAACCAAGAAGGGTTAGAGAACCACCTCCAAAAGCAATAGAAGCAGCTACAAGCATGTCTTCAAGAGAAGAAGAATCTCCTGAAGAGATGGATCCCAAGGAATAAGAAAGGGTATTTCAGAAAGCTTTCTTGGATAAGAATGAAATGGTAAGGATCCTCTATCAAGAAAGAAATGATAGGATTGTTGGAGAAGGGTCTACAAACCAAAAAGAAGGAGAGGATTCCTTAGGAGGAAAGAAGGGTAATGATCAGTCAAAGAAAGGGAATGGAGGAAATGGTGATCCACCATCTCCATCATCATCCTCTTCCTCGTCATAATCTTCCTCGACTTCGGTAAATCAGTCACATAAGTTGAAAACCACTGGTAAAAATCCTTTTTTAAAGCTTGATGTCAAATTTGAATTGTCAATGTTTAACGGTGAAGTGAATGTAGAGAAATTAGATAATTGGATCAGACAATTGGAAGTCTATTTAAGGATTCAAAATTTGCATGATGACGACACTAAAATACAACTAGCCTCGCTAAGGATGGATGGAGCAGCTTCGGTATGGTGGGAAGCCAAGACCAAGAAGGAAATCAAGAAACATGGTAAGATTACTATATCATGGACTGAATTTATTACTACAATCAGGAAACAATTTTATCCTCTTGCTAATCTTCAAAAGGCTATAATGAACTCGCAAAACTTTAGACAACTTAAGGGATAGAATGTGCAAGACTATACCTAGGAAATTTAGGAGAAGAGCACTCTTATTAGGGGTAGACTTACAAAGTCAAGATACTTTGCTGAAGTATATAGGTGGATTGCACAGTTACCTTAAACACACTATCCTTATGTTTAATCCTACTAGTCTAGACGAAGTTTGTGTACAAGCTACGCATTTAGAGGCTAGAGGGAAAAACACTTTTGATGAGGGTAGAAACAAGCCTTTCAAAGGTAAGAACAAAGATAAAACCTTTAAGGGAAAAGGTAAAAATAATGCATCTATCAAACAAGAGGGTGAAAAGGTCATTTGTAAACATTGTTCAAGAGGGCCATGAAGAGAAAAACTGTTGGAAATTACATCCTGAAAAAAGAAACTAGTTTAACAAAAACAAGGGAAAGAAGAAAACTGTAGCTACTACAACTACACCTTAAGATTTAGGTGATGATTCAAGGGATGAAACCAAAATGGCAGCCATGGTTTTCAAAAGTATGAAGGGAAATGAGACAGAAACTAAAGCAAGCACTAGTACTTCAAACTGTCATGTACAAGCTCCTAGTGAGGAAGAAAGAATTGAATTGTTCCATGTGAGGGTAGTCTCAAAACATACTAGAATTCACACGTTGTTTGACAGTGGGTCACAAGAAAATATCATATTAGAAGACTTGGTCAAACAGCTAAAACTTGCGACCATTCCACATCCAAAGCCTTATCCACTTGGGTGGATATACAAGGATGCAAACTTACAAGTCTCAAGGAAGTGCGTATTGCGATTCACCATAACTGCACACTTTATTGACACAGTTGAACTTGATGTGGTGCCACCTGATATATCAGGAATTGTTTTGGGAAGTCCTTACTTATTTGATAGGAAAGAGATCTTCCATTTCCATGAAAAAAAATATCATCTCTTTAAAGATTGTAAGGAGTTCATTGTCAGAGCACATCGCAAGAAGACAAATATAGTGATGGTAAATGCGGGACAGGTAAAAAGGCTAGTCAATTCTAGCAAGAGTTTTGTAGTTCTTATGGTTAAGCCCAAGGTTGATATGACTCATGAGTCATTTGAAAATTTTGATTCCAAGCTTAAATCAGATTTATATGATGTAGTTGATGCACAACATGAGATGTTTCAGGAACCGACAGGTTTACCTCCTAAAAGTGAGATTCAACATGAGATCCATTTACATCAAGATTGTCCTCTTCCTAACATTGGCATGTACCACATGTCTATCATGGAGAAAGCTGAAATCAAGAGGCAAATTAAAGACTTGTTGGACAAAGGATTCATAAGACCAAGCACTTCACCATGTGGGTCACCGATAGTGTTGATTCTAAAGAAAGATGGAACTTGGCGCATGTGTGTGGACTTCAGGGCATTGAAAAAAATAAAGGTAAAGAATCGTTACCCACTTCCAAGAATAGATTATTTGTTGGATTAGCTGAAAGATGCTAAATATTTCACTGAGTTGGACTTACGTAGTGGTTATCATCAAGTTAGAATTGCAGAAAGTGACATTTGGAAGACAACATTTAAATCCAAACATGGACTCTTTGAGTGGCTTGTTATGTCGTTTGTTTTATGCAATGCACCTGCAACTTTCATGCGGGTAATGGATGATGTATTACGTCCTTTTCTTGATGATTTCGTTATTGTCGACTTAGATGACATCTTAATTTTCAACAAGACTAAAGAAGAGCATGTCATGCATGTTAAGAAAGTACTTGATGTTTTGAAGAAAAATCAATTATTTCTTAAAATGTCAAAGTGTGAATTTGGAAAAACTTCTTTGATTTATTTGGGACACATAGTAGGAGGAGGTGCTTTCAGAATTGATCCTTCCAAAGTAGAAGCCATTGTGAATTTTCCTACTCCCAAATCCATTACAGAGGTAAGAAGTTTTTTGGGTGCAGCTCAGTATTGGAGGAAGTTTATTTCTAAATTCTCTGCCATAGCAGCTCCTATGCATGCAGTGACTAGTGTGAAGCATGCTTTCCAATGGGAAGGCAAGCAACAGACAGATTTTGAGTCTTTGAAAGATAATATAAGTTCAGCTCTAGTTCTTGCATTACCGGAATTGAGACAGCCATTCGAGATTTTGACAGATGCAAGCGATTACGCCATGGGTGCAGTTCTCTTATAGCATGGTAAGCCTGTTGCATTTCATTTTGAGACATTTAATGGTGTTGTTGTGAATTATCCTACATATGATAAAGAGTTGTATGCACTGGTACAAAGTGTCAAAAAATGGAAAAATTATTTGATGGGCAAAGAAACAATTGTTCATACCGACCATCATCCTTTACAATACTTTCAATCCCAAAGTAAATTACAGCAGTCACGGCATTTCAGATGAATGGGCTTCCTACAACAATTTCACTTGGTAATACGTTACAAGAAAGGTATTTACAACAAGGTTGTTGATATATTTTCAAGGCCTATTTTTATTGCTAGTACTTTTCTTAATAATGATTCTATTGTGCATGAGAGCTACATAGAACAGTATGCATCAGATGTTGATTTTAAGGATGTGTACGCTAACTTGAGTGAAGGGAATCATGTTGAGGAGAATGATTATCATTTGCATAATAATTTTTTGTTTCATATGGGCAAGTTATGTATAGCACAGTGGGAGAGACTAAGCATGATGAGAGAGGCTCATTCTTCTCTCATAGCTAGACATTTCAGGGTAAGCAAAATAGTGGCACATTTACAGAGGTATTGTTATTGGCCTCGCATGGTAGATAGTGTTTCACATTTCATTAGAGGTTGTTCATTATGTGCTACAAGCAAGCCTAGAAATAAGAAGCTTGGTTTATATACGCCATTAACGGTACCTTCTAGACCATGGGAAAGTGTTTCTATGGATATTGTTGGAGGGCTACCATTATCTAGAAAGCAGCATGATTATCTTTATGTAGTAGTTGATCGTTTTAGCAATATGTGTATTCTTATGCCATGTAAGAAATCTATAACTGCTGAACAAACTACTGATTTATATTTTCAACATGTAGGGGTTCATTATGGCTTGCCTACGTCTATTGTTAGTGATAGGGATTCCAGATTTGTGGGGAATTTTTTGTCCAATTTATGGAAGATGATGGACACCAATTTGAAGAAGAGTAATGCTTTCCATCCGCAAAAAGATGGCCAAACAGAGGTAGTGAACAGAACTGCTATCCATCTTTTGAGAGGTTATTGCAGCAAGCATCCCAAGCTTTGGGATGAGCATTTGCATTACATTCAGCATGCTTATAACTAGGCCAAGCACTCTTCTACAAACACTTCACCTTTTGAAGCTTATTTTGGGTATTTGCCTAAGTCACCATTATTTTTTATTCTTGAGAAGTATGTGGCCATTGATTGTCATAGTGACATTGAAAAATCTTGCATGTTCATTGAAATAATTCATCTCATACATCAGCAAGTTCAAGAACATCTTGAGAAAAGTCAAGGCAAGTACAAGGAAAGGCATGATAAGCACAGAATTGATCATTAGATTCAAGAAGGGGATGAGGTATGGTTTCATATTAGTAAGGAAATAATGAAAGGAGAAGGTAAAAAGTTGAAGCCTATTCATTATGGTCCATTCAAGATCCTTAATAAATTTGGAAATAATGCTTTTCAATTAGATTTTCCTTCATACATGCAAATGTATTCCGTTGTGAATGTGGAAAATTTCAATTTGTATGAACCTCCTTTAATTGCTGATATTGAAAGTGACATTCAGCTACCATCCATAGAGTATTTCTCGCTAGAATTTTTGGATGAATCAAAAGAGGATGCTATCCTTGACAGAAGGACACACACTTCAAGGAGGGGAAATGTTGATTATGTTCGGGTTGGTCTTAAAGGTAGCAAACTGAGTAAGGCAAAGTGGATTGAGGTGGAAAACGTGACAGAACTGTACCCTCATCTTCTTAACAGGTAATTGAAGTATTTTCGGGTTCAAAAGCTTCCCAATGGGGAGGTGTGATCAGCTGATCATGTCCTAAGTGAAAAAATGATCAAATTTGGAACTGCTCAGAACTGGTAATAAATTGATTGATCGGATAGTGTTCATCATTTCGATCCTAACACCATGAACGACACTCAAATCTGATGTCATATGTGGAAGATATTAAATTTTTAATTTTTCCCAGTAACCTTCAAAACAACACTTTGGAAGGAAAAAATATGGCATATTCAGAAAATTACTTTCTATGGAAAATTTTCATTTTTTATTAAAAAAATGGATGGCCTATCAGTGGGTGCCACGTGGCCTGCCTGGAGGCTGCCACATGGCCCCAAGCCTAATGGTTCAATTTGGTTTGAAATTTTGAAGTTGAAAAAATTTTTTGGGTCATTCGGGCCGACCCAACTCGACCTGGTTGGGCAAGGGTCACCCATGGGTGGTGTCAACCCGTGAACATGGGCAGAGTGTGAATGCGGGTCAGTAGTAAACAGTTGAGCAGTGAACGGATGGGTCTGTAGTGAACGAGAATGGTCAGCTTTTAACGAGTGGGTCAGCAGTGCAAGCGACGGTTGGTTGTGAACGGAGCACCGGGTGGTGTTTACCCGCGGGTCGGAGTGAATGGTTGGGCAGAGACTGAACGCGGCGGGTCAGTATTGAACATGAACGTGCGTGCGGTTAGGTTTGAACGTGGTCACCTGTGAACAGGCGGGCGGAGGAATGTGTTGGTTGAACTCCATTGGTCACTTTTGAACGGAATGGTCGGGTGGACCGTGAACGTGGTTAAGCTGCACGATTAATGCCTTTTTCATATAACTAACAGCTCGGAACCCGGGCCTTACCCGTCCGGCGGTCATGCCGATGGTTCCGGCCTTAACCACCTTAATGTGACCAGTACACCTTAACACTTAATTCCTCCCTAATCACGCAGAAAACTAGAGCAGAGCCCCCAAATTCTGTAGTAATTACTATTTTAGTGAATTTAACTCCAGTCCTCCCAAGTTTGGTGGAGGGTTTTTAGGCCAAACCGGACAAAACTTCTTTTGGACATAACTTTCACTAGAAAGAACCTTTTGGAGAAAGTTTTTTTTTGATTTCGAGTATTCTCATCATTCTGGAGCCATTGGAAAAGGTTACAGAGCCATTGGAGGTGTTCTTCAGCCATTTACACTTCAGAGAAGCTTGGGAAGCCATCACGACCTTGAGGGAAATGGAGCTGCATTGGACTACACTTCACTGTTTTAGGTGAACTCATAGTCATTCTTAGCTTCTTTTTATGTTATGAATCCATTTTCACAGCTGGTTTGGTCTGTTTAGGCATTTTAATCACTGTATTACCAATTTGAGTATCATAATATATCAAGGACATGCCCATTGGGAGCCTTGGACCCGGCAGATGTAGCCGAGGAGGGGTGAACTGCCTCATCATGTTGTTGTGTGTTTTATGGTGAAGCTATTTTGCTGTGTTATTCATATTAAAGTTGTTAAATAGTAAATTAAAACAACACTCCCTCACACCAAAGTTCATAAACAATTAACAAAAAACACTTTGTTTCACTTGCAAGACTATCTAAACACTTTGCACACCTATTTAATGGAAATGAATACTTTGAACAACAAAACAAATACTTTAATTTTCATATCACAATAAGAAATAACATATCTCGAATCTAAAGGAATTCAGCCTTCATAGTATGGATTTTAGATTATTTTATCAATTTTTCCATGACAAGCCATCTAACAAAATATCCATGACCGCTCATAAATAATTCTTGGGGGTCATCTTGATTCCTTCTTTCTTCACCTCCTAGTTTATATTTTTTCTTTTTTTCATTTTTCTTTTCAGGAGGATATGATTTTTTCTCCTTTTCTATACCTATGCTTATGAGAGGTTGTACATAGTTACATTACCAATCCATATTGCTAAGAGCCATTCCTTTGTTTTTGTTACTTCCTACAATTATCTTATGAAGAAATGTTAGAGTTCCAATAAAAAATAAAATTGAAATTTTTAAGTTTACATAGTGATGTTAAGATGCAATTTTTATTTTTTTGTTACTGCTATGCACTCTTTAGGTATTGAAAATAGGATTGATATATAGTCTATTTTGAAGGAAAGAAAAAAAGTCATCTTTTTTATTTCTTCAATATTGTTAATTTGTAGAATTTTTTTTTCTTTGAAAATCTAATCCTGGTATGTTTTCTTATACATCTACACAGAGTATGGATTTTTTAAAATTTTATTTATAATTTTAAACTTTATTTTATTTAAAAAAATATTATTTTATATATATAGTTATAATTTTTTTTTAATTAAAAAATAAATAAAAAATACAATTTACATTCTGCATAATTCCATAAATCCTATTATATGAAATATTTATATTATTAAAATAATCTTATCATTCTCATTATTCATCGTTCATCTTTTCTCCATTAGAATATAAACATGTAAGCAATTAAAAAGTTGACATAAAAACACACATACATAGAAAAATATTCGATTGTTGTAATAACATGAATCTGTTTGAAAGATATTCAGTTTATCATCTTTCAGAATCAAGGAAATGGATTTGGTCCTTTCCTTTTACTAAAATACATCCTCAATGGTTTTGTGAGCACATATGTATGATGATTTTACTTCATCAAACCAACAAGCGTTTCTAAGAAACTAGAGTCCATATGCAAGAAGAAAAAAGAAAATCATAAATAATAGGGTAGCCAAATGTTGAAAGTAGCCTGGTTTTGTGAGCACATATGTATGATGATTTTACTTCATCAAACTAGCAAGCGTTTCCGAGAAACTAGAGTCCATATGCAAGAATAAAAAAGAAAATCATAAATAATAGGGTAGCCAAATGTTGCGATTAGCCAGAAGGTGAAAAAGGACATGGAAATCAACCATGATCTAGGGATAACTTCTGGAAACATCAGATGAAACATTCAAGTAAAACTTATCTGAAAATAAATATGTTATAAAGGGAGAACATTTGGAAGATAATTTTGTTGTAGATTTGTATGTGGACATCTCTATTTAGTTAGAAATGATTAATATTATTTGTATATTAATAGAGAAATGGTTACATTGTTTTAACATAGCTCCTTAAGTTAGGATTAGTTCCTAGGATATAGGAGTTTGTTTACAACTTCCTACTTCCTTGTGATGTACTTATAGTTGTATCATTTGATTAATGAACGTAGAGTGATGATCCAGGTGGATTAAACAGGTACAGGTACAAATGGCTTAAGTACAAGGCTCAGAAATCAAAGTGTTCAAAAATCTCTCGAGCCAAGTTCAAGTTGTAGATCTCGAAATTCTGAATCCAACGGCGCAGACGACACTCAATTCCGAGTCCGAATGAAGGAGTTAGGAGCAGTCAAAGTTCAGAGGTTGACTTGATGATGTGGCAGACTAAGGAGGCAACAATTTTGCTGAAACCCGGCCACCGGATTCCGGCAAACCTGGCCAGATTCCGGGAAAATTTGTGGGACCGTTAAAAGCACTCCTTCGGTCAAAATTCGAAGGTTCAAAAAACAACCAGTTTGTTTTAATAATAAATATAAAAAAAAAAAAATATAAATATGGGTGGCGGGCCACCAACCCCGCCACCCCATCCACACAACCATATATTAAAAAATAAATATTGTTGGGGGGTGGGTGGTCAACCCCGCCACCCCCGCGGTCCACATTTTACGACTGTTATGCAATGATACGGGCCATATTATTAATGGGGCGGGGGTTGTTAACCCACCGCCACCACTTATATACATACGTGGCGCAGTTTATATGTGGGGCGGGCCGCCCAACATGGGTCCGGCCCCCCACATCCACATCACTTCAACGGAAATTTAAAAATATATAAAACGGTTCAAACAGTTCGTGCGGGTTTTAAAAAAATGGAATGCAGTTAAAACAAGCAGCCTTTTTATGGCGGGGTCGGGATTTAACCACCCGACCTCCGCCCAAACAATCAGGATCTCAACCAATTCAGCTATGGCGGACTTTGAAGAATCCGCCGGCATTTATTTATTTAAACCTTCATTCATTTGTGCACCCAAGGAAGGACAGACAGGAGCGGGCACGGAAAACGAGGCAGTGGAACCTTGAGCAGTGTGCAGAGGGGGCGGAACCATGATCTGAGCCATTTTTCCACAGGAGCCAGATTTTCACTTTGTCCGATTGGGGCAAGTTTTATATGGATTTAGCACTACTCGACGCCACAAATCCAACGGTGCTGCCCATTTTGTCAGCAGAGGTCTGCAATTTTCGGCCATTTCCAGATTGGGCAGGTATAAGGGTGTAATTCCTCATTTTGTACTTGTACTATCATTTTGCCATTTAATGAAAGTAGGGCCTCCCCACTATTAGAGCAGGGCCCGGAGACGTAGTCCCTCCTGGACGAACTCCGATATCAACTCTTGTGTCTTCGTGCATGATGTTAATTGCTTCTCTCTTTTTCTGCTTATGCCTTTAAAGTTTCTTGTTTTAAAAGCTACAATTTTCACATGTTAATTCTTTTATACATCTCAAACAAAAGATTTTGGATCAAGTGGTATCGGAGCGGGTGTTTGTAGATGTGAATTACATGTTTGTATGCTAACAAGAAGCAGGCTAAGAAGAGGCGAAGGGATGCTACAGGCTTTTGATCCCGAAGCAGGACGTGCACATCAGAGAAGGAACATGGGAGACGAAGATCGGAATGAAGAGGAGCTCAATTTCCGCAAAACTTTCTATACCATGGCAGATCGAGTAGAGAGACTATTCTCTAGACTTGAAAGGTTAGAGAAAATAGGAGATCATTCTTTAGAAGGGCAAGGTTCAGCGCATGGAGATGGTGGAGGAAAACCACCCCCTTCAGGAAATGAAAGTCCTTCCTCCTCTTCTAACCATCATAATAAAAATTCTGGAAATGCATCTAACAAGCCTTTCTTTAAGTTAGATGTTAAGTTTGATCTACCAGTATATAATGGTGAATGTAATGCTGAGAAGCTTAACAATTGGATTAGGCAGCTTGAACTCTATTGCAGGATCCAGCAGATTATGGAGGACGAGGCGAAAATCCAATTGGCTTCTCTTCGATTGAGTGGCACAGCTCTCATCTGGTGGGAGAGCAAACTTCGAAGCAGCAGTAACTTGGGTAACCTTCTTTCTTCCTTGTCAGATTTTATTACTGCAATTAAAAATCAATTCTATCCCTTAGGTTACAAGCAGAAAGCCTTAATGGAGTGGCAGTACCTAAGGCAAGGTAAAGGACAAAATGTGCAAACCTTTAATGAAGAATTTCGAAAACAAACATTAAGTTTGGGCATCTCATTAGATTCTCCTGAAGTTGTAAGTAAGTACATTGGTTCATTACATAGTTACATTAGACATTCATTGTTAATTTTTGAACCTCCTACCATTGACTCGGCCAGTGTAAAGGCCATTCATCTTGAGAACAGGGGCAGAAATGATAAGTACGATCAGTCAAAGAAACCACCTTTCAAACCTTCAAATGGAAAATTCAAAGGGAAAGGAAAAGAAGACGGCATCAACAAAGAAGGATGAAGGAGAAAAGCCTTATTGCACTCACTGCAAAAGGGAAGGCCATGACGACGATCATTGTTAGAAACTATATCCAGAAAATAAGCCGAAGAGATATGGAGGAAAGGGTAAGCAGAAGACGGTAGCAACCGTGCAACAAGACCTTGGATCCGACTCTGGCGATGAGGCATTGATCATAGCAGCAGGCACAAAAGGTACTCATTCTCTTCATGATTCTGAATCGCATGAAAGCACTAGTTCATTAGATGAGCCTCTTTCTAATGAACGAAAGAGAATTGAGTTGTTTCACATTAGAGTTGTTATAAACCATGCAAAAGTAGAAACTCTATTTGATTCAGGCTCTCAAGCAAACCTAATTTCAGAATCCTTGGTTAAAAAGTTAGGCTTAGAAGTTAAGCCTCATCCAAAACCTTATCCGCTTGGACGGATACATGATAAAGTAAAACTAAATGTAACCAAGCAGTGTAAGGTAAATTTTTTTATTGCTTCTAAGCTGGTAGATGAAGTAGAATTGGATGTAATACCATTGGATATATGTGGCATTGTGTTGGGGAGTCCCTATCTTTATGATAGGAAAGCAGTTTTCTTTCGCCATGAAAATAAATACCAAATCACTAAAGATGGGGTAGAATACATTGTAAGAGCTCATCAAACCAAAGTCAGTGCCAGCCTTGTAAGTGAAAGACAGATGAAGAGACTGGTGAATTCTAGAAAGGGGTGTTTGCTCATGGTTGTGAGAGCAAAGGATGAAGAAATATCTGATGCTTTCCGGGGATGTGATCCGGCTCATAAACAAGAATTATGTGATGTTATTTCTAACTATGATGAGTTGTTTCAGGAACCCAAAGGTTTGCCTCCAAAATGAGGGATCCAACATGAGATCTATTTGCAACATGATGCTCCATTACCAAACATTGGTATGTACAAGATGTCATCCATCGAAATGGAGGAAATCAAAAAGCAGGTACAAGAACTGTTGAACCAAGGGGTCATTCGGCCAAGTACTTCTCCTTGTGGCTCACCGATCGTGTTAGTGCCCAAGAAAGATGGCACATGGAGGATTTGCGTGGATTATCGGGCACTAAACAAAATCACGGTGAAAAATTGATACCCTCTCCCTTCCATTGATGATTTATTAGATCAATTAAAAAATGTTGTTTATTTCACCAAATTGGATTTACGTAGTGGTTATCACCAGGTCAGAATTGCAGAGCAGGATGTGTGGAAAACCGCCTACAAGACCAAACAGGGGTTGTTCGAATGGATGGTGATGCCATTCGAACTTTGCAACACTCCAGCCACATTCATGAGGGTCATGAATGATCTTTTTAGGCCTTTCATTGATGAGTTTGTCCTTGTGTATTTAGATGATATTCTTGTATTTAGTAGGACTTGGGAGGAACATGTATGCCATGTAATTAAAGTGTTTGATGTTTTAAAGAAAGAACAATTGTATGTAAAGTTTTCAAAGTGTGAGTTCGGGAAAACCTCTTTGGTTTACCTTCGTCATGTTGTCGGTAATGGTCAATTAAAAATAGACCCCTCAAAAGTTGAGGTGATTGTAAATTGGCCAAAGCCTACCAATGTAACAGAGGCCCGTAGTTTTTTAGGTGTAGTACAGTACTGGAGGAGGTTCATTGCCAACTTCTCCGCTATTGCATCACCCTTACACACTCTGACAAGTATCAAACAAGCCTTTCAGTGGGGAGGAAAACAACAAAAGGCCTTCAAAGCACTGAAAGAGAAAATCAGCACCGCACCAGTCCTGGCTTTACCCGATCTCCAGCAGCCTTTTGAGATCGAAACTGATGCTAGTGGGTATGCCATGGGAGCTGTACTTTTGCAGCAGAAGAAGCCAATTTGTTACCATTCGGAGAAGTTCTCCTAGGCTGTAATAAATTACCCCACTTACGACAAGGAATTGTATGCCTTGGTCCAAAGTGTGAAAAAGTGGAAACACTACCTGATCGGCAAGGAGACCATCATCCATACGGATCATCAGCCCTTGCAGTACCTTCAGTCACAGACCAAGCTACAACAATCTCTTCATTTCAGGTGGATGGGGTTCCTACAACAATTTCATCTGGTAATAAAGTATAAGAAGGGCACTAGTAACAAAGTAGCAGACATGCTCTCTCGCCCTCCTATCGCTGCTTCTATTATTTTGCATAATGCGTCATTGTCTTTTGAAAGTTATGTTGAACAGTACACTAACGATGATGACTTTAAAGAAGTTTATGCAAAAATAACTCATGGTTCACAGGTGGACAACTATCATTTGCAGGGGAAGCTGTTGTATCACCTTGGTAAATTGTGCATACCCACAGCAGAAAGAGTTCATGTAATTCGAGAGGTGCATACCTCTCTTGTGTCTGGACACTTTGGTGTTGAAAAGACCTTATGTCATTTGCAAAGGTTTTGTTTTTGGCCCCATATGAAAAACATTGTAACCCGTTTTGTAAAGGGATGTGTGATGTGTTCTGTTTCAAAGCCCTCTAATAAAAAACTCGGGCTCTACACACCACTCCCTATTCCGGGTCGTCCATGGGAAAGTGTGTCGATGGATTTTGTAGGAGGTTTGCCTATGTCAAGAAAGGGTCATGACTATTTGTATGTTGTCGTCGACTGCTTTAGCAAAATGTGCATATTGATGCCTTGTAAAAAGTAGGTCACTGTTGAGCAGACTGCTTGTCTTTTCTTTCAATATGTTTGGGTCCACTTTGGGTTGCCCACGTCGATTGTGTCAGATCGAGACTCTCGTTTCCTTGGAGAGTTTTGGACCAGCTTGTGGCGCATGATGGATACCAAGTTGAAGAGAAGCACGACATTCCATCCACAAACCGACGGACAGACAGAGGTCATTAATCGTACCGTGGTACACTTGTTGCGGGGCTATTGCAGCAAACATCCCAAGTTGTGGGATGAACACCTTCCATATGTGCAGCACGCTTACAACTGAGCAGTGCATTCCTCTATGCAGCGTTCACCTTTTGAGACATGCTTTGGCTACTTACCAAAGGACCCTTTCGACATGATATATGGAAGGGATGAAGATGCCAGTGGGCGTGATGATAGGGATAAAGCACAACGGTTCATTCAGCAGATTCAGACGATTCACCAAGTAGTGAAAGAGCAGTTGGAGAAGAGTCAGGCTCGATATAAGGCCCGACATGATAAGCACCGAGTCGACCATCAATTTCAAGTTGGCGACAAAGTGTGGTTCCACATCAGCAAGGATCGAATGAAGGGAGAAGGTAAGAAATTGCGACCAATCCGGTATGTTCCCTTTACCATATTGGAGAAGACTGGGAATAATGCTTTCCGACTCGACTTGCCGGTGTACATGCAGATGTACTCAGTTGTGAATGTTGAAAATCTAAAACTTTATGAACCCCCATTGATTATGGACACTGAGGAGGTAGGATCAGTTCCTACAGTGGATGACTTTGCACCAGAATATCTCGATGAACTGCCAGAGGACATCATTCTCGATCGAAGGCCAAGGACTTCGCGACGAGGAGATGTGGAGTATCTCCGTGTTGGTTTCAAAGGGATGCACCCAAGTAAAGCCAAATGGCTTGAAAAGGAGAAGGTGAGGGAGCAATTCCCTCACTTGCCTGTTGATTGATGAGGCTTTTGGGGTCCAAAAGCTCTTTAGTGGGGAGGAATGATCCAGGTGGATTAAACAGGTACAGGTACAAATGGTTTGAGTACAAGGCTCAAAAATCAAAGTGCTCAAAAATCTTTCGAACCAAGTTCAAGTTGTAGATCTCGAAATTCTGAATCCAACGGCGCAGACGACACTCAATTCTAAGTCTGAATGAAGGAGTTAGGAGCAGTCAAAGTTCAGAGGTTGACTTGGTGATGTGGCAGACTAAGGAGGTAACAATTTTGCAGAAACCCGGCCACCGGATTCCGACCAACCTGGCCAGATTCTGGGTGAATTTGTGGGACCGTTAAAAGCACTCCTTCGGTCAAAAATTCGAAGGTTCAAAAACAAACAGTTTGTTTTAAATAACAATAAAACAAAAAATATATATAATAAGGGTGGCGGGCCACCAACCCCGCCACCCCATGCAAATCCATGTAATATTAAAAAAAGAAAAGTGTTGGGGGGTGGGTGGTCAACCCCGCCACCCCCGCGGTCCGCCAACGGTGACACAGTTATATCAAATGGGGGCGGGGGTTGTTAACCCCACCGCCCGCCGACACACATGGCGCGTTTCCATATGGGGTGGGTCACCCAATATGGGTCTGGCCCCCCCACATCACATCAACGGAATTTTTAAAATGTGAAAACAGTTCAACGCTGGTTCAAAAATGTAACGCTTATTTAAAAATATAAATGCAGTTTGAACAGTCGACCTTTTTATGGAGGGGTCGGGATTTGACCACCCGACCTCCGCCCAACAAATGCGGATCTCAACCAATTCGGCTAAGGGTGGCTTTGAAGAATCCGCCCATGCTGTATTATATAAACCTTCATTCATTTGTGCGCCCAAGGACGGACAGGAGCGGGCACGGAAAACGAGGCAGTGGAACCTTGAGCAGTGTGCAGGAGGGGGCGGAACCATGATCTGAGCCATTTTTCCAGAAGGGCCAGATTTTCACTTTGTCCGATTGGGGCAAGTTTTATATGGATTCAGCACTACTCGATGCCACAAATCCAACGGTGCTGCCCATTTTGTCATCATAGGTCTGCAATTTTCGGCCATTTCCATATTGGGCAGGTATAAGGGTGTAATTCCTCATTTTGTACTTGTACTTTCATTTTTCCATTTAATGAAAGCAGGGCCTCCCCACTATTAGAGCAGGGCCCGGAGACATAGTCCCTCCTGGACGAACTCTGATATCAACTCTTGTGTCTTCGTGCATGATGTTAATTGCTTCTCTCTTTTTCCGCTTATGCCTTTAAAGTTTCTTGTTTTAAAAGCTACAATTTCAACATGTTAATTCTTTTATACATCTCAAACAAAAGATTTTGGATCAGTACCTCATTTTTGTGCAGTTTCCAGGTGTAGTACTCACCTGTGAGTTACAACTTCTATCCAATCTAGTTTTTATCTTAGTATTAGAGCTCAGACCTGGTGAGCCTGATTTGTTTTGAGAGCCTTAATGGCTAGCCTTAGTGGCTACAGAGCCTTAGTGGCTATAAAGCCTTAGTGGCTACGGTGCGCACAGGAGCTTCATGCTCACAGGAGCAGGTGGTCTGCAGCAAACACCTAACTCACAGGTCTCGGATGATTTTATGGAATCTCTGCGCACAGACGGGTTGGCGTATTTTTTCTGCTTACAGTCGCGCCAAAAAGCATAACTGGCGCAACTACCAAGGCCATACCCGCACCAAATTGGGCACTTACATGAATCTTTTATTTGGCGCAGATATTTGCCTCAGAAAAGTGCCAATCTCTCTCTTTGGCAGTTCTTCACATGGGATTTTCCCGGTTGTGGTAGATCTGAGTCGCAGATGTTATTTCCGATTCTGCACATGAGATTTTCCCGGTGGTGGTAGATCTGAGTCGGAGACACGTTTTTTGGTGGTTCTGCACATGGGATTTTCCCAGTGGTGGTAGATCTGAGTGGCAGATACATTGGTTGGCGGTTCTGCAAAGGGGATTTTCCCGTTGGTGGTAAATTCAATTCGCAGACATAGTAATCATCAGATCAGTGGAGGATCTGAGTTACAGTCACAAGATCGGGCCAAATTGGAGGCAAATCAATGATCAGGATCTGGTATGTATTGAATTTTTGTTAGTGTAGCTTGTAATTATTCAACTGTTTACAATCATCGGACGGTCTAGAATCAGATTAGTCCAGTATGAATAATACTATTGAAATGTATCTCAACGAGTCTAGCAAACGCGATGGGTCCAATTTCACCAATTGGAAATTCAAGCTCAGCCATTGCTTGAGGGGGAAAATGTATGTTCGATTGTCACAGGCAAGGAGCAGAAACCAAATATTGTAACAAGAACAACCGCATTTATACAAGACTGGGATAAAAGGAAGAACAAAGAAAAAGTCATACTGAAGATGCCCGTCAAGGATAATATTATCCCACACAGTAGAGATGGCAAATCATCCACTTAGATTTGGACGACGCTCAAGAATTTATACCAGACACAAAATAGAAATCGCATCTTGTCATTCAAAGGCAAGTTGTTTGGGATGAGGATGGTGCAAAATGAATTTTCTCCTGGATTCATTAGAAGGGTTCAATACCTGAAGGACAGATTGGGAGACATCGGAGAAAAGGTTTCTGATTTCGATCTAGTCATAATTGAATTGAATGGAATGAAGGATGAATATCAGATGTTCATCACAGGATTAGCAGCGAGGGATAAAGCCCCTGCATTTGAAGAATTGACAGGAATTTTTCTACAAGAAGAAGAGCACTGGCAGAATTTAAGACCACAGAGTGATGATCTTGCTCTGATGATGAAGAGACAAAAATTTAGAGGGAAGCAGCAGCGACAGCCACAGCAGCAATAGAGAGGAGGTAGCACATCTAAAAATAGACCATTTAGAGGTATGTATACAAACAAATTTTCAAACAAGAAATGTTTTTACCGTGGGAAAGTTGGCCAAGAAATTAGGGATTATTTTAAGAGGCAGACAAATGAAGCAAGGAATAACCAGAGTAGGAAAAAATGATATTTTGTTAATGAGGATGAAGACTATAGTCATGAAACTCAACTATTTGTAGCTGATTGTGCACTTTTAGCTTCTAAGGAAGATGAGGACGACATATGGTATGTCGATTCTAGTGCATCCTCACATATGACAGGTAAGAAATAATGGTTTGAATTTCTTGAAGAAACTTCATGTGGATCTAAAATTTTTCTAGGAGATGACAGAGGATATGAGATAAAAGGGTATGGTTATATTCTAGTAATATTGCCTAATGGTGACATTAGATATCTTAAGAATGTACTGTATGTGCCCGGGATTAGGAAAAACTTGATCTTTGTATCTATGATAACAGAGCAGGATCTGGTAGTTGAATTCTTCAAGACACGTTTTTTCATAAAGGATAGTAAGATGGAAATAGTTGCATGAGGAGTGCGTGTGGGGAACCTGTACAGACTAAATGTCAAAATCATGCCACAACAAGCCATGGTTGCAACAGTATTGACAGCTGAAAACCTCTGGCAGCAGAGATTCGGTCACCTTAATTTACAAGACCTCATGTTACTTCAAAGAAAAGGTATGGTCGATGAACTCCCTATTTTTCATAGTGTTCAGTTGGATTGTGATGGATATGCATTAGGGAAAATGCATAGAGAGTAATTTCCTTTGCATATTGATAGAAAGAGAAGAGATATTATAGAGGTGGTGCATACAGACATATGAGGACCTATGCAGACCAGGTCGCTAGGTGGTGCATATTATTTTCTTCCGTTTACTGATGATTCTTCCAAATTCTCTTGGATATATTTTTTTAGTAAAAAGAGTCAGACCTTTCAGTGTTTTAAAGAATTTAAAACTTTGGTAGAGAAGAAAATAGGAAAATGCATAAAAATTCTCCACTCAGATCAAGGGGGAGAATACAGGTTGGGTGAGTTCATGAATTTTTGGAGAAATCATGGGATTTCTCAATAGTTTACAGTGCCTCATACACCACAGCAAAATGGAGTGGCAGAATGAAAGAACAGAACTCTTGTGGAGTGTGCAAGGAGTATGCTTCAAGATAAGTGTCTATCAAATGGTTTATGGGCTGAAGCAATAAACAATGTTGTTTATTTAAAGAATAGTAGTCCTACTAAATGTCTTAGCTTCAAAAATCCATTTGAAGCATTACATGGATTCAAACCATTAGTGAGTCATTTGAGAGTATTTGGGTAAAAATATTTTGCCCATATACCCAAGGTGGATAGAAATAAATTATATCCTAAAGCCATGAAATG
Source organism: Pinus albicaulis (assembly GCA_034641835.2). Lineage (NCBI taxonomy): Eukaryota > Viridiplantae > Streptophyta > Pinopsida > Pinales > Pinaceae > Pinus > Pinus albicaulis. The sequence goes on along the minus strand of CM076581.1, from coordinate 951,723,192 downwards.
TATCTTTGTAGGATATGGCACTGAGTTTAAAGCATGCAAGTTATTTAATCCCATGACTGATAAAATATTTGCAAGTCGAGATGTGATATTTCATGAACAGGTTGAGGAAGGAAAGGATGAAAGTAACAATGAATGGCACATTCCATTATTTTTGGAAGAAAACATCGGGGATAATCAGGAGCAGGAGCATGAAGAAGAAGAAACAGGTGATGTAGTCAATAAGGCAAGCCCATACAAGTCTGAAGCAGATGGATTTGAGGTAAGTCCCTTACCAAGGATATCAGGTAGGCATACACAATTACCAGCCAGATTGAAAGACTATGCTTTAATGAAAATTATTTTAAACATTGTATAACCCACAAACTATAAATAAGCAAGTAGATCTGATGAATTGAGGGTTGTGATGAATGAAGAAATTGAATCAATTACTAAAAACCATACTTGGGATCTATTTGAACTGCCTGAAGGAAAAACACCCATAGGTTGTAAGTGGTTGTAAAAACCTAAAGTGAATGCAGATGGGAGTATATAAAAGTTTAAAGCTAGACTGGTAGCAAAAGGTTATTCACAACTAGAGGGAATAGATTTTGATGAAACCTTTGCCCCTGTAGCGAAATTAAATACCATTAGAATGCCAATTTCTTTAGCAACAAAATATAAGTGGAAGCTACACCAGTGAGATGTTAAGTCTGCATTTCTGAATGGTGAATTGAAAGAAGAGATTTATTTAGTTCAGCCGGAAGGGTTTGTGAAAAAGGGGTAGGGACATCTATTTTTTAGATTGAACAAGACATTATATGGTTTAAAACAAGCACCTAGGTCATGGTATGATAAGATCGATTCATTCTTCTTACAGCATGGTTTTCATAGGAGCATGAATGATCCAAATTTGTATACCAAGTATAATAAATAGAGGAAAATCATTTTGATTTCTTTGTATGTGGATGATATGATTATAATATGTAATGCAAATATTTTGATCAAAGAAATCAAACAGCAGATGTCACATGTATTTGAAATGAAAGATCTCGGAAATCTCCATTATTGCTTAGGTCTAGAAGTATGGAGAGATTCTGGACATACTTTTCTTACTCAAGGGAAGTATGCTAGAAGTTTGCTAGAAATATTCTAGATGGAGTATTGTAAGTCAACAACAACACCATTGCAACAGAATCTAAAGTTGTGTAGTGACGATGGCACTAAGGAGGTGGATGCCACTAAGTATAGACAACTAGTTGGGAGTTTGACATATCTTACTGCAACTAGACCAGACTTAGCATACTCTGTTAGTATGTTGAGTGAGTTCATGTCTAAACCTCTCGAAAGCCAATGGGTTGCAACAAAGAGTGTGCTGAGGTACCTTTGTGGTACTAGTGATTATGGTATTTTATACACTGACACATCTGATGTTACTCTAGTAGGTTTTTCAGATTTTTATTGGGCAGCCAATTTCGATGATCGCGGATCTATCACAGGTTATGCATTCAATATTGTATCCAGGGTCATAGCATGGAGCAACAAAAATAAAAGTACTGTAGCTTTATCTTCATTGGAAGCTGAGTACCAAGCATTGTGTGCAGCCACATGTGAAGCTATCTAGTTGAGAAGACTTCTCAATGATGTAGGAGAAGAATAGAAAGAAGCAACTAGCAATAAAAGTGACAACCAGAGTACCATCAAGCTAGCATGCAATCCAATATTTCACAAAAATTCCAAACACATCGATACTTAGTTCCATTTTGTTCGAGAAAAACTACAGTCAAAGGAAATATTTTTTAATATTGTAAATCTTGTGACAACATGGCAGACATTTTTACGAAGCCTCTTGGGAGAATAAAGTTTGAATTGTTTAGAGGGATGTTAGTAATTTAGAGTAATCCTTTCTCCATTAAGGGGGAGAGTTGGAAATAATTAATATTATTTGTATATTAATGGAGAAATGGTTACATTGTTGTAACGTAGCTCCTTAAGTTAGGATTAGTTCTTAGGATATAGGAGTTTGTTTACAAATTCCTACTTCCTTGTGAGGTACTTATATTTGTACCATTTGATTAATGAACGTAGAGTGTACTCTCCATTTGTGTGCAGTCTCCAGGTGCAGTACTCACCTGTGAGCTGCAGTTTCTATCCAATCCAGTTTTTATCTATATTTGGAATTGGTTAAATCTCACAAACACCATAAATATGTGATGCATTAGTGTGATTTATGTAATATAATATAATTTTTCTTTGAGTGTGCATCTCTTTATTATTTTACTTGGTCTCAGAGCTCATTTGGACTCGGCCTCCATCATGGGAGCGCCAGAGGAAATAGAGTATGCTTGTTTGTTTAGAATAGCATGATGTTTCTCATTTCTAGGTTTATCCATCCTTCATCTGTTGATTGCATTTGTTGTAATTGAGGACGTGAGAATTTTTCTTTGCTCTAAGAAGTTATGATAGTGCCAGAGCTGTAAATTATTCAGATAGGTTACCCTTGCAAATTCAAGTCGGAATACCTCAAGTCATTTACTGTTGTGATTATTATTTTTGTTACTCTACTGAATGTGGATGTGGAATGAGATTTAACATGCCGCTGCCATTATTTTTAAATTCTAGAAATAGTGGAAGTGTGTGTAAGCATTCTCGTGGGCTCAATTTACATTATTTATGTCTAGTTAGTGGTGGCCCCTATAGGTCACTACGTTCTCACCACTGTCAATGCAGATGTTTCCACAAGTCTGAATGGATCTTCTTCCTTAATTAAAATGTTTGAATGTGTGTTACTACTCTTCTATCTTTAAAAAGTGAAAAAGTGTGATGTGTCTATGAGTTCTTAGATATCGTTCAATCTCCATAATTAACCTATCTGTAGATATAATAAATTATTGGAATTTGTATTTTTTCAATGATATTGTTATTTTTCCAGTTGCGTGGAAAAATAATGGACTGCAATGATATTCAAGATATAATATTGTTGGAGACATTTACTTAGGTATTGAATGCTTATTACTCATTGCTTGCAGCAAGACTCTTTAGTTCGAGGAACGGTGGCATGGTTTTCTGGGACTAGTTTTGGGTTCACTAATCTCCAAGTTTTGCCACATTGGAAGCAAGTTGTTCTAAGGTCGACAACAGATATTGGAGTTGTTGAGGATGATTTTTTCACCCTCCTAGAGATAGTCTAGAGTTGCCATAGACCAGTGCCTAGGACATCTTAATATAGCAAGGAGCCCTTTATAGTTTGGGTTGTCAGTCCAAGAACTCACTTACTATCTCTTGTTTGAACAAGGAAATTAATTTTGAATGGGACCAATCTCTCTCGGAAGCTGGTACAAAGATAAGAACAGTGTAGGGACATCATATAAAACTCCCATACAAAAGGCATCAGACAGTTAAGAGACCGCTTACTGTAAAGAGGGCCAGTTCAGATAATATATCACAGAAATCAAATATCAGGAAGTGAGTGCAGGGAGGAAACATAAAGAAGATAATAGCTGACATGAGATTGATACCCAGATACACAACAAAACCATATAAGGGCATACCAATTTATGAATCCTTATATGACAATGGCGTTTTAAAAGCACCCTCCTCAAGCAACTAATATAGTAGAAAATATGGATGAGATGAACATGGAAAAGTATACCATGAATAGGCCTATTTAAAGTGCTTGACTAATTCCAGAAAGGGCATCAACCAGGATGAATCCTTAATGCACACTAGTGAGCCACTCGCATTCTAGAACATGATACAAGAAGATAATAAGCATGAAAGAGATATTGTATTATCACATACGAGAAAATTACATACTGTGAGATACTAGAGACCAGAATCCTCATTACAGTTATAACCCCTCCTCACTGAAACCCTACGGGCTCTGAACCTTCATACAGAAATATTACAGAATGTATGCAAAAGCCTTTTCACTGCACAGTTTGCTGATCGAAATCTGGAACCCTTACAATGTCTTCTTTTTGGGTCTTTATAGATGAGATAGAGAATTCTAGAGGAGGAGGTAGATGAGGCACAATTAATGACTTAATTTGAATAAAATGGCGGAAAACATTCGTTCCCACTATATGAATGACTAACTATAAATGACTGTACTTAGCACTCTGTCTATGGAAATAAATGCTGGGAGATAAAAATCTCCTTATATACAAGACACAAATAATCAAATATATACAATGTGTTGCCTGCCGCTGAGGGAAAATCTGCTGCCGTAAGAGACCTGGGATAGTCTGTAATTCTGTGCTGTACTCTCGGCCCTTAGCTTTGGATTTGAAACTTGGATCTTTAATGAAGGGCGAATTTCTCTGGAGGGTTCTGTGAATGCATTTCTTTGTCTTCTTTAATAATGGTCATTTCATGCACCTACCCTCGGCATCTTCTTTGAATTTCACCGGCAGAATGTTGTCCTTTCATAAGCTTTTTAACTTCTGCTATAGAGGCAATGAATTATGGGGCCTCTTGTCATCTTGGAACCTGCAAAACCTGAAAACATTAGATAGACCAGACCCACAGGAAAATAACGCGGAGACATGGATGAGAATGGCATTGCAAACACAGATGGATAACAGGAACATGAAGGGTGTAGGGAGAAACACGATGAGGGCTTTGACAAATAAATGTAATGCGGGCCTTCCGCATGGCAAAGTTTGGAGGTGGTGACTGAAAAGCGACGAACACAAATAAAAACACATATGAACACACACACACATATATATATACACATATGGCAGGGAGGAATATTACGGATGTACGAGAGCGAAACACGTGGGCGCACGAGGGACAAGTGGGAGGATGACGTGGCAGTGGAGTCAATGGGCGGGGAGATTGTATCGTGGGCCGTCGGATTGCAAACACGGATCAACGGTTGGGGAATGACAAGAGTGGTACGATGGTGGGCCACATAGCGTGGCGGACAGGGGTTAAAGAGTGAGCGGCTCTGAGGAATATCCACCGTCGGATAGAGATCGGCGGATCCGACGGTTCAGCTGAATTCCGCTGCCCGGCGAGCGTACACGCTTTAATGCGCGGGGAGGTGGTTTCTTGGACCCGTACAAGAGACGCGTGGCGCTTCTTCTATGGCATCGCTGCTCTCGTGCTGAATACTGCCGCTTTGATGAGAGTGGTGCGGGGTAATACCACCGGTTTCCTATGCGCGGGGCCCTCCATATGAAACATTCGCCGCTCCGTTGATTTGGACCTTGATCAGACGACCACCATTGCGCCCGACCATTTAAAAAATAGGCCCCATTTCTTTTTGACTTACAGTTTTCAGGCTCGGGTCATATGATGACGATGGGGAAGGGGCTAAGACCATGGGGCTTTGGTCCAATATGACTTTAATAGCGGATTTTTAACATTTGGACAGTGTATTTCGGAGCGGAAAAGGTGGCGATGAGCACGACATGGAGATTTTTGATCACGAAGGATGTTTACAGCAAATTTTAATGGGACCAGTGGTCAAAATTTAAATGGAAGGGGAAATATGTACAACATTGGCTCCATCTGGGGACGGCATGGTCGTCCTCGAGCATGTCGAGAACACGCAGACCACTGAATAGTTCACTCTGTTCTTCAATTCCCCTGCGCTCCTGCTTCAGGTAATTATCAGCGCTCTTTCCTTAATAAAAATAAAAACCAAAAAAATTTATATACAGTATATACAATCAGGCATTTCCAGCCTGCGTCAGAATTGGAAATACGGCTTGAGGAATTGGCCATTCACAGGGGCGTCCAACAAATCACCCTGTAGATTTTCTAAAGAAAAAGTGTTGTTTCTTCCTAGCTTCACTATTTTGAATGGCCCAAACCACAACGGATCAAATTTAGCATGCTTGCCTTTTTCTGCTCTGCGAACATCCCATCTAAGAACTAGGTCACCGACTTGAAAATTTCTATTCTTTGCATGCTGATCAAAGACATTCTTCATTTTCTCCTGATATTCTATCAGTCTCTGATCTACCTGATTCCGTGTTTCTTCCAATTCTACCAATTGATTAATCCTCCTGATCATATCATCTGGTTCCTCTTGATTCTCCTACATAAAACGTGCCAATGGCAAAGCCAATTGCACAGAAACACAGCAGCTCTCCCATATACCAGCTCATAGGGTGACTTCCCTGTTGCTCTTTTTCTGGTTATCCTATTTTCCCATAAAGAAAACTTCAATTGAGAATCCCAGTTCTTCTGATTTTCACTCATTGTTTTCTTCAGGGCTCTCACCAGGGTTTTATTAGATGATTCTGCTAAACCATTTCCTTGTGGATAATATGTTGTGGAATGAGTCAGGATGATGTTATACCTTTGGCAGAAATTCACAAATCTGGAAGATTTAAAATCTTGTGCATTATCCGTTACAATTCTAGCAGGACAGCCAAACCTAGATATGATATTTTCTTCCATAAACTTCATTATTAGGGCATCTGTAGCATTTTTCATAGGTATGGCTTCCACCCATTTCGTGAAGTAATCTGTGGCTGTTAGTATCCACTTATATTGGCCACTTGATGGGGGATGTATTTCTCCTATAAAATCTAATCCCCATTTCTGAAATGGTTCATTTACATGGATGGGAATCAAGGGCAAAGCCGCTAATTTCTATCTTTTTGCAAATCTTTGGCACTTGTCGCATGCTCTGACCCAAGAAAAATCGTCTGTGTACAATTTAGGCCAGTAAAAACTAGCCTTCAAGATTTTGTGAGCTGTAGCCCTCCAGCTGTAATGCCCTCCACATATTCCTTCATGGAATTCTGTCAATATGTTCTCTATTTCATTTTCTGTGAGGCATAACAGTAATATACCTGAAGGGTCTCTCCAATATAGCTGTCCATTAGCAATTACATATTTCTGAGATTTCATTCTCACGGCCCTGTATTTTATCTTATCAAAACCTATAGGACAGCTAAGTGTTAAAAGATATTCAACTATTTCTTTATACCAAGGACTAGTTAGATATTTCACATGTATCTTTTGCGTAGCCATTTCTAGTCCTTGTTGTTCTTCTTCTTTCTCTGATTCTTCATTTGCTAACATGGATAGATTAATGCCCAGAGCTTGATGATTTGATTCAGATAACATCTTGGCAAGTCCCTGTCCTTTAATCAACTTAGTAGGCCTTATGTCCAAATCATACTCCTAAATCTTTGCAATCCATCTTCCTCTTCTACCTTCGCTGTCTCCTTGAACCAGAATGTCTTTGACAGCTGCTGTGGGGACGTATGCAGTAATATGAGATTTCAAAATATAAACTCTAAAAGCTTTAAGAGACTTTACCAGGGCGTATGCCTGCTTCTCCAATATATTATATTTTAGTTCGGCATCATAAAGCACTTGACTGAAGAAAGCTATGGGGTGTTCATATCCCTCTTCATTTTTCTGCAATAACACTCCAGCAATTGTGTGAGGGGAAGCAAATGAGAAAATCATAAATGGATTTTTGTAATCTGGTCCTGCCAGGACAGGAGCTTCAGCAAATGCCTATTTTATCCTTGTGAATGCATCTCTAGACCCCTAGGACCATTTTACTTCATTCTCCTTTCTCAACATATTAGTTATATGCCTAACTATCTAAGCATAGTTAGGAATAAACCTTCTCAAAAAATTGATTCGGCCTAAGAACACCTGTACCTCCTTCTTATTCTTGGGCAGAGGAATGTTGTTTATTACTTCAACTCTTTTAGGGTCTATTTTCATACCATCCTTTGTTACAATGTGCCCTAAGAGCTTTCCCTCATCCAATGCAAATAAGGACTTTTGAGGATTGAGGGATAGGCCATACCTTCTGCATTTTTCGAAAGTTCTTCTTAAATTCTCAATATGCTCATCATCATTCTTTGAAAACACTGTGATATCATCAAGATATACCACCAGAAACTTGTCCTGTTCTCCAACAAAGGCTATGTCCATTGCCCTCTAAAAAGTAGCTCCTGCATTAATTAATCCGAATGGCATCCTAGCATACATAAATGTTCCCCATGGTGTAGTAAATGCAGTCTTCTTCTGATCTTCTGGGAATACAGCTACCTGATTATAACCGGAAAATCCATCCATCATTGACATTCTGGATGCTCCCACTACTTTCTGTAGGATGTGGTCCATCTTGGGCAGTGGATAATTATCTTTTAATGATGCTCTATTTAAATTCCTGAAATCCACACAGAGCCTTATTTCTCCATTCTTCTTTTGAACAGGAACAAGATTTGCTACCCATTCTGAGTACCTTAATGGCACAATTATCTTGGCCTTCAGTAATTTCTTAATTTCTTGTTCAATGGAGGGAAGCAGCATAGGATTGATCTGTCTGAGCTTCTCCTTGTAAGGCTTTGCATCTTCCCTCAGTGGAATCTTATGCTGTATTATATTTGCATCAAAAGTTTTTAGGTCCTGATAGGACCAAGAAAATACATCTTTGTACGATTGAAACAACTTCAAATATTTTTCTTTGTATTCTTCTGGGACTCTTTTGGATAATTTAACAATTTTGGGATCAGTATAAGTACCCAGATTCAAATCTCCCACTTGATCTTCTTCTGTCATTTTATTTGGCTGCAAAGGAATATCAATTTTTTCAAATAATCTCTCCAGAGGAACCAACCCTCTAGGAATAACATTTCCTTTCAGCTGCAGCACTCTATTTCCTGCTATATTCTCTTCCCATTTGTTTTATGCGACATTTTCAGCTTCTTCCTCCCTCTCATCATCAATATCTATATTTGTGAATTCTCCCACTGTCTCCATGAATCTCTTCATTTGTTCATCATCTTCAAATACCTGCGAGTGCTTTATATTATCTGGAATGGATGGTCTGTACCGTACCTCCACTTCATATCTTAAAAGTGGGTTCTGAGGAGGACGAAATGTACTGGCAGCTACAGCAAGAGAGTTTGCTATTCTGTTTTTCTCCCGGGGCATGAACTGTATATTAAATGCTGAGAAGAAATTTTCTATCATGTCCCATACTTCGTTTCTATATGCTCTGAGCCGAGGATGCTTAGTTTGACATTCATTTTTGATCTGCCTCACTACCAGCTCAGAGTCTCCCAAAACTTTTAAACATTGGATGCCCATGCTTCTGGCTGTCTGCAATCCCAATAATAGCGCTTCATATTCAGCCACGTTGTTTGTAGCCTCATATTCCAATTTAAAAGACAAAGGCACCCATTTTCCTGTAGGAGAGATCAACAATACCCCAGCTCCATTTCCTTCCCTTGAATTTGCTCCATCAAAATGCAAAGTCCAAATTTCTGATTCCTGATCTCCTTTAGGCTGCTCAGCTTGGATTTGACCACAAAGGGGCTCATGAGCTTAATTTTGATTTTCTTCTAACATCAAACATGAGAAGTCTCCCTCTTTGTTATAAACTGGAGAGTTCTCTGAGCAGTCAGCCTTAGTTACCATTTTAACAAATCTAGTCTCTCTGTACAACCTCCTTTCTTGTCCTCCAAAGAATAGGACAGTAGCATATGTTAAATCCAATTTTATTGACCCCCCAATCTTTGTACCCCAGGACCTTGACAACAACATGCCAAAGCGGGCTGGGATATCAGCAACCACAATGTCCATGACCACACTCTTTGCTGGGATTTGGGCCAAATTGACCACTAAGTCTTTAATCATTCCCAAGTATTTAACTCTTTTAGAATCAAATGAATATAAATATTTGTATGGTCTTGTAATTTGCAGTCTTAGTTGTTCCATGACAGACAGAGGCATAAGATTATGGGAAGCCCCAGAATCTAACATACAATTATGTAACAGCAGGTCATGAATAACTAGAGACACATAAAAGGGAGGAGTAGAAGGGTCTATCTCCTCGACATGTGGGCCAAAGACTACCATGGGTCTTTCTTCTTGGAGATTTAAACTATCGGGTGTAATTGGTGTTTCAGGAGGAAGCATAAAAGAGGTAACTTGAGACTGGTATACAGGTTGTTTTAATAACTCGGTCAGAGGGACAGGAATCTTAATCTTATTAAGTTATTTTTGCAAATTGAAAGCAGATGGGGGCTTTTCTATCACTACTTCTTTTGACTCCTTATTCTCAACTGATGACTTGATTTCTTTTGAAACTGGCTCAGCATTAGGAGGACTAACTATTTTGGAAGAAGAAGGAGTCTGATCATTTGACTGCAAAGGAGTGTTTAAAGGATTCTTACCTTTTTCTATGTTCTTCTTGGTTACTGATTCCTTCTGAATAGATGCTCCTTTCTGAGGTGGCTCTTCTTCTTGCTCTTGAGTTCTGGTCCTCTTCCTTGAAGATCTGAGATCATATTTGACATTGAATTGTGCTTGCATGAAATCAGCAAACTGCTTGCAATCATGATCAATCTCTGCTTCTTCATCTTCATCTTGCAACGGGCATTCCATATCATCATTATTTGAAAAAGCCAGATTTGAATCTTCTAATCCATAAGCTGCATCTCCAGTGGGGTCATCTGCTGGTCCTTCCAGGTACAAGGGATGAGGTACCTTGTCTTGTTGTTCCTTTGTTTCTCTTGGCAATATTTGCAATGGTGGCCTTCTATACTGAGGATTATATCCTTTGTTTGGAGCATTATAATAGTTCTTGGGAGCTGCATTCTTAGCTTCCAGTTCAAGCTTGACCATCTTCTTTATTATTTTACTTATTTCATCTATTTTATCTGAATCCTTTTCCTGATTAGAGGTGGAGACCTCTTCTTTGCCTCTCCTCCTGGTATCTTGTTCAATTTTTCCTTTCAGTTTCCTAGTGGAGGCAAAGTTTGCTTCCAATTCCAGAGCATCTGACTGTGCATCATCCAAAGTGGCAGGTTTTCTTTCTCTCAATGTGAATCCAAAATCAAACTCAAAGGCTACTATGAAAATTATCTTGGCAGCAGCTTCATGGGGCTTCATTTCGGGAGGCAGGCTCAAATACAACTTATTGAATCTTTTGATAAATTCTGCCACTCCCTCATTCTGTTTCTTCTTCATGGTATTAAATTCAGTGAGACACTGACCGTGATCCTTCTTTTCTACCCACTTCCTGAGAAAAACATTTTCCATGACGTCCCAGGTGGTCACAGAACGGTTTCCCAATGTTTTAAACCATTTTCTGGCTTCCCCTTCCAAAGACTGCACAAATAATCTCAAGACCACATCCAGATGTTCCACATTTAAGTTCTCTGCAAAAGAGTAGAAGGTCTCAAGATGTTTCTGAGCATCAATTTCATTTTCGCCATTAAATCTCGGCAGAATCTTCAGATAATCTTGCGGCATATCATTTAGCACTTGAGGTAAGGCCAGAGGAGCATATTTGTTCAATAGAAAAGCAGGAACATTGGCCATTGGAGGAGGTGGGGGTTGTACAACAGTCTGAGATACAAATGAAGGGAGAGGAGTAGGAGGAAGTGGAGTATGAATAACAATGGGAATATATTGCACAGAAGCTTGAGGTGTGGATGGGAATAACTCACGATTAACATCAACTACTTCTGTGACCTCTTTAATTTCTTCGGCCTCGAAAGAAGGATGAGGATCTTCTTCAATCCAGGCACTTCCTCTACGTGGAGTTTCCGAGTAAAACTCGGGATTTTCTGTTCTAACTTCTTGAGAAGAAGAGGGCGGGTAATCTTCAACAGAATATTCAGGGTTTTCAGCACAGGCTGACTTCCTCTCCTTCCAAACTCTTTTACGAATGATCTTCTCTGGGTCAGACACGTAGGGTGTTTTCAGTTGAGCTGTATCTGACCTCAAATGTGGCTTACGAGGAGCCAGGACTACCAATAAGATTTATCAAATAAAGACCAGTGGAGTCGCCAAGGTGAGAGATATGCAACTCTTCAACTCTCTGTGCTCACCTGATTAGAGAGTGAAAACAATTTGTCGAGACCCAGGGAAACTGATATTCTTGAATTTGTTCCCCGGCAACGGCGCCAGAAAGATGTTGTGGATGATTTTGTCACCCTCCTAGAGACAGTCTAGAGTTTCCATATACCAGTGCCTAGGACATCTTAATATAGCAAGGAGCCCTTTATAGGTTGGGTTGTCAGTCCAAGAACTCACTTACTATCTCTTGTTTGAACAAGGAAATTAGTTTTGAATGGGACCAATCTCTCTCAGAAGCTGGTACAAAGATAAGAACAGTGTAGGGACATCATGTAAAACTCCCATACAAAAGGCATCAGACAGTTAAGAGACCACTTACTGTAAAGAGGGCCAGTTCAGATAATATATCACAGAAATCAAATATCAGGAAGTGAGTGCAGTGAGGAAACATAAAGAAGATATTAGCTAACATGAGATTGATACCCAAATACACAACAGAACCATATAAGGGCATACCAATTTATGAATCCTTATATGACAATGGCGTTTTAAAAGCACCCTCCTCAAGCAACTAATATAGTAGAAAATATGGATGAGATGAACATGGAACAGTATACCATGACTAGGCCTATTTAAAGCGCTTGACTAATTCCAGAAAGGGCATCAACAAGGATGAATCCTTAATGCAAACTAGTGAGCCACTCGCATTCTAGAACATGATACAAGAAAATAATAAGCATGAAAGAGATATTGTATTATCACATAAGAGAAAATTACATACTGTGAGATACTAGAGACCAGAATCCTCATTACAGTTATAACCCCTCCTCATTGAAACCCTACGGGCTCTGAACCTTCATACAGAAATATTACATAATGTATGCAAAAGCCTTTTCGCTGCACAGTTTGCTGATCGAAATCTGGAACCCTTACAATGTCTTCTTTTCGGGTCTTTATAGATGAGATAGAGAATTCTAGAGGAGGAGGTAGATGAGGGACAATTAATGACTTAATTTGAATAAAATGGCGGAAAACATTCGCACCCACTATATGAATGACTAACTATAAATGACTGTACTTAGCACTCTGTCTATGGAAATAAATGCTGGGAGATAAAAATCTCCTTATATACAAGACACAAATAATCAAATATATACAATGTGTTGCCTGCAGCTGAGGGAAAATCTGCTGTCGTAAGAGACCTGGGATAGTCTGTAATTCTGTACTGTACTCTCGGCCCTTAGCTTTGGATTTGAAACTTGGATCTTTAATGCAGGTTGAATTTCTCTGGAGGGTTCTGTGAATGCATTTCTTTGTCTTCTTTAATAATGGTCATTTCATGCACCTACCCTCGGCATCTTCTTTGAATTTCACCGGCATAATGTCGTCCTTTCATAAGCTTTTTAACTTTTGCTATAGATGCAATGAATTATGGGGCCTCTTGTCATCTTGGAACCTGCAAAACCCGAAAACATTAGATAGACCAGACCCACAGGCAAAGAATGCGGAGACATGGATGAGAATGGCATTGCGAACACACACGGATAATAGGAACATGAAGGGTGTAGGGAGAAACATGATGAGGGCTTTGACAAATAAATGTAATGCGGGCCTTCCGCATGACACAGTTTGGAGGTGGTGACTGAAAAGCGACGAACACAAATAAAAACACATATGAACACACACACACACATATATATATACACATATGGCGGGGAGTAATATTACGGATGTACGAGAGAGAAACACGTGGGCGCACGAGGGACAAGTGGGAGGATGACGTGGCAGTGGAGTCAATGGGCGGGGAGACTATATCATGGGCCGTCGGATTGCAAACACGGATCGACGATTGGGGAATGACAAGAGTGGTACGATGGTGGGCCACGGAGCGTGGCGGACAGGGGTTAAAGAGCGAGCGGCTCTAAGGAATATCCACCATCGAATAGAGATCGGCGGATCCGACGGTTCAACTGAATTCCGCTGCCCGGTGAGCGTACACGCTTTAACGCGTGGGGAGGTGGTTTCTTGGACCCGTACAAGAGACGCGTGGCACTTCTTCTATGGCATCACTGCTCTCGTGCTGAATACCGTCGCTTTGATGAGAGTGGTGCAGGGTAATAACGCCGGTTTCCTGTGCGCGGGGCCCTCCATATGAAACGTTCGCCGCTCCGTTGATTTGGACCTTGATCAGACGGCCACCATTGCGCCCGACCATTTAAACAATATGCGCCATTTCTTTTTGACTTACGGTTTTTAGGCTCGGGTCATATGATGACGATGGGGAAGCGGCTAAGACCATGGGGCTTTGGTCCAATATGACTTTAATAGCGGATTTTTAACATTTGGACAGTGTATTTCAGAGCGGAAAAGGTGGCGATGAGCACGACATGGAGATTTTTGATCACGAAGGATGTTTGCAACAAATTTTAATGGGACCAGTGGTCAAAATTTAAATGGAAGGGGAAATATGTACAACAGGAGTCATCTTCTCTGGTCACGGATTGTTTCACTACTGAACTGCAGGAAAAATTCCTCCTTTACTTAGTGTTGCTAAGGAGGCAGACTGAGTTCTATGTATTTTCATGATGTGTTTGCCTAGTTTCATATGTGAATAGATGTTTCGGGTGACTCTTCGCCACACCCTTTCTGGATTGAATCATGGTGCAGTCGTTCATTGTCTTCAAATACTTCTCTCATTCTCTCTAATTGATGTATATTTTATTTTTTATTTTTTAGTTGAATAGACGGGGAGAATGCACTTCGAATCTGCATGGGAATTCTCCTTGGAAATGAATATCCTAACATATTATGTTTTGTTGCCTTATTTTGTGCCTGCAGAGTGGTCAAAGTCCCAACATTCATGTGAAAGCTCTAAAACCTCCTCTTATAGAATATGTGGTCAATTTGCGAAGTTTGCACTAGGTGAGGAATTGATATGAGGAGAAGTCTGTATCGTTATGTTTTTTAATTTTTTTATTGTAAGCTATCTTTGGTGCAGAACCAATTAATGAATATTGTTGCATAATTATATTCACTGGTTCTTGGTGCTGGAAATTTCTTCAACACATTATTAGTTAGATTTTGTTTATAATGTGATGGTTTGTTGTTTTTGGTACTCGTTGTTAGATCATCTTTTGAACACATTTAGTATTCATATCATTTTCCTAGAAACTGATGGATAGTCGAAAGCTAAAAATCCAACATATGGTGATTGTTCCACAGGATGGTTCATTAGTTTAAAAATCTTATCGGAAGACCCAATGAGCCGAGTGTTAATATTGTTGATCTTCAAAAGTTCATCATTGATGGTTAGAAGGAGTGTACATTAAATGAGTAGAAAGGTAAGCTCGAATATGTGGAGAAAGAAAGAGTGGATTCTAGACAAATCAAAAGTGGGTAGAGTTGTTGATGAAGACGTGTCAGAAAGAGATCAGTTTATTATTATAATATGTTTTGTAACTGTGTATGTATGAATTAAGGGAGAGACTTGGAAGATAATTCTTCTATGCTCAGTTTAGAATTGGTTGCATATTTGTAGGTGGATGTTGATAGAAGATCTCAACCTCCCTACTCATATTCAGAATTGGTTAGATCTCACAGACAACGTAAATATGTGATGTATCTGTGTGATTTATGTAATATAATAGAATGTTTCCTTTATGTGTGCATATGTGAGGTTTTATACTAGAACCATATAAGGCACACAAAAATACCACGTAATATAAATAAATCAAAGTAGTATCTCTAGTGGAAAAAATATATATAATTTTTCGCTTGACATCATCCAATTATGAAAAGAACAAATGAAAACATCTTGATGCCCATCCGAAACAAGAAGCTACTTGGTGCTCGGGTTTTACATGTTCCCATATACAACAATAGATGATATATTGAACTTCCATAAAATTAAATATTGGTTTCAATTTTGATTCCTTGGTTGGGATATTACATTCTCATTCATCAAATTCTATTGTACAGAGCTTTCAATTGATATTATGCTAGATTATTATGAGCAGTGCAAATCCTATGTGTCGCAAATTCAGACATCACATGTTTTGAATACACTCTTCAATGGAATAATTTTAAGATTCTCTTATTCCTTCTAGAGTGGATTGAATGTCTATCCTTTTGTAATTATATGGTTGCCTGATTTTGAATAGAGTAATTCCCCTGTATAAAAAACGAGACTAACTTCGCCATGCTTAAAATTGGTGGTTGAGGACCTTGAGAGTAGGACAGGATAATAATAGCAAATATACATTATGTGTTCTCATGCCTTCAACATGTGTGTATATAAGTCAATGGATGGTAAAGGAAACCACTAAGGATTAATTTTGATGCATAAGAATATTATCTAGATTTTTAAAAATGTGGGTGAGATAAATGATGGTTTCAAATACAAAGGATACTAAATCATGTTGTCTATGACTTATATTGAAGAAAAAAATCCATAGATAAAACACCTATCTGAACATGATAGGTGGATAGAGAGCATAAATTTTGGAGATGCGAGTTGATTAATAGGAACATACTTTTGTTCCGCAAAAACACGTGAATGGATATCCAAAGGGAATGCACAAGTGATTCTTCTATCAATGGATTGACTTAATTTTTTAAACAATTAATTGAATTTCATTGCGTGATGGGGTTGGAATCATGGCCATTGGAAACCCAAAGAAAATATTAGAGTGAATGTGTGATTCGATGTTGAAAACGGTTTGAGATCGAGGGGACTGTTTTCCTTTGTAAAGAGTCCATATCTGCTAGACACATTTGTTAAGAAATTAAGAGGCAAAAACTTAAATGGAGCTGACAATTATTCTCATCATTCAAAATAGTTAAATAGAATTACATTGAAGACGTCAACAATAAATGAATATGGTGAGACTGAACTAGAACTCAACTAAACTCAAATGAATCAAAACCAACTATAAAACCTAGCAGAAAATGGAGTTAAGTATGATGACACCAAGCAAACATTGAGATTAATATCTCAACACCACCTCCTAATCTCAATTGTTACAATTAGTGACAATTACAATGCCTAGTCTCTCCCTTTAAAATTCAAATACATTTTTACTCAAAGGCTTTGTGCAAATATCTGCAAGTTGATATTTTGAACCACAAAAAGTAAGTAATATGCCCCCATCATTAACAATCTCACGGACAAAATGAAAATGTTTGTCAATGTTCTTTCTCTTTTTGTGAAATACATTTTTTTTTTATAAAGAAATTGTATAACCATTATCATAGTAAATCATAGTTGTATCCTTTTGACTATTTGAAATATCTGGAAATAGTTGTCTCCACCACACTACCTGAAAAATTGCTGAAGTGGCAGCTACATATTCTACCTCCGCTGAAGATATTGAAATAATTGGTTGTCTCTTGGATGCCTATGAAATCAGATTGGCTCCAAGATGAAAAACATATACTGATGTGATTTTCCGATCATCTAAATTGTATACATAATCACTATTAACCTCAAAGTGAGTTATCTTCAAAATATGTTTAGGGAAAACCATAGCCTAGGTTCCCTGCAATATATCTAAAGATCCTTTTTGAAACCTTCCAATAATAAATCTTGGGTGACTACAAAAACTTCGAGACAAAACTAGCTGCAAACATGTTATTGGGAAGTGATATATAGAAAACTACCAACAAGAATTTTATACAATGTGGAATCAAGTAGTGGTGCTACATATTGTATGCTCAACATAGTGCCTTGAGAAATTGGGGTATCAACTAGTTTGTAATTGGTTATTCTTAACTTTTGGAGGATGTGAGTGGCATATTTTTATTGACCAACAAAAATGTCATTAGCATATTTTTGAATTTCAATGGCTAAGAAGTATTTCATGGCCTCTAGATCAGTAATATCAGACTATGTTTGCATTGCTACCTTGAAGTCTTCTAACATCATGTATTTCCTATATAATGAAGATCATAAATTTAAATGCATACAATGAGAAGTTTATCTTCCTCACTTTTGGTATGTAATGTTGGCTCATGCATTGATCTGTATATGAAACTACTTGAGGATTCTATAAAGTTTTGAAAGTGAATAAATTAGGTTTAAGACTCTTATGTCAAATTCTTAAATACAAGTTTGTTAAATGTGAAATATTCTCTTCCGAAGTAGCAATATATTAGAGTATATCATCCAGATATATAATAAAAAATGAATCTATAAAACATCATAGTACACCATTAATTAATCACATAAATGTAGGTGGTGCATTACATAGGCCAAATGGCATCACTAACCACTCATACAAACCTTTCCTAGTATTGAAGGCGGTCTTCCATGTATCTTCTTCTTTGACTCAAACCTGGAGATATCCAAACTTCAAGTCTAGCTTAGTGAAGTATTTTTCTTGTTGCAATTGATCCAACAAATAATCTATCCTGGGTATGGGGTATCTGTTCTTGAAAGTGATTCCGTTCAATACCTTGTAATATATACATATCCACCAAGTCCCATCCTTCTTTGGCACAATGATGATGGGTGACCCACATGGTTATGTACTCGGTCAAATGAAAACCTATTCCAACAATTGTTGCAACTATTTCTTCACCTCACTTTCTTCTATAACATATTGCCTCTACAACCTAATATTCGGTAATTGGGAGTCTCCCAATATTTGGATCTCGTGCTCCAATTCTCTGTTAGGTGGTAACCCTTTAGGCTTTTGGAACACATTCATGCATGCCTGTAAAAAATCCTCCAATTTTTGTTTCTATTTCTTAGTACACCCCTCCAGGGATGCCTTGCCTCTTATTGACTCCTCTACATAATGATTTTTTTCAAAAAACAATAAAACATACTTATTCTTGGAATTAATCAATTTCTAATCTTTTTTTATACTAACCAGTGAGATTTTTGACTTGCCTTCGTGGGAATTGATGGTGAATTTTTTTCCATCCTTGACGATCCGATACTGGTTGGCTCTCCTCACAACTATTGTATCACACATGTACATTTATGGACTCCTAAACATGACTCAAAATACATCAAGAGGAACCACATCTACATCTAATTCATCAATAAAATCAGCACTCATAGAAAAATATAATGTTTCACTATTTAGTTACCTTTAGCTTTGCATCCTTATTTACCCATCCCAATGGATATGTATTTGGATGATCACAAACTTCCAACCCCAACTTATTGACCAACTCTGTTGAAATGATATTCATGTGCGATCTTGAGTCAAACAAAGCATTAATCCTTCTCTTCTTGAAATATATCGTTATATGGAAGAGTTTGGTAATTTCTTTCTCTCCCATTTGCTAAAGGCTACTCAGATTCACCTCCTTATGCATTGATGTACATACGATCTTCTCATCCATGTCTGAGCTGCTTTTAAGTTGGTTTCTCACATCAGTGTTCATTGGATTCTTTTTCTTATTATATTTTTTCTTGTTCTTTTCCTTTAGCTTTGGATGCAACTTCCAACACTTCTCCTTTGTATGACCATCAATGTTATAGTGGTTGTAGTCGTTTTTGGTATATTTGCACAGGTGTGTTGTGGTTGTCATATTTTTATATTTTCCCCCTTTTTTCTTCTTCTTTCCCTCCTTAGAAGCGTCTTTTTTCTCCTTATTTTATCCACTTGATTGTGCTTTCTTCAATCCTATGTTCTCAAAGTATTGTTCCTATACAAAAGCCTCATCCACCTATTTTGGCTTGAACAACATCATTTTATCACATAGATAGTGGTCCAGAGCCGCCAAAGAGTACATTTGGGTTATTTGGAGAGATACCCAACATTATAGCCATATTTTTGAATTATGTGGTGTACTCCTGCATGCTTTTGCCTGAATTTTGCTTGAAGTAATGACACTGGATCCACTGATCTTCCACGTACTGAATGGGATAAAATTTTGACATAATGAGGGTTTTGAAATCCTCCCACTTAGTCACTATAGGTTCTCCCTCCAAACTTAGGCTTTTTGTATGGCTCTCCAAACAAGTTAGTGCATGTCCCTATAATTTCAACCGTGTGAGTGAAATCTTTTATCGTTCCTCGATCTGATGGATGTTGAAATAAAATTCAAGTTTCTACAACTAATCGTTCAACTTCAAGGCATCGATATCGTTGTTGTATGGCTTCATATCGACTTTTTCTTCGATTTTAAACATGTATTGATTCATGAAAATTGAACTAGGTTGATAATCAATGGTTCTTTCTTCGGCCGGTTCTCTGTGTCTTCTCGATCTCCAAATCCCGCTTCTAAATTTTCCTCTGCATTCGAACTCCCATCTTCTCCAAAATCAAAATATTATTTCTTAGGGCCACCATGATGAGGTTTACATGATGATTTATGTATTCTTCTTGTTTTTCAAACCACGAAATCTCACCTCTATAGGATCACAAAGTTCATTTATAGATTCGTCAACCATGATTAAGGTCTTACGACTTTCGAATCCACCGACCTAAATCTCCTACAAACTCTACAAAATACCTAAATAAATTTACTATGATACCAATATGATCCATAAATTTTCAAGGATATTCTACTATCTACTGTTTTACAATAGATCTAATAATAACATATCTGAATTTATACATTATTATTGTTTATTTACACCTCTAGATTTATAACCTTAAACTATAATTAATGCATGCATGTGAATGTAAATTATGCAGAAAAATAGATAACGATAAAATAATCTCACACACACATAAGACACTCCCATAAGGGTTTTCTCCCAAAAGGGTTTCCCATAACATATTTTTTGTCTTATGTGTGTGTGAGATTATTTTATCATTATCGTTATCTACTTTTTTGTGTCTTATGTGTGTGTGGCCTCATCTTTTGGCTTGAAGATGAGGCCACTCCGCTCTCTTTCTTTGTTTGGAAAATAAGGCTACAAGTAAAAAGAATTAAGTCCTGTAGCCCATGGGCTGCTATAATGCACAAATCCTCCCTATTTTCTCTACCTCCTGTCCCTTTTGGATTTCTTTTCTCAACTATGGAACAAAATTCCTTCAAAAGAACAAAATGGCTCTTCCTCCTAGTGGCCTGATTATAACACACGCTGATAGCCTACTAATGGTTATGTTTGACTACATCAAATCTTAACTAGAATTACAATATAGACTCTTCTAGATTATTTTACACCATATTCGTGTACTTTTTCCATGAATAACGGGGGCTAACGCAACATCCTCTCAAATTATAGGTTTGAAAATAGGAAAGTCAGCTTCTGAGGGGCATAACTTTTGCATACCGACTCTAATTGATGCGCTTCTTGCGTTGTTGGAAATATATTTGTTTGTAGAGCAGAATTAAAAAGTGAAGAAATAAATAAATAAAAATGTATCCCCAAAAAACGTCATTTGATGTCTCAAAATCCTCTTCAAAGGTTTGAGACCTTGTTTAGCCAAATTGGATCATGCTAGTAAAAACAATCATTTGTGTTGATTCCTCCACTTTTTCCACTTCAAATGTATCGATATCAATGAAAAATAATAAAATGATCCAATCCAGATCAGTTTATCTTCCTATGTTGTCTCATCCCCTGATCTACTAGATCCAGTGACTTTTTGGGAAAAAATGAATTTTGAGGGTTCCTTTATGCATGGTTTGCCTCTAGATCTAGAGAAAAGTGGTAGATCTGATGATGAGGAATAGGGAAAAAATATTGATATGCTGTCCTATTAAAAAATTTCTCTCATACAAGAATTTCCTCCTTATCTGCAAACGAAGTCATGATTGGAATGAGTAGATCTAGGGTTATGAAACTCACTCCACTTGACACTGAAAAAAACTATTTTAGATGAGCCAAGGCCTTTAGATTCTGATCTAAACCAAATATCCCAATGGATATAGCCTCTACCCATGCATCGGAATTGATCCTCCTCTCGTGCGGATTCCATTTACGAATCACCCATTGAAAACTTCCCAACAATGGTTCTCCCACTAGATTTGAAGATTTAGCGAGACCTTCATGGAGCTCCTTATGAACCTTGTCCTGCAAGTCATTCAATTTGGGAGTCATAGTAATCACTGGTGTCTGGATCCCACCTTTTAATGCCTTACAAAACCAAATCATGATAGTTGGGGTTTCTTTGGGCCAATCCTTCTTGGGAGCTACAAATCTATCTAAAACGAGATGTACAGTTAAGAGAATGCCATGTTTATCAGTTATGAAAATGGTGAAAAACAAAGCCTCCATGTGTCTACAAACCCTTGTCATCTCTGGAAACTCTAGTTTCAGAATAATATAGATACCTATTTTAGGAGAAGCTCTAATTAATTCTTTCTTACACATATAATTAAATGTAGTTTTTAATGTTCTCATTTTGAGTTATTACTTGAATAATTTTAAATATTTTAATTAGTCTTCTTATTCTAACCTCTTATAATTAAATAATTATTCTAATTATTTATTTAATTACTTAAGTATACTATAATTGAATATATAAAATATTTATTGTATTTATCTTTATTCTCTCATGCACACAATTAGATATTTTCTAATTTTCTAGTACACTTCCATCTCTTGAATTTTCTAATCATGCAATTCATAAACCATATCACATAATAAGAAACCTTCCTTAATTTAATTTTTTTTTATTAATTTTTTTTTTTAATAGGAATGAGTTCATTCTTTCTTGAAAAAAGGAATAAATTCCTATAAATGGTTGTCACTACTTCACCAAGAAGAATAGAAATTTCATAAATGCCACAAAGGCCAACTTAATAACATGCCTTAGCAGTCTTGAATCGAGAGAGTTAGAGACATGAAATGTGTGGCATAATAGTAGAGATAAGTTCCTTCAAAACTATTAATCTTAATATATATTAATATTAAAATTAATATATTAATATTAATTAATATATTATTAATAATAATTAGTTATATGAATATATCCATAATAAATACATTAATATTAGTATTAATTCATTTATATATTATTTTAGAATAACTAACTAAAGCATTATTCGCATATTAATAAATTGATCTTATCTCATTAATATTAATAATAATAATACTAATTATATATTCATGAACTTGAACTTTGAATTCGTCATTAATATCAAAGTATGTGGTTTTAGTTAGGTAATGGGTACATTGTATTTCGTTACATATAAATTCTAAGAAATGTCCATTCCCTTTATTGTGTTATGAATATCAACTTATTATTTTTTCATCATTAAATAGATATTCCACACCTTAGATGTATAAAGTGAAGAGAATGATATTAAAGCGAAGAGAATAGATATTAGATTGTTTTGAAAAAGTGAAACCTTCTAAAAGGTATTAGAATATTATGTCTCAAAATCATAGAAGTGATTTGCTCTTTTTGTTTGTAATACATATTCCTTTTACACATCGTGAATGCTTTTATGATCACAAATGTAATACTAATGAGCGTTCCATTAAACGTTCCAAAGAAGCGAGAGAATCATGGCCACTATCCAGCAAGTCAAAACGAAACTTGTGATAGAAATAGGCATTAAATAAGGTGACAAAAAGGCAATGACAAATTCTTGAAACATCAAAGCAAGGATTCAAGTAAAGCATATCACAATAGAAAGTCACAACCACATCAATAATCCACAAATGCCACGTAATATAGAGCAAAATAGAAAAGAAAGTTGCTATAAAGACACAACAATATAAACGAAACAGAAGTACCACGTCATACGAAGGTTAAGGTAGGATGGCATTTCCTTTTTCCGAAGGCTAAGAGAGAGAGATTCGCTTCACATCATCAAATCATGAAAATAACGACGGAAAACAAGCCATCCGAACCAAAAAGCTACTTGGAGCTCGTGTACACACGTTTCGGTATAAAATATTAATTATTAGGGTTTATTAATTTCTTGGTTTATAATATTTATATTTATTTTTTGGATTCACCAATTCTTTTGGTGTATAATATTAAAACTTTGGGTGACCTCCAAAGAAGTTCTGGTTATCCAGGGTACAATTTTAATCTCTTTGGTTTAGTAATACCTTGAATTTAAATTATTAATTCTTAGAGTTTATTAATTTCTTAGGTTTTGAGTTTAAAATATTAATTCTTAGTATTTATTAATCCTTTGAGTTTTCTAATTCTTTGAGCAAATAATATTAGGTGTTAAATTTTAGTTGTAGACTTCAATATTAATGCACGGTCCAATGTCACATTATGAAAAACAATGTCTCAATATGAAAATCGGCCATATGCGACCATTGTTAATTATCATTAGTCGTAGTCAATGAAGGCCTTCTATGGTCATTACTCATAGTTTAAAATATTTATTCTTAGCCCATTTATTAATCTCTTGAATTTAAAATATTAATTCTTAGGGTTTATTAATTTCTTGGTTTATAATATTAATATTTATCCCTTGGGTTCACCATTTCCTTTAGTTTATAATATTAAACCCTTGAGTTTATTACTTCTTTTGGTTTATAATATTAATAACATCTTGGGTTTATTAATCTATTGAATTTAAATTATTGATTATTAGGATTTATTAATTTTTGAGCGCTTTGAGTTTAAAAACTTTATTCTTAATATTTATTAATTTCTTGTGTTTTTAATATTGATCTCTTGGCCTTATTGATCCCTTAGGTTTTTAAAATTTATCCTTTTGGTTCATTAATTCCTTTGGTTTATAATATTAAACCCTTGGGTTTATTAGTTCTTTTGGTTTATAATATTGATAATTCCTTGGGTTTATTAATCTCTTGAGTTTAAAATATTGACTCTTATGGTTTATTGATTTCCTAGTTTTTTGAGTTTAAAATGTTATTTCTTAGGATTTATTAATTTCTCGTATTTTTAATATTAATCCCTTAGCTTTATTGATCCCTTGAGTCTACTATTTCCTTGCTTTTTTAATAAAAATCCATTGGTTTTATTGATCCTTCATTTTATTAATTCATTGGGTTTATAATATTAACAATCCCTAAATTTGATTGTTTTCTTCATTTTATAAAATTTAATCATGTGATTTTTTATAAATTTTATAAAACGAAGAGAATAATCAATCCCTGAACATTGGGTTCAACCATTGAGGTGGGGCAGTCAGATGCACTGACATCGAGTACGGTGACAACAGTTGTAGATCCATATCCTCTGGAGGTGTTGGAGGTTGATGGGATTGTTCTGCAGGGGGCCAGGAGACAGCGGGAGCATGACATTCCTGATCAGGAGTGGGAGGAGCTGTTGAATATGGTGGAGCATCCATCTGTGGGTCGACACAGGGATGAGGCGCAGATAGATGTACACGCAGTCAGCAAAGCTGTAGTGTTTTTAGTGGGTAGCACTCTCTAGGAGTACATCGATGGAGCTTGCAGCATATCTTGCCCACTTTGGCCCATTATAGAGAGAGGGGCTTCCTTCTACAGGAAACTTTCATTGGTAGATAGGGCAGAGCAGTGGGAGTTGATTACGGGCTGGCGGCAACACTCCAGGCATGTTTCATATGCAGTTGTTGTTGCTACATCAGATTCTCCTTCCAGGATGGACTGGCAGGAGATCATGAGTTGGTACCCTCTTGATGGTACGGTATTCTTCGTAGGGAGCACAGCAGAGCAGGGGCCCTTGGACAAAGCAGATGTTACATATTCCAGCTGGCAGGGGGGCACAGGTCGTCGTTTCTTCAGCACTCCATCCTGATTTCAGTAGAGTAGGATCAGCGTGGGATTGAGTCAGGACTTGGATTGGAGAGAGGTGATGAGCTGGTACACAGTTGATGGGACAACTTACACAGTCACAGATACAGTGCAGTGAGGGTCATGGTCTTCACTTCTTAGAGCATCAGTCATAGCCAGAGGCAGTTCGCAGTCCGAGTCGTGGGACTTGGGCTATTATTGGCCATGGTGGCGATGGGATCCGGGAGGATTGTTGGTTGGCTGGTACCGTGAGAGATCATTTTAGGTGGAACAATTTACCGGATGAGGATGCCACTTGGGAGAGAGAGAAGATTTTGCAGCATCCATCACTTCAGTTGCTTGAGGACCATTTTTCCGGGGGGGACTGTAATATTCCTAATTAGTGACAGCTAATTGGAATATTCTATTTTGTTTAGTTTGCCATCTATAGTTTGTAAATAAATAAAAAGTGAGTGAAGAGGGTCTAACTCACTTAAGTGCAATTAGACATCCACCTAGTAGCACAATGTTATGACTTAGGTGGGAGTCAAGGAGGGCCTAACACCATGTAGAGGAGGGGGGCCTATGTACACTCTACAAGCTTCTACAAGCTTCTGCACAGATAAGGATGAGGATGTGGAGGAGAGAGAGAGGCCACGTTGGGTTTTGGAGGGAAACCAACGTTATAAAAGGTGGAGGAGCCTCCTCATTTCATTCAATTCTTGAGTTGATGATTTTTGAGTGAGACATTTGTCTTCTTGAGCACGTTGACTGTTTAACCTGTCTGCAGCACTGTTTAGTGCATTGAGTGTCTCCGGTCGAAGATCTCGCCCTTAGCCCCGAGGGACTTCGAGTGCCTGCTCCGGCAAGGTTAGTTTTTCAGCATTTTGTGAGTCGTTTCATTGTTTGGGTTTGTTGCAGAGCTAAAGCTTACAGAGACTGCATAGTCACTAGGAGAGAGGATGCAGTTCATTGTGGAGGAGCTTCAGATTGGGGTTTCTGTAGGCGATTTCGCTGGGATTTCGAGAAGAGAGTCAGCCTTTGCTCGTCAGAGGTTTTTGGTGGATTTTTGGCATTATTTCAGCTATTTCTATCTAGCCACTACGTTGTACCTTGGAGGCCAGCGTAATTCACTGGGGAGGCAGTTTCCGGTGGTTTCGAGGGTTGGCCATTCTTGGAATGGTTTTTGGATCTTTTCCGGGTTGCCGAGGAGAGGAGGTTTGTCGATTTTCAGCTTATTCCGGCAAGGGGACCAACCCCTAGTCTTCAGTCCATTCCAGCAGTAGCAGCTATACGGCAGTTTCTAGCAGCTATGACGCAGTTCCTAGAGCAGCCATTTTCGGTATTCTCTAAGAGTGTTTTCTCACTTTCCTTGCACAATATTAGCCTATTGTACTCCATTAAATTTCTCAGATTAATAAAATGGCTCAGCATTTCTTCTCTATGTTTTTTGGTTGAGTTGTCGTACTTGTCGTTGTTGCTGTAGTTGTTGTATCCTCTTTCTATTATATGTCTATTGTTTCTTTTTAGCATTCTAGTTCTATACCACTTGGTGCGTTTATCCTTCACTCTTAGACCGAGTTTGGAAAGGGCCAGGTAGCCTCCGGTTCTCGTCCTCTTTTTAGAGGCGAAATATCCGGTAAATTCCCTCCAAGTCTATCTCTGGTTGGAGTTTTGTCGTGTTTTAGATATATCCCTGAAATGGGATATTACATTTTAGCAGGAAAATTTGGGTGTGTTTCATCAAATACAAATCTGAAACATTTTCCAAGTTCAAGGAGTTCAAATTCGAGGCTAAAAAACAGAGTGGCAAGTTTATTAAAGTTCTGAGGTCTGATAAAGGAGGTGGTTATGAATCTAAAGAATTCATTGATTTTTGCAAACAACATGGCATTAGAAAAAAAATGACAACCATTTATACTCCACAATAGAATGGAGTCGCGAAAATAAAGAATCAGACAATTATGAATATGGCTCAAAGTTTTCTTAAAACATGAAATCTGATAAAGGAAGTGAGTACGAATCTAACGAATTCGTTGATTTTTGCAAACAACATGGTATTAAAAAACAAACGATAACAAGTTATACTCCGTAGCAGAATGGAGTCGCGGAAAGAAAGAATCAGACAATTATGAATATGGCTCGAAGTTTGCTTAAAACACGAAATTTTTCTAAATATTTATGGGTTGAAGCAGTTGCATGTTCGGTATATATTTTGGATAGATCACCAACTTCCATTGTTCAAATTTTTGTACCCGAAGAAGCATGGAGCGGACAAAAGGTAATTGTTTCACACATTCGCGTATTTGGTTGTATTTTTTTTGCTCATGTTCCAGAAAAAAATTGAGAAAAAAACTTGATGATAGGAGCGAAAAGTATATCTTTATAGGGTATAGTGGTCAATCTAAAGCATACAGATTGTTTAATCATTTTTTTAATAGGAATGCGTTTATTCTTTCTTTAAAAAGTGGATAAATTCCTATAAATGGTTGTCATTATTTCACCAAGTAGAACAAAAATTTCATAAATGCCACTAAGGCGAACTTAACAACATGTCTCAGTAGTCTTGAACCCAGAGAGTTGGGGACATGAAATATGTGCCATAATAGTAGAGTTAAGTTCCTTCAAAAATATTTTTCTTAATATTAATCTTAATATTTTTATTAATATGAAAGGATCTACCATCTTTGTGAGAATATGAACATCGAGAATGAAAATCACTTCCTCTTAGAGTGCCTCAAGGACAACCACATTAGAGCTCAATTTCATAATCTTTGTTGTAATACTAATCTTCCTAGCCTTTTAAGATGTCAAAATTATAGTGAGCTTGGGAGGCTTCTCTCCAAGCTTTTTGAGCATAGGAATAAAATCTTAAATCAAACTAAATAACTCTTTTCTTTAGCTCTGATAGACATTGATCTCAGTGAACGTTAACCATCATCATCATCATTATCAGCATTAAAATTAATATATTAATAATAATTAATAATAATTAGTTATATGAATATATCCATAATAAATGTATTAATATTAATATTAATTCATTTATATATTATATCAGAATAGCTAACTAAATCATTATCAACATATTATTAAATTAATCATATTACTTTAATATATTAATAATAATACTATATATATATATATATATATATATTCATGAATTTGAACTTAATATTTTTGTTGCCATTTTTCTTTTTCTTTTTTTTTTTTAAAACAAAGTTAGGTAACGGGTACATTGTATTTCGTTACATATAAATTCTAAGAAATGTCCATAGCTCTTATTGTGTTATGAATATGAACTTATTATTTTTTCATCACTAAATGGAAGTTCGACAGTTGACATGTTTAAAGTGTTTTGAAATATTAGATTATTTTGAAAGTGTGAAACCCTTTAAAAGGTATTCGAATATTATGTCTCAAAATAATAAAAGTATTTGCTCCGTTTGTTTGTAATACATATAGTTTTATGAACACAAATGTAGAATGATTTTACTCCGTCAAACTAATAAGAGTTCCAAAGGAGCGATAGAAACATGGACCATATCCAGCAAGTCAAAACGAAATTTGTGATAGAAACAGGCATTTCATAACGTGACAAAAAGACATCGAGGATTAAGGTAGAGTATGAGATTTCCTTTATCTGATGACCAAAAGAGAAAAAAGATTCGCTTCACATCATCAAATCGTGAAAAGAACGAAGGAAAACAACGTCATGGCCGTCCGAAACAAGAAACTTCTTGGTGCTCGGGTATTACACGTTTCCATATAAAGATGACAGGTTGAGTTTCATTAAAAATCGATATTGGTTTAAATTTGATTCCTTGGTGGGGATATTACATTCTCATCCATCAATGCCTATTGTAAAGAGTTTTCAATCGATGGTGTTAAATTATTGTGAGCAGTGCAAGCCCTGTGTGTCCCACATTCAGACCACACACGTTTTCAGTACACTCTTCCATGGAATGCTTTTAAGCTTTTCTAAACGCCTCAGCAATCCAATGAGTATATATCCTTTGCAACTATATGATTATCTCATTATAAATAGAATAATTCCCTTGTATGCGAAACAAGATCAAATTCGCCATTCTGCAAATGGGTAATTGAGTATGTTGTCGTAACAGCAGCGGCATGTCAAGCAGTTTGGATGAGAAGGATATTGCAAGATTTATATCATGAATAAGACAAAACAACCACAATTTTTTGTAATAACAGTTCAGCAATTGCACTATCAAAGCATTTCATAAGAGAATTAGTTAACAATGGTGAAATTGTGTTACAGCATTGTAGGTCAGAAGAACAATTTGCAGACATCTTCACAAAACCATTGACACAACAATTTTTTGTTTATCTCAGAGATTGTTTGGGAATGGTCAATGGCAGCAGTTGTGATTAAGGAGGAGTGTTGGAAATAAGTCCCAACCACCGCTATGAATAAACTGGCAGCAACCATACAACAGTTAAATGTATTTTGTAGGGAAGGACAAGCTCAAGGCATGGCAAATCCACAAAATTCTCACTTCACACAATTTTTAGTAAATGTTCAAAAAACAAAGTCCGACCAGAGATCAAATTTGAACACGTCAGAGCCCTTCAAAGGGTCTCTGGCACATCAGAGAAGTGAGGAGGCAAATTTACCAGTCAAAAAAAATTTAATTTTTAATTTTTACAAGTTTTAAAAGAAGGTTGAATAATATTATAAAATGTTTTCAGAAGTGCTGTCCTGTCAGCGCCCGTCACAATTTTTTTTGCCAGTGGTGGACGGGTCACGAGCCGGGATATGAGTCGGATCAGGATGACCGTGGAACGCATTGCGTGGCAGGGGGAGTGAGCAGAGAAGTGTCGCAACGAAGACCCGTCATAGTTCACTTACTTGTATGCGTGGCTGACTCGTCACTGGTCAGTGGTCACTCCAAGGTTGTTGGTCGCTGCCTAGTGCACTGTGGTAGCGGAGCATTGAAGGAACAACATTGAAGACAATTAATGGCATTGCCAACTCCAAGCCGACCTTACCAACTTCCAAGTTATGACTCGAGCTTCAGACTCAGAGCTAAGGTTTTTCTTTTCATCACGTTGGAGAAGAGAAGAACTGCAATCTGCAAGTTTGCAACCTGTAGCCAAAGAGCCATTCCTCAGTCTCACTGCTCAGGACTCAGGACTCAGAGCTCAACGATAAAATATTTTCAATCGGCTGCACAAACAACCAGGTACTCAAAACCCTTGAATCCGTCCATCTTTCAGGCCTATCTCTGTATACACAATTCCATATTTTTTATGTTCAGGAGTTGTTAGGGTATTTTAATTTGTATTTTTCAGAAGTAAATCATTGTATTTTATTTGAACCTCTTCTTTCATTCTCACACATGTGATTGTTCTGGTTCACACTTCAGCTTCTTGTTTATTTATATATGTTTTACACTTCGGGTTGCTATTTAAATCGGAACACTTTAGGTTGTTATTTATATCTGAAACACTTTTTCATTTTCATTTCACACCAGTGACGGGAACGCTTTCGCTTTCATTTAATAACTTCCATTATACATAGTGTGAGATACAGGTTGATTCTTGTAAGGTGGGCCCAGTCGATAAACTGGTTCACTCTTCTTTATATTTGAACACTTTCAATAGGCACTCAGAGTAGGCCTGAAGAAATTCCAAGGACATTCCAGGTAGAAAAACTATATATTGAAGTCGAACAGCTTGATATTGAAGGAAGCATATTTTTTTATTGAAAGAAAGAGGCATATTGGATCGATTTAAATCGAGAACTCACAGAGTCGGTGCTCATGAACTGTTCATAGATGGGAATTTGCTCAGTTTTGGGCGTTTGTATATTAAGAAAACAGATCTACTGAGGCATTTGAATAAGGTTGTGAGCAAAATTCCTATATATGAGCAGTCCATTACCACCGTCCTCGGTGAAAGAGTTGGGGGAAACCAGATGTTGTAATATCTGTCACAACTTCACATATGTCTCAGTCTCCCCCCACTAGTTTCCTTAAGCACAATCTGATTACAGCATAGATGAAGAATCTGATTACAGAATTGAAGAAGTTTCACCATCTGTACGAGTAGGGGCCAGTGGATGAGTGCAAGCTGATTTAAAGAATGTTGAAACATGTGGGCATTAGCAAGATCCCCATTGACAATGGCATGATCCTTCCGGGTGCACATAATCTTGTGGTTATGATGGGTTACTAAAGTCTGATTTTTTAGTGGCACAGGACAAAAATATTGGGAATTTGAAGACGATTTGGTCCAGAGGGAGGTGTCCATTGTTGCTGTGCACGCTTTGGGTGGGATTATTCAAACAACTGTGGCACTGGCCCTCCGTAGCGACGAAGAAATTAAAGGGGATTGGGGTTTAGATTTATTCTAACCATTTTATTTCTGAGTGAGTTAGACGAATTCAATGGTTCTTTTCCTGATGAATCAATTTCTATTTGGTTTCTTTTCCTTTAATATATATATATATATATATATATATATATATATATATATTTGGTTTATTTTCCTTAACACATATATATCAAATTAAAAAAATATATTCTAAATTTGTCTCTTGCTAAAATTACCCTGTTTTCTCTTTTGAAGATACTTTCTGAATTGAGTGAGTCTATCTCCTAAAAGTGCCATGTTCTCTCTTTTGTAGATACTCTGTGAATTGAATAAGTCTATCTCCTAAAAGTACCCTGTTCTCTCTTTTGTAGATACTCTCTTCCCAGGTAGTTGTTGGTTGCTTGAAATCTCCAAAGCGGTTGCTAGTTGCTGAATATCTCAATTTCTGTTTTTGTTTATTTTATTCTTAAAATATCCGTTGAGATTGTATATACTGTGTTCCCTCTTTTTGAATATACTATGTGAATTGCGTTTGTGTATTTTCTAAATGATACTCTGTTCTCTCTTTTGATTCCCGGTCAATGGTTGGTTTCTGAAAATCCCAAATGTGGTTGCTAGTTGTTGAAAATCTCAATTTTTGATTTTTTTTCTTTGAAAAATCTGTTATAATGGTTGGTTTCTGAAAATCCCAAATGTGGTTGCTAGTTGTTTTAAAATCTCAATTTCTGGTTTGACTTGTTTGATTTTCTTTCTTTGAAAAATTTATTTGTTATAATATTGTTAGTATAAATTTATTTAATTAACTAGGAAGGTGTGAAACTAAAAGTCGCATCGCATTATTTAGAATGATTTCTCCATAACATGGACACAGTTAATAGATGATGTCCACTTGAACAGAAACTATTGAAAGCACCTTACTGTTTTAGGTGCAACCAAGATGGATGCAATTACCATCTCTCTGATCAAAATAGTAGCGGAAGAAGAGCAGACTTTTGCCTATATGTATAAGAATCATTATAGATTGAGGGGTTGAATCCTCCTCGCACTACACAGGGCTGCTCTCTTTTTTAAAAATTTCGACTATTCCTCCAGCAAAGACCAGACTATGCTAATTTGTATCGTTCCAATTTTATCTGTATCGTTCCAATTTTATCTGTATCGTTCTAATTTTATCCAAGGTTTAGAAATAAATCTAGGCTAGTCACTATAGCAAATTTTGTTCATGTTTCCGCAGCTGTACTTGATCTTCTCTTTCTTTTTAGATCTCAGACTCTCTATCTCTGAGTTTTTGTCTCTAAGGCTACACCCCAAGAATGTTTAGGGTTTAGTTTGTGTGGCTCTTCCACGGAGAATTTCATCTATTGGATGTTTAACATAGATATAGGTAGATAGCTTGGCTTATACAAGTCTCTTGAGGCACTTTGAAAATCCAGAAGATCGGTTATCATTTCTTTCGACTTTGTTGTACTACAACCACTCTTAAGTTTGTGGATCCATTTTCCTTCGACTTTGTTGTAATACAGTCACTGAAGTTTGTGGATCCATTTAAATTTAACTTCCAATGCTTTTAATTATTGTTTCCATCTTTGATATTGGAGTCGAATGCCTATGAAATGAGGAAAGAATAACCATGGTTATTTATATTACTTTTGCTGCAAAATAGATAAGTGGGTGTGTCATGGAAAAGAGTTAGTGCACTTTTCTGTGCATTTGAACGCTTCATCTAAAATTCATTCGATCTATTAGGTGCTTAATGCACTACAGGTATCAGTGCATTTTCCTTTTCATTTGGGACATTCATAGAACTTTCCTCAATCTATTAAATATGTAAGCAGTCAATATGGGAGGCAGACTTATGGTGGAAAATGGAAAGGTTATGATTGAAATGGAAGCAAAAAACTAGATGAAATGGTTTCTAAGAGGAGATCGAATTCATTGTTTTATACAGTTCTCTGCGTTAACAAAGATTCATCTGATTTGAGATACGCAACGCTTAAAGAAAACTGAAATGGCATCCTGACAAATGATCCAAAAGCCCATCTTTAGCTGAGAAGTGCCTCAAAAGAAATTGCATTTGAAACAGCAACCTGGGAATGGCTATACAGCAATCGATTCTCCATTCCTAGGAAATGCTGGAATAGTAGGATGTGTCATCTAACTGCTCACAATATGCAGATGAGTTTTCCATTATAAATTTTGTTCATTCCTGAATCCTTTCCTATGGAATCGATGTTCAAATCAAAAGCAGGTTGTGATGAGTCAAGGTCTCTGGCCATGCTTCTCTTAACAGACAGCAAATGTTCTACCAAGTCTCCGCACTCTTCTTCCTCCAGATACATCCTCATAGTCACTTAGTCATGCTTGCACACTTAACAATGTTTATAACTGAACTGAGGTGTTCTTATGGCAGCAAACTCAAATAATTCATGCCACTATTGCAACATGGATAAGGACTATTACAAACTTATATTTCAGTAATTATGTTTATTTTTTGAAACCTGAATCAGTTGTTGATAGTCTGCATCCTGCAAAGATAACTTTCAACGTGCAAAAACCATTGACAGTCCTTTTGTATATTCTGGCCAGTTGTTCGAAGAATTCTTTGGAACAGTATTGGATGTTTACAGACAGAACCTACTAAGTCTTATTATAAAGCTCAACGGTTTTACAAGGATTTGGAACCAGAACCTAAAGTAAAAGGGCAAGCAGTTGTACCTGTGAACTTATGATGAGGAAGAAGCCACAGCAAGAGTTTATGATCTTGCTGCCTTTAAGTATTGGTGACTTTAACTTACTATTTTTATGAATGATTATTAAACATGGTTGAGTTGACTCAGGTCATTAGAATAAAAAGAAAAGAAAAGGGCTTCTTTTTGTTGAAGTTTTGAATTTGTTCCTAATTGGAGAACTACAACAAGCAATTGAAAGACTCTGGGTTCCACTTCAAGAAGACTTGAACACATTTCATACTGATTGTTCTCTAGTATTGTAAATTACATTTCTGTTTGACTACCGTATGCTCTGTTCTGAATTTTTTTGGATCTCTGCCTTAGTTTTCTTTATTTAGGATCTCTGCCTTACTCTCTATTTTTAGGATCCCTGCCTTCCTTTTTTAGAAAACTGCAGCTAAAACAACACTAAAATATCTCCACCTAGCATGCTACTTCAATTTTGTCCAAATCAATATTTGATGAAAGGAAGGGCTTTCTCTAGGAACAGCTATTCATAATTTAATATTCATATTTCCTAAAATTAAACACTTTTATAATATTTTTAATAATAATTATAATTAAAAAATTAAAATTTATGACAGCCTTCCAATATCACGCATTAACATGAATAGTAATACCTACCAGTGCAAACTTCTCATTTTGTAGGCCTCGTCCTGCTGTTACTAATACTGAATCCTGATCCCAAAGAGTCGAGGGGAAGCATGGTATTGTTCCCCATCAAATCAACTTATACTTTGCTGGATTCCAACTGTACCATTTTGTTTTGAATTGACAAGTTTTTATATGAAATTATGTACATTTGCAAAAGTTTGAAGATAAAAACCTGAGATTTCACATAGGTACATTTTGCAGAATTCTTTAAGTCTATCATTTCAATTCAAGAATTCGACAACTGTAAAACAAAAGTGTCTCTGTGATATTTCCGTGATTACTGAATACTATCTTGGGAGAAACTTTTCTATGACACTGCGTAAAGGTACTTGACAATGATTCATAATGAAACTATGTGTGTGTTTAGGTGGTATTTGAAATAATTGGGTGTTTTGAAATAGGAGTTGTCTAGGAGGCTACCACCTACCCCACAAGCCTTCCAATAAGCTGCCTCTCTCAGATATACAAATGGCCCGCCACCATGACTTTTACAGTGACCCACTGACCAGGCATCAAAGCTATTCTCAGATATCCAAATGGTCCACCACCGTGACTTTTACAGTGAACAGACATCTTAATTTATCACTGCTTATTGTATTACACATACAGAATCAAGCATGAGTTATAGTGCTTTACACAGTTCATTGAAGAATTATGTGCTTCTGTATGTTTTAAGCATGCCTGCAAAAATTTTTTTATATTTATATTGATTTTAGATAATTGTTTTTATATTTTAAATAAAGGATCACCATACATCTTATCCTGTATAATTTTTTTTCTTATTAATTTGGAAAGAGTTTCAGATTTTTTTTCTTATTAATGTGTTTTTCTACATTAGTTTTCATATGAATTTTGTTGTCTACTGTCTTGTTTTCAAAGAATCCGTGTGTTTTATATTAATCTGTATTTTTATATTTCTTGTTTTGTTGATTGATTATGATTTACAGGTATAAAATGCCACCTCTTGGTCGCCCAAAAAAAGATCTGAAACAACGTTCACTTGCTGATGCATTTGGTATCTCTCAATGCTCTAATCAACTGCACATTTCTGAAAATGAAGTATATGATCATTTAGATGGGGACCATGAATCAGATAGTGCAGAACTTCTTGAAGAGGAACCGACATCCAAGAGGTACAAAAGGACATTCAAGTCCAAATGGAAGATGAGATTTCCATGGGCATATGCTGTAAAAGATTGTAATGGCGTTGAAAGGATAAAATGTTCATGGTGTGTAAAATTTAAAAGGGAAACTCCATTTGCTAAAGATGGAAGCACAACTCTTCAAGTTAGTGCTTTAAACATCCATGCAGCATCAGAGGCTCATAAAATTTCTTTGCAATTTTTAGAGGCAGAAATAAAACAGAGTACTCTTCCAATGACAAAATATGTAGAGCTAATGGTTGATGCTCAGAAAGGGAGAATTATATCAGTTATTGAGAACATGTATTTTGTTACAATACATGATTTACCTTTGGAAGTATATAAGTCAATTTGTGACTTGAACAGGTATAAAAACACTCCTCACATGCCTTTAACAGATGAATATTCAGCATATACAAATACAACATCTGGAAAAGAATTTTTAGACGCTGCTAAGGAGGTATATTGGAGAAAATTAAAAGATGAGATTTTCCAAAGCCCATATTACTCACTTTTACTTGATGAAAGCACTGATTGGACTATGGTGCAACATTTGATTGTTTATATTACATATTTGACAAATGAGGGAAGAGGTTCATGTGCTACAAAATTCATACAGTTGCTACAGATTAAGGATGGAACATCACAATCTATGTATGATGCTGTGATATCTCTTTTAGCAGACATGAATCTATCCATGACAAAGTTAGTTGGATTTAGATCTAATGGAGCATCATCCATGACGGGTATTCGTGAAGGTTTATCTACTAAGCTTCGTCGACATGCCCCTCATTTATTAGATATCCATTGTAGTGCTCACCGAGAAGCATTAGCAGCAAATGATGCTTCATCATATTTTGAAGAATTGCAAGCTATTGATAAGTGATCCGGATTTATGCAGGAACGCAACAGAATAAACACATAACCATAAATACAGAGATGCAGCGGAAATAACACTTCATTTCATTAATATCAAAATCATAGAAAGATGCTTACAGACATAATGGAAATAAAATAGCTAGGGTGCTGGTAGCGAATCTCTGAGAAGAGATGTGGTGGCTACAGACCTCTGAACTGCTTTACAATGAGGCGCGAGGGCCTATTTATTATTGAGAAACAATGGAGAACCCTAAACATCCCAAAAACCTAGCCCTAGGAGATGAAGCGCCAAAACTATGGGCCCCGTTTGGGTAAATTGGTGTTTCAACTTCCCAGGGACGTAACTTTGGCATACTATCTCCGTTTGACGCATATGATACATCATTAGAAAGCTCTGTCCGAGGACTACAGCTGTCGAGGCGAATTTTATCAGAAAATTCGCTGGCGCTTTCGTACCCAAAAAACGTCGTTTAGGGCCTCAAAACGGCTCCGGAAGTTCAGGACCCGAAAAACTGCTAAAAATAGTAAGTTATGCCAAAACGGAAAAACCGAAAGAGACAATGGTGGGGGCCAAGTGGAATAGGCGGGTGGCCACCAATATCCACCTGGATCATTCCTCCCCCCTTAGGAAGCAATGGTCCCCATTGCGTTAAGTTCCTCCATGAGATGAGGAAATTTCTGCTGAACTTGGTCCCTGGTGAACCACTTTCCTTGGTGCAGGAGTTGACCAGCTTTGACAACCCGATACAGTTGGATCTGCTGTTGACGAGTGTTCTTGATTTGCATGTCCATGATACAATCTGTGGTGGCTTGTTCCATGCAGTTTGGGTTTAACTCTGTTGGTGTGAGTTGTTCTGCAATGTCCGAGGTGTCCAGTAGAGGTGGAAAGTAAGGACGAAGGCGATCCACATTGAAGACTGGGTGCAGACCAAGGAATGGTGGAATACTAAGCTCGAAGGCATTGTTACCTACAGCCTTGGTGATGGTGTACGGGCCGTATCGGAGCGGGCGAAGCTTGCGGTGAGGTCCAGTGAGGCGCTCCTTCTGCAAATGTAGCCATACTTTGTCGCCCACCTGGAAGTGGTGTGGCACCCGGTGTTGATCATGGCGTTGTTTGTACTTCGCATTGGCTATGACCAATATCTCATGAACTTGTTGGCGGATGTGTTGAATGCGCTCGATGAAGCTACTTGCTTTGTCAACTTCAGACTGGACATGAGCTGAATCGGCCTGAGCAGCTGCAAACGGCATGGCTATGTCAATGGGACATAGTGGCTGGAATCCCAAGCCCACCTGAAAGGGGCTATGGCCAATTGAACTGTGGAGAGCCCGGTTATAACTGTGTTGTACATAGGGGAGGCTCTCGTCTCATGTGCGTGGATGCTTTGAGTTGTACATGCGCAGAATGTGTACAATCATTCTGTTGACGACCTCTGTCTGGCCATCTGTTTGGGGATGGAAAGCTGTGGACTTGGTGAGCTTTGTGTCCAACATTGACCGGAGGCTGGACCAAAATGTGCTGAGGAACCTGCTATCTCGATCTGATATGATAGACTGTGGGATCCCAAAGTGCACCCACACTCGTTCAAAGAAGAGTTTAGCAGTGGCTTCTATTGTGATATTCTTCTTACAGGCCGCCATAATGGCCATCTTCGAGAATCTGTCAACGACCACGAAAACACAATCATTTCCATTCTTAGTAGAAGGCAGGCCCGACATGTAATCCATGGAGATGGATTCCCAAGGTCGACTAGGGGTAGGTAGTGGAGTATATAGGCCTTGCTTCTTGATGGTGGGTTTGGCAATGGCACAAGCAGTGCAGGATCTGATGTGCTTCTCGACATCCTTTCGAAGGTTCGGCCAATAGAAATACTTCTGTAGTATTGCTACTGTTTTCTCGACCACGAAATGCCCAGCGACTCGACTGTAGTGTGCTTCCCATATCATCTTGGCACGCTCGCTTGAAGGAACACAAAGGTGTCCCAGGTGACATAAAAGTGCATCTTGGAGGTGAAAATTTGGAACTTGTGTGCCCCACAAGAGTGCCTTGTAAGTGTGGCCGAATTCTGGGTCACTCTCATAGAGAAGCGGCCAATCAGAAGTCTCGTGCCCAGAGTTGGGCTGCAGGTGAGTGGCTTGAAATCGGTGGTCAATTTAGAGGCAGTCTGCTAACGTGTGAATTCACCCTTCTTTAACCTTGATATTCAGATAAACTGTATGAGATTATTGGACCACTTAAATTGTGATCATTCTGTAACCATATCATCCCTTTATGAAGCTGGGGGAAGTAGGTGGTACGAAGTATGGATGGTGTTTCCTTCCCCAAAATGTAATGCTTCCATTGTCGACGAGCTTTACTTACACCCGATGGGGAATACATTTCTTTGTCATAGGTGGGATACTTACTTGGCTTGTCTCGAACAATTTCTCAGCATGATATGCTGCTTGGATTCCCTGTTAGTAAGAACTTCCCCAATAGCATAATCAGAGAGCTGTCTGTCTCGATCTCAATCGTGCTTTGCAAGTCTGGTAAGTGAGCATTGGGGCAGACAGGCGATTTTCCAATTCTTTGAACGCCTTGTTGAGGAGTTAAGGCCAAAGAATTTTGCTCTCCCTCCTCCTTTGGTGACTTGACTCGAGGGCCAAGTGATATGAGAGAATCCCAACACGAATCTACGGTAGAAATTAGCAAGACCCAGAAAGCTGCGAAGCTCTGTTATAGTAGTCGGGGCTGGCCAATCCCGAATGACTTGGATCTTGGCTGGATCCACATGCACCCCCCTTTCATCAATAATGTATCCTAGATATTGAACTTGGGTCATGCCAAGCGTGCACTTCTCCAAATTGGCACACAACTTGTGTTGCCGCAGTGTTTGGAGGACTTGTCGGATGTGATGAAGGTGCTCTTCCCAAGTCTTGCTGAAGATCAGAATGTCATCCAAGTACTCCACTACGAATGAGTTGGTGAATGGCCGCAAGATGTCGTCCATCATCCTCATGAAGGTTGCGGGAGCATTCGTCAACCCGAAAGGCATGACCAGCCATTCAAAAAGGCCTTCATTAGCTTTGAAGGCAGTCTTCCACACATCAGAGGGTTCAATTGGTACCTGGTGATACCCAGACTTCAGGTCGATCTTACTGAAATATTTTGCACCTTGGAGTTGGTCCAGAAGGTCATCAATCCGTGGGATTGGGTACCTATTCCGGACAGTGATCTTGTTCAGCGCCCGATAGTCAATACTGAGTCTCCACGTCCCATCCTTCTTCTGTACCAACACGATCGGGCTCCCACAGGGCGATGAACTTGGTCTGATGTGACCTTTCTGCAACAGCTCCTGAATCTGCCTCTTGATTTCATCATTTTCCAGAACAGAGCGTCGATAGATCGGTCCGTTGGGTAGTGGCGCACCTGGGGTCAGATCAATCGGGTGCTTGACCTGGCAGTGCAGAGGAACCCCTGTGGGTGAGGTGAAGATGTCCCCATACTCCTCCACGACCTTATCCATTTGTTGTTGTCGTGCAGAGGGGCCCTGTCTGGAGGTCGTGGCCACAGTCTTCTTCTTGCCCTGGGGGCGGATCATTAGGAAAATGAATTTCCTGGTTTGGGAAATGAGCTTACTGCATTGTTTTGCAGTAACCAAAGAGATAGTCGTAGGAGGTGGTACCTCTGGTATCCTGTACAACTTATTTCCCAAAGTAATAATAATAGCACGAGGTCGAGACTCATACACAGCATGACGCTTCCACAAGTATGGTTGTCCTAATAATACATCAGAAACATCAATAGGAGCAACGTCACATAATACCTCATCCGTGAAGGGCTTGATGCTATAGGAAAGGCGACACTGCCGGCTGACGCGGAGATCTCGTCCTTGGTGAAGCCACCCGATGGTGTATGGATGTGGGTGAGCTGTGGTCGGCAAGCCCAACCGCTTCACGGCGTCTGCTGAAATGAGGTTCTTTTGGCTCCCATTGTCGACGATGAACTGTACAGGGGAGCCCTTTACCCACATCTGGGAGTGGAAGAGACGTTCCTCCTCCTCTGGATCTTCCGGTTCCTCCTTCTGGACCTTTGTAGTGGCAACGGTGGCGTTGGGCTCCGCATCAATAATCTGTTTCCCTTTTTCATTCCCCTTTTCAGGTTCTGATTCGGAGTCGGATTATGCATCTGACTCAGAAGCCCTCATCTCGGCCACTAGCGACTGCTTGGCCCGACACTCACTTGTGTTGTGAGTGGAGCTCTTATGGAACTCACACCACTTTCCCGTGTCCTTCTTTGCCTTTACGGTGTTGTTCTTGTCTTGTGGCTTTGACGGGTTGTCCTTAGCCGCCATGCTCTGTCCTTTGTTCTGCGGTTTGGAAGCACCTTTTCCTTGCTTTTGATTCACAGATCCAAAGTCTCGCTTCTTCTGTTTGAATTTCTGCTCAATCTTGGCAGCATACCGGTATGCCGTACCAAGCGAGGAGATGTCGAAGAACTCCATTTCCTCCTGAATGTATCTGTGCAGACAACTGCGATACTTTAGCACCAAATGTTTCTCTGAATCTTTGATACCCAACTTTGTGCGCAGGGTATGGAACAGATTCGTCAGCTCGTGCACATCTTGATCCCTTTGTTGTCGCGGCGTGGTCCATTGTATGTACTTGTCCTCATAGCTCCCCACGGGATAGTACTGTTCCTTGACGGCGTCTCGGAAATAATTCCAAGTTGGTACGGCCGAGAACAGAGAGGGTTATGTCTGATCCTTGTTCTCACAGTAGGTTTCCCACCAGTCTTAACATGGGGGTGGCTTTGAGGAGTGCGAAAATAATCTTCTCCTAGGTCGAAAGTCATGAGCAGAGAAATATCCTTCTAATAGATTCAACCATCTATCTACGGCATCTGCGTCTATTTGACCCTCGAATATGGGAATGTCAAAATTTACTTGTACCTTAAAAGGAGTCGCGCCTCCAGAGTGGCTGCTGGATGCAGATGCGCCGCCGGTGGGTAGCCGTTGAAGGATCTGAACAAAGATATCCATCATCACGTTCGTTTGGAGGCTGAGGACTCCTCGAAACTGATATTTTCCCCGAGATCTCTGCTCCTCATCTTTCTTTTCTCCCCGTAGTAGTCGAGGTTTGCGAGGCTGATCTTGCAAAGGTTCCACCAGATCGAGCCCTAGCTCCTTATACCCCGACCTCGTTGGGGACATGCGAAGAAGGATCGAGAAAAAGAAGACCCCTCTGATACCACTGATCCGGATTTATGCAGGAACGCAACAGAATAAACACATAACCATAAATACAGAGATGCAGCGGAAATAACACTTCATTTCATTAATATCAAAATCACAGAAATATGCTTACAGACATAATGGAAATACAATAGCTAGGGTGCTGGTAGCGAATCTCTGAGAAGAGATGTGGTGGCTACCGACCTCTTAACTGAGTTACAATGAGGCTCGAGGGCCTATTTATTATTGAGAAACAATGGAGAGCCCTCAACATCCCAAAAACCTAACCCTAGGAGATGAAGCGCCAAAACTATGGGCCCCGTTTGGGTAAATTGGTGTTTCAACTTCCCAGGGACGTAACTTTGGCATACAATCTCCGTTTGACGCACATGATACATCATTATAAAGCTCTATCCGAGGACTACAAATTTTGTGATGATTTCATACCAAAAAACGTCGTTTGGGGCCTCAAAACGGCTCTGGAAGTTCAGGACCCGAAAAACTGCTAAAAATAGTAAGTTATGCCAAAATTGAAAAACTGAAAGAGACAATGGTGGGGGCCCAAGTGGAATAGGCGGGTGGCCACCAATATCCACCTGGATCAATAAGTTTGCAAACAAGATCTATTCATGGTTAGGGAAATCTACTAAAATACATGGAGAATTGAAAGAGCTAATGGAGTCATTTCAAATCACAAGGCTAGAAGTGTTACAAATTCATCATATTAGATGGCTTTCTAGAGGAAAAGTCATGGAAAGACTTGTTAAACTCATGCCTACTTTGTTAAGAGACTGGGAGTTAGTGGAGAAAAAAATGTATGAGATGGCTACAATATTTCAAGTTCAATTTTGCATCCACTTACTTGCAGATGTGCTTATTGAGTTAAATAAGTTGAATCAAAAGTTTCAAGAGGATCATGTTGACATTACATCTATTGGAACGACTTTGGATATCACTATTAGCTTGCTTCATAAGCGATTTCTAAGAGGCATATTTGGGGCAGGTGCAATGCACACATCATCTTTTTTAAGTAAAACACAAAAAGGAACTCTTGAGTTTGCAGATTGTACAGGTATAGTACATGTACATGAATTGAGGTTTGAGAGTTTGCCGAAGTCACAGAGATCAGGGACACTAGATGACTATGTTACGCTGGGAAAAGGTTTTGTAATGAAGGTGATTGA
Source organism: Pinus albicaulis (assembly GCA_034641835.2). Lineage (NCBI taxonomy): Eukaryota > Viridiplantae > Streptophyta > Pinopsida > Pinales > Pinaceae > Pinus > Pinus albicaulis. The sequence continues at coordinate 951,679,674 of CM076581.1, read as the reverse complement.
CTCTCTAAATGCAAGGTTCACATATTTGCCTATTTTTAATGCAGCTAAGTTTTTTAGTCCTCGTAATTATTATGAGGATATGGATGATAGAGACAATCAAACAAGAAGATGGTTGACATGTTTATGTGAAAAATTCAGTGGTGGAGGCTTGCTTTTTGTGGACATCATTAAATGTATGGGTGAAATGGATGAATTTATATGTACTATTTATAAATCTTACCCAAAAAAGCATATGTTTGGAGGATGGGATCTATGTGGAGGTGAAATTGAATGGTTTGAAAGATTTCCATGCTTAATGTAGCTATGGCAAGCTATTCTTGTTATTCCAGCTAGTACAGCCGTATGTGAAAGAGGCTTTTCAAAATTAAATCGAATAAAAAATGATGATAGATCAAAACTTTCTTTAAAAACATTGGATATGTTAATGTTTCTCTCTCTCAGTGCACCTCACGCTCTAAATGAGGTAGATTGGGATGCTATTTATGATGAATGGAAAGAGATGAAAACTCGAAAACCTCTTCCACTATGAGAACAGATTGAAAGAACTAGTGAGTTTCAGTGTTTATGACCATCACTGTCTTACTCTATCAAGCACTTAAAAGAACAATTTTGGTAAGTGATTTTTTTAGTTTTATACCATTTGACTTTTACTTTCTATTTTATAATATCTTTCAAGTTTTATTATGTTTTTTTTATTAACATATTGAATTTAATCATTGTAGGGTATCACACAAGAGATGTTAAGCTAGAGGACCATAACTGTCAAAGGTTTATAACTGAAAGAAGAAGCTATCTCGGATCAATTTTGCGGCCAAGTCAAGGGACTGTTCCAATTATTTGAGATGTGTAATTATTGGAAGTCTTAGCATTCCAAAAGAGTTTTAATAGACAATAGAAAAATTTAAGCAATGCAAGATGGAACCTCCTTCACTATTGTATATGTAAAAGTCTTTTATTAACATAAATATTGATGATTTTGTCTTTCTGAAAATGAAATGTAAAAATAATGTATTGTGGTCAATTGAAATGTTTTTTTTTTTAAAGCCCTTCATCATGGAAGGACGACATAAATATATGCCCTTCTAATTGAAATTAAGACCCGCCCTTCAAATTTGATCACTGAGTCCAACCATCACTCTGCGTTTAAATCCTTCCCACCGTATACCTACCTCGTACCCGCACTGCGCACCCCGCAATGTTTACCTTTTTCTTCTTAACGCAATTGCCAAATCTTAAATATCCGCCGATGCGATATTTGGTGGGACCCCTTTTACTTTAACCCATTACAACTTCCGCATACAAACCTTTATTTTCGTGTTCTACTTTTACCCGTGCTTTTTGCATTTGCCTCTGTTTAGCGTGTCGCACTTCGCGCATCAGAGGATGTAGATCTTACCTTTTTGCTCCCTCATAAAACCTTGCGATGGTGTGATGCGATATCACAATCGGCAAACTATATGTTTAAAGTCTTCACACTTCGCAGTTATTTAAGTTGTGATGCGATAGTGTCAGCGCATATCGCAATCGCAAATGTTTATGTTTTCTTGTCACTGAGCCAAGTTAAATATTGCGCAGTGCGAAATGATAAACATTGCGATGTGCGGACATTGCATTGTGCAAGCTTAGGATGATAGCACCAAGGTAAGTTTTGACATTGCCAAAATGCGATGAAGGTGCAGATGTGATATGGTTTCAAAGCTGAGACCTCAAGGATTTCAAGTCCAAATCATGGCAGAAATACGATTTTGTAGTTTATCGTCCCATCCAGCATTGAATTACATCTTATTGTAAAGCTCCACCATTTTGTATTAAACAGGTTGTTTTTCATATGTTTTAAAAAAAAGAACTTCAATAAACTTGCTAAAGCAAAAAAATGATAGAAAAAACTTCTCTCTTTTTTATCAATGTGGCTGTGTAAATTCTTTGAGCAACTTTTTTGTCACTGTTTTGTTTTTAATTTCCGCATTCTGTATAAACTCTGTGTTGTTGGGAAAAGCATTCCCCTGTTCTTTTGAGAATCTCGTGTTTTAAATTTCCAACATCCAGCGAGTCAAAGTATGAAACCCTTTAAAAGGTATTCGAATATGCCGTAGTCTAACTAGCCAGAGGAATTGCCGTGAAAATCATGAAAATTCCGATAAGATTTTTAGAAAATCCGGCAGGAATTTTTCTAAATCCATGTTATAACTATCAAAGTTTAATATTTTGGGTGTCCTACAGGTTTTTGATGGTGCTGAATCCATTTCCAATGTCAAAATCAAGATTCAAACATTGTTTCTGCAAGATTTTTTAAATTTTTTTGGCCCGGATTCCAGCCAATTTTGACCGTCCGGGCAATTCCTCCGGCTCGTTAGACGACTCCTTCGAATATTATGTCTCAAAATCATAAAAGTATTTGCTCCCTTTGTTTGTAATAAATATAGTTTTATGAGCACAAATGTAGAATGATTTTACTCCGTCATACTAATAAGCATTTTAAAGGTGCGAGAGAAACATGGACCATATCAAGCAAGTCAAAACGAAATTTGTGATAGATACAGGCATTTCATAAGGTGACAAAAACACATCGACAAATTCTGGAAACATCGAAGCAAGGATTCAAGTAAAGGCTATCACAATAAAAATTAACGACCCTATAAACAATCCAGAAATACCACGCAATATAGAGCAAAATAGAAAAGAAAGTTGACATAAAGGCAGAACAATATAAACCAAACAGAAATACAACGTGATATGAAGCAAGGTAGGATGAGATTTCCTTTCTCTGATGGCCAAAAGAGAGATAAAGATTCGTTTCGCATCATCAAATCATGAAAAGAACGACGGAAAACAACGTCATGGCCATCCGAAACAAGAATCTACTTGGACCTCGGGTATGACACGTTCCCACATACACGAATAGACGGCAGATTAAGCTTCATTAAAAATAAATATTGGTTTTAAATTTAATTCCTTGGTGGGGATATTACATTCTCATCCATCAATGCTTATTGTAAATTGTTTTCAATCAATGGCGTTAAATTATTGTGAGCAGTGCAAGTCCTGTGTGTCCCACATTCAGACCACACACGTTTTCAGTACACTATTCGATGGAATGCTTTTAAGCTTTTCTGATTCCCTCCACAATCCACTGAATATGTATCCTTTGCAAGTATATGATTATCTCATTATAAATAGAATAATTCCCCTGTATACGAAACGAGATAAACTTCGCCATTCTGCAAATGGGTAGTTGAGGAATTTAAGAGATGGACATGATAATAATCGTAGAAATACTTTATGTGGGCTCACACCTTCAACATGTGTGTATATAATTCAATGGACGGTAAGGAAATCCAATCAGTATGAGCTGCGATGAAAAGAACATTAGGTAGATTTTTCAAAATGTTGGTCAGATGAATGATGGTTTCTGTGAGTTTTATTCAAGAAAATCATCCATAGAAAACATGCCCATCGGAATAAGATAGATGGAGAACGAGCATAAACTTCACAGACAGATGACAGCTGATGAATACGAATAGACTTTGTTAGGGAGAAAAAAGAATAAGAATAGATATCCAAATGGAACCCACAAGAGATTCAGCTATCCAGTGATTGGCCCAAAAGGGCCCGGCGTTGTCTTCAGTTATGAAACAATTAATGTCATCAGATTGTGAGATGAGGTTGGATAGATATACGCGATAGGAAGATCGAAATAATGGACCAAGTCATCTTTTAACGACCTCCTTGTCCTCCACCAGCCGTATCGTTGTTTGGTAAATTTATATAACTTTATTGTTCCTCTTAGAAAAAAGAACAACATGGTAAGCAATGAGGTGTTAGAAGCCAAAATTTACCAAAATTTAGCGCTATAGATATGGAGTCCATAGCGTATGATATCATCTTCATAACTTAGAAAGATTGCAAACAAAATTTAATGAAGAACAAAAGAAGTTGACATTGACGATGGAGAAAATATTAGAAAGAGATAACAAAATTGACGAAACCACAAAAAGACTCAATGATCATTGCGAACAACTTAATAACGGAATGGAGAAGGTGGGCATGCTAACAATTCAAACTTTTCAAAGACCAATTTCTATCCCACAAAATGAAAACGAGCATGAACCTTCAAGTCCACCTAACATATGCTTTTAAGGTAGCCAATATTACGGTAGAGTTACAGAAAGAAACCATAACCAAATTAAGAATGAACAACCAAAATATGATGGTTAGGATCACAAAGGAGTAGTTGTTTGGGTTAGCAAGATGGAAGGAATTTTTGGAGCAAACCCATCATTACACGAGAAAAAAAATATTATGACCGCCTCGAACACCTTAGAAGGTGAAGCTTAAGAGTGGTTCCTCTGGTGGAAAAAGAAGTGTGACATTTGTTCTTTTCACTAGCAAGGGTTCATTATAGCACTACTAAAAATATATCATGATGGGGACAAAAATGACCTATACAATAAATTTATACATCCCATAACCAAATTAAGAATGAACAACCAAAATATGATGGTTAGGATCACAAAGGAGTAGTTGTTTAGGTTAGCAAGATGGAAGGAATTTTTGGAGCAAACCCATCATTACACGAGAAAGAAAATATTATGACCGCCTCGAACACCTTAGAAGGTGAAGCTTAAGAGTGGTTCCTCTGGTGGAAAAAGAAGTGTGACATTTGTTCTTTTCACTAGCAAGGGTTCACTATAGCACTACTAAAAATATATCATGATGGGGACAACAATGACCTATACAATAAATTTATACATCTCATAGAGAAGGGCTATGTGAGTGATTATACCCACAAATCAGAAGTATTAGTGATATGACACATCATATTTACTAGGGACCAACTATTGAAGATGTATGTTTGTGAACTAAAGGACTATATTCTTGTTGAATTGAAACTATGCAAGCTCAACACTATTGAATAGGATATGCATGCAACAAGGATTACTGAACAAAATGAAGTTCAATAGGTCATCGGTCACCAAGGAATATGAAAACCAACAACAATACTCAGGTAAGAAAGACATAAGAATATATAAATTTTGTGGAGAGAAATGGTTACCAGGACACGAATGTTTGAATACAACATTATATACTAATGAAGTTAAGGACTTAGACACCTCAGAGAATGAGTCATAGAAATGGATAAAGAAAAAAAATTAATTCTCGCAAATGTGGAAAAGACTAGAGTGATTATCCCATTCTAATGACAACCAACATAAAAAAAACAAACCAATTCATGCACCATGCATCAAACCAAAGTATTCAAAATCAAACATGCACACTTTTATCTACAAATCCACAACTATTTTCTTCCCTTAGTTTTTGTTGTCCAAGCTTCCTCTTGTTCTCCCTTGCTTTCCTTCCTTTATTCCTCCCTTGGTTGTTCTCTCTCCTCTTGGAGTTTGATTTATTCCTTAGAAAAACTAATTTTTCCAAAGTTGAAATTGATCAAAATCTGATCAAAATTTGAGCAAAAGATGACAATTATTTCTTAGGTGCCTTTTTATCATTGATGTTTGGTGTCTCTTCCTTTCCTTTTCCTCTTTTCTCTAATTTTCCTTTATTTTATATTTAATTTTCCTTGCATGCATATTCATGTCTCTTCATCTTCATTTTCTCCTATTTTCCTTTATTTCTTATATTAATTGTCATTTATTTCCTTTCCTCTTGCTAGTGCCAATGCCAATTTCCATAGCCATTAATTAACTAGAAGTGACCCCCAATATGATGTTTTTCCCCTCATTGAGCTTGGAATACATGTCCCATGCCCTTTGTTGATTTTTTCCCTTTTATAAAGATATATAATTCGGAGCTATTACAATTTCAATCCAGATAATAGGTAGAGAACTACATATAGAACTCTATACACTACTGTTCAAATTAATGACTATAATGTTAGGTGAATAATGGTTAATGAATTTAGGAAGCTATACTAAAAAACTTGAATAATAGTTCATGGAGTTTAATTAGCAAGGTCGACACTATAAATTATATGGTATTGACACTTTGAGCCTCAAAGAATATCCAAATAGACATGAGAACTTCACCAACACACAAGGAACAATCAAAGTGAATCTCATAAAAACAGATAGACACCATTCTATAGAAACATGATTAACTAGAGATAACCCTATATATTATGATTTGAGGAAAGAACATCTATGAGATGGTGGAAATGTTATGAATAATATAAGAAATAAATAAATAATAATAATAATAATTAATTACTTAACTGTTAATAACAACTATTAGTTATGAAGGGTCAAAAGGCCAAATAACATGACCATTCACCTTCATGGCCAGTCAATGCCTATATAGGAAACCTCCATCAAGGCATGCAATCACCATTCATATTTCTATGTATATAAATACACTTTAGATTACAATAAATGCAATTGAAATACAATAGGTCATCAATTTATCTACAACAATCATCTAGAAGGGAATCTAGCACCAACACCTCTAAAACCCTAGTCTAATTAGAACAAACTTGTTCAAGACAAGGCTTTGAGGAGGAGCCTTCATAGAAAAAAACAACTTAATGGATATGGATATGAGACCATTTATTTTAGTTATCTTTTGTTAAACAAACCATATTCAAGTGTAATATCACCTTTAGGTTATTCCATTTCAGAGGATCCACAATAGTTTTTTTAATTTATTGGAATGCTTAAGTGGGAGGTTGTTATGATAGGAGATTATTCTTATTTGATGAAGAATCTCATATGGAATCTCATTCCTCTTCCCAAGGGAGGAAATTTGTTCCATTGTAAGCAGGGAAAATTTGAAGGATGGAAAATTATTTTGAAGTTTAAAAAATTGGCGAATCTCACTAGTCCCTAATATGAAAAATATAAAATATTTATTGACGTATTTGTAAAATTCTTCAAATTTCTAATTATATTATATATATTTTCTATATAATATTGGCGATTTTTAAGGTAAAATAATTTTATATTGTAAAATTTGGGCAAATCACTTTTATAAAAAAAATGGAAATTGAAGAATCTTTTTTTTGGAAAAACCATGGAAAATTAGCCCACCTGCGAATATTAGCCCCTAAAATTTTCCATGATTGTAAGTGGGTCTATAAAACTAAATATACATCACATGGCGTGGCTCTAGTGACAAATATATGCCACAAATTATGGTCGATGATTGTTCATATGTTGAAGGAATTTTTATTTGGAAACTTTTTCTCCTATTATCTATATGGATTTTATATATATTGTAAATTGTCACTTACTACCTCATAAGGAAATTTTGTTTAGAAGATGGATGTAAAGAGAACATTTTTGCATTATGGTCTACATGAAGAGATTTACAATGAGAAACCTCCCTTTTTTTGTCTAGGATTATGTTGTTGTTTAAGTATTCAACTTTTATTTTTTGGTATTAAACAATCTCCTAGATCTTGGTATGATAATATGGATATATTCCTACTTTCTTGAGAATCCATCCATTGTAAATTTGATCTAAATTGTATACCTCTTACTGCAGAAAGGGTAGTAAAGAAAGACTTTTCGTATAAGTGGCTATTATTCTAACAAAAATATATAAAGATATTACTATAAACCCTATAAATAATAATTTTTAGTATGCTTTCCAATATCTCTACGCAAGAAACTATAAAAAAAGCTTGTAAAATAGAACTTCAACATATCTAAATCATTACATAACAAATGTCAATTCAATTACCCAAAAGAAAAAAAATATTATATTATGTTCTCATTGAATGAGAAACTTTGTTCTAAAAGTCAATCAAAAAGGACATCCTCCTTGGGAGGGTTCATTTATAATTCTTGTTGTATCTCAAATGGTTTTGTCTCTCGAGAAATTGTAATGAAATCCCAAAAAAAAAAAGGGAGTCTCTAGTGCATAGTGCTTGAATGCTTGCTACTCATAGGCTTGATGATGAAAATATATCATGTGGAATGAGGAGAAAAAACTCATTATTTATAATAAAATGATAGGTTAGATTTGATGAGGTAAAAAAAAATTTTGTTGGACAAAATCAAGATCTAACCAATTTGGTATTTTATTATTATTTGTGGGCGATAAAGGTGAAATGGTCAATAAATTTTATGTAGATAACTAACTCAAAAAATAATGATTTATTTAGTTATCTAATACAAATAGGTAAAATGTTTAGAAATAATTAGTAAACAGTGGGTATATTAAATTACATCTGGTAAAATTGTAAAATAACTTAGAAATAACTGAAAATTAATAATTTAATAAATGATCTCTTAGAGGATATCCAATAGATTAGGGAATTATCACTAAATAGACACTTTATTGAATTACTCCTATGGAAACGAAAAATGTGGGTGAAAATTATGTTGAATTGTCTTCACTTAAATAGGTAAAAAAATGAGAATAACATAAAATTAATGAATTTATGAGCTATTCTCATGTAATTGAATTAATTAATGGAAATAAATTAGGAATTTTTTTACCTTAGGTTGTTTCCTTAAATAAAATTGGGCTTTAATGTGTAAAACAAATACTGCATGACATATTTTAAACCACCTAATTAATTGTGGCTAGGTGATCACACTTGTGTGATAACACTACAGTTTACATTCACATGGATCTGATCTATTTGTTCTACTTCTGTATGTGGATGATTTTATTATCATAGGGAATTATTCATCTATGATTTAATGGGTTAGACATGCCTCTATGAGATATTTTGATATGATAGACCTCAGACTTCTAAATTACTTTCTTAAATTGTAGGTTCATTAGTCTTTAGAAGAAATTTTCATATTTCAACAAAAATATGCTCTTGATTTACTATAGCTCTTTGGAATGGATGTTTGTAAGCCCACAACTACTATTTTTCAATCGAGTATTACTCTTACCACTGATTACACCTCACCATAAGTGTATATGATGTTTTATGATCAATAATTTGGGATCTTACTCCATTTGAGATATACCTAACCTAACATTTCTTTTACAATAGGGTTTGTACCTTGATTCCCTCAAGATCCTCAAGAGTCACTCGATAGAAGTAAAGAATATTATGAGGTATATTTAGGGGGCTTATAGTTTTAGCATTCAATACATTGATGGTATAGTCAAACTTATGGATTTCATAGATTCTGAATGGGATAGATCAATATATGATTGGAAGTCCATGTCCAATTTTTTTTCTGCCTTGGTTATGCTCCAATTTCTTAATTTTGTAAGAAATAACCAAAGTTTTCCTTATCTTCTACATAAGTTGAGTATCAAGCTATAGTTCTTGCTAATGAAGATGTTCATTAGCTTTCATAGGTATTAAATGAGTTTGGCATTCAACAAGATCATCATACTATTCTTTGAAGTGATAATCAAAGATCCATTAATATTTTTAGAATTTAAATGGAGCATCAAAGGACTAAAAATATTGAGATCCATATGCATTTCATTCACCATCTTATCAAAGATGGGTCTCTTAGTCTAGAGTACATGGTTCTTGAAGAGAAAGTTTCACATATTATCATCAACCCTTTTGACATCACCATGATTTCTTAAGTTACCACTCATGTTTGGAGTAGAGGAAGTTGTCCTTCAACTCGCGTTGGATCATTATATTATTTCCCATCCATCTTGATGTTTTTATGGTGAAAAAATTAGATAAATAAACTTACAAGAGTCGTTTTAAACAATGTAAACCTTGAAATGGGAACTATAAACTCAAAACGAGAAATCTAGCCAAAATACCCAAAAAAAACATGAAAAACAACGTAAAAATGAAAAATGTTGATGCTCGAATAATGTTTTTTTTCTTTCTAATTTTCAATATTTTTAAAAAATTACAGTAAAAGGCAATCAAGATTATTTTTTCTCTTGTGCAAAAAACACTGTGCAAACAAAAGATGTTGATGTTGGGCTAACGTATTTTTTTTTAGGTAAATTTTCAACATTTTTTAGCAATGGTGTTAAGGAGAATATCACAACTCCAAAAAAACTTAAAATTCGAACGATTTTTAAGGATGACATTAAAGATCAAATATCACATCTCTTAAAAGCCTTACAATTTCAGCAAATTTCCGCCATGTTGTTAAAGAGAAAATGCTTATAACTATTTTCAACAATAACATTAAAGATAGACTATCATGAATCAAAAAAACATTTAAATTTTGACAATTTTTCAGCCATGATATTATGGAAAAATTTTGTGATTAAAAACCTTTAAAAATGAACACCTGAATAAAATAGTGAATATACCAAGATTAATTTCTTTTTTAAATGCTAAAAGTATGACGACTTTAAAATCTTAACCTAAGACAACTTGACACTTTGCAACAACAATTTTTGAGTCAACCATCAAATTTATACGCAGTGTAAGAAAACTTGACCCATTGTAATGAAAACTTAAAGATCAACATGAAATTAATAGATTCTAAGGGTGAACTAGATCCTTTATAATGAAAATTTTAAAATCAACAATCGAATTGACACATAATAGGATCAGATTGCTAGTCGAGGATTGACATGGACCCTGTAGGAAAAAAAAAAAAAAAAACAAAAAAAAATATATATATATAAAAAAATAAATAGAAAGAAAAAATACAAAAGAAAACAAAGATTAAAACATTGCAAGAATAAAAAATAGAGAATAAAACACAAATGTTTAAATAAAAACACAAGTGAATGAAAATATATACTGAAACATAAAACAAAAAAAACCACTGAGAAAAATAAAAATAAAAATAAAATCACAACTTTTAAAAATAATAATAATAACAAAACAAAAAGTATATCTTAGAACATTAAAAAATATTAATAAACATGGTCAAACAAAAAAAGGAAAGTACATATAAAAATGAAAAAAAAAAATCAAACATAATAAATGTAAAAACAAAAAAACAAAATTCACTTATGAAAGATACAAAAAATTAAAAAATTAAAATTATATATATATATATATATATATATATATATATATATATCAAAAAAACATAATTAGAAATAAAAATAAAAATAAACCAAAAAAACATAAAAAATAATTAGATAATTTAAAAAAAACAAAAAAAATGAAAAAATATTAAAATTAAATCAAAAACATAAAAATTAATAAAAATATAAATTAAAAAAATAAGCATTAATAAAAAACTGAATAATAATAATAATAATAATAATAATAATAATAATAATAATAATAATAATAATAATAATAATAATAATAATAATAATAAAATAAAAATAAAAATAAAATAAAAAATTATGTGTGTCTTTCGGATTAATCACATCATTAGGATTTCGTCGACTTTTTGAGCCATCTAATGTGGTTAAATCTCAGGACAAGGTGAAAAAGCTAATCGATATTTATCAACAAATAGTATGGATGCATTATTACAACAATTTGAAAAACTAACCATTATTGAATTAGTTAATTAGTTATTAGGAAAGTATTAAAAAAATTTAATTGTTAAGAAATATTTATTGAATAGGTTAATGAATAATAATAAAATAATTTATTAATAAGTATTTTTAGTAAAAGTATTACAAAAAAAATTTATTATTATAATTCATTATATACTAATAAAATTTTCCAATACTTTTATTGAAAATATTTATTAATAATTTTTTTTCTTATTATTCATTAACCCATTTAAGAAATATTTCTTAACAACTAATTTTTTTTAATACATTCCTAATAATTAATTAGCTAATTCAATAACAACTAGTTTTTCAAACAATTATCTCTGGGTAATGATGCGTTCATACTATTTATTCATAAAGATCAATTAGTTTTTTCACCCTGTCCCGAGGATGAACCGCATTAGATGGTTAAAAAAATCAACCAAATCCTAATGATGTGATTAATCCAGGAGACATTTGTCTATATTATAGATCACAAAAGTCTTAGATCTAACAATATATATATATATATATATATATATATATATATATATATATATATGTATATATATATTGTTAGTATGAATTCTTTGTCGAAGCGTACGAAAAAGAACCACTTTAGCTACGCATAACTAATAGCCCTAACAACAATAATGGCTGCAAAACATCTTCAGATCTGCAATTAGTAGTTAAAGTGCTGCAACAAACAGATCTATAAATGGAAAGACATTAAGAAGTAAAGTAAAGAGTTTGCTCCATGCATCCAACGGACAAGACAAGAACACGATTTTTGAATGAATTTTTATATTACAGGGCACCTGGGAGGAAACAAGAAGGTGTATCCAGATCTCCTCAATGGGATGGGTTCTTTGTAGTCCTCAGCACTTCAGATCTAAGCTTTCTCTCTCTTGTAGATGTAAAAAACCCAATGTAGAAGGTAGAGCTCAATGGGAGCAAAATGGCAGAAATGAGACCAAGTGTATAGATCCAGAGTGATCTAATATGCAACAAAAGGTGAAGAATGATAGGGAAAACCCTCCTATTTATAACAAAATATTGGGTCCTTCTAGATCTTGGTGCATGATTAAAATAATGTTAATCACATCTAGATCCACCTCTATGGAATATTTTATTATTATTTGTTGGAGGGAAAGGGTGTTTGACTTGGGTCAAATCCCTTGATTAGTGAAAAATAAATAAATAAATGATTTATTAATCTTTTTAAGGAAGTGGTTGGGATATAATCAAATAAATAATGATTTAGTTGATTAATGGTGGTTGATTTGGTCATATTTAACAAGGAATATTATTTAAATAATTATTCCTAGAAAATAATAAGATAACTATTGGTTTATCTCATTAATTTCTTTGTTTTTGGGTTAAACATGACTGGGAATAATAATTAAATTATGGTTTAATTAATTATTCCTTTTGGGGTTTCCTAATTAATCATAGTGAAAGCAGTTTTATTTGGGGTAAAACTGGTCTTACATGGTGTACTTGGGTCCATCTAATGATGAAAAGTTAGATGACCAAAAAATGGTGTAACAGATTGCCCCCCAGCGTGCGAGTGTCAGGAGCAAATCGTATGACCGAAGTACGTTGTAAGAAGACAATCACTAGGCAACAAAAGGGTATGTCAGAGAGAGAAATATGAGGTAGATAGTGTGCTGAAGGACTAGACCCTGAGGAGACGAGACTCGCAGGTGCAACAAGTCTCTGTTATGAGAGGGTACCTGTGTTGAAGGCGGCGGGGGAGGCATACCTATGCCCGCCGTGACAAAGTACAAAAGAATAGTGTGTCCAGTGAACAAGGGACCGAACCATAGAGTACAGCTGGCATAATCAAGAGCCAGATAAAAATACAATGAATAGTCTCACATACATGCTGTGCCTGGGATAACAGCCAGGACTAGTACAATATCATCTGAGTACATGAGATAAATACAACCCCAAATTCCCCCTGTAAATGGGGAAGGGCTCACAAAATCTGACTGGTACATGCAAACCATAGAGGTGCTGCAAGTGGCTAAGGCCAACATCATCAAAATCTGGAGCGGCATCAAAGGCTGCAATGAAGAGGTCATCCGGGCATGTGGGGGGCTACCTGCAGGGCCACCCCCTCATGAGGGTTGAGACATCTCACACACGCCGGGAATCATCAATAGCTGCTGCTGGGTCACTGGACTGTCCAGTATACGAATCTCGATCATGCTGAAAGGAGTTGGAGAAGCAATCAAGTCAAAGGGAAGTGAGAGATCCCCCTGCCTGATCCGAGGCACCGAACAAGAGTGGAAGCTGGAACCAAGGTACACCGCCCTCTAGACCTTGCTTCTGGAATAAATGCACTGATGTCGACAGAAGGAGGTCCGCCGTAGGTGAGGCAATGAGAGATCCTCAACTAAGGCACGAGAGAAAAACAATAGAGCGACGGACAGACTGACACTAATGATGATGGTGGAAATGGGAAGGATGGAGTGGCGAATGGACGACTTCCCTTGTTAGAGAATAAAGGGCATGAATGACATGGAAGCGACTGACACAATATCGAAAGGGACAGGGGACAGTGGGGCTGAAGGGCATGAGATGCGACACAAGAGAGGAACCAAGCAAAAAAGAATGGAGGGCTATAGTATGGTGTAAAAGGATGCAGGATAGACTCCATGAATGCAATGATGACTCAACTCGGATGCTCTAAGCAGGGGCGACTAGATAGTGCTGCCACACAATAAAGGCCCCAATGGGGGGTCATAGAAGCATGAGTACAAGGTGGGTACTCATGACGAAAATCAACACGAACATGGACAAGTAAGGGGGTGATATGGTGCCCCCAAGTACAAGTGTCGTAAGTGAGGAAATTCGATTTTAAGGAGCGGTGAAGTGATCCTTCGTGGAAAAATGTGTCCGGGTGAAGTATCAAATCACCAAAAACTAAGGAAAACCCATTTGAGAGGTCGGTGAGATCTATCCAGCGGTGCTGACGGTTCGTCGAACGGGGCTACGGTGTGGTCGCAGCAGTCGAAAGAAGAAACAGGGGTTCTCTTTTAATGAGGCGGTTTTCCCTCCAAAATCATTCATTTGCTATTGTTGCTGTGGTGAATGTGGAGAGGAGAGAAGGCCCTAAATCTTGCGGTGAACGTAGCGGACAAATCGACTGTTGGATTCGAGATCTGTCAGTTGGAGGCGAGAGGCCTAACCTTGCTCTTGCATTTTGATGGATTACATTTGCAGTTGAGGGCCCAAAACCCCCAGAAACAGCCCCTCCTTCATCTCTATGGCCGGGTCGCACTTTTTTGGGTCAAAAAGTACGACCCAGGACGCAGGTATTAGGGCAACAAGTGCGACCTGGTCCAGAAAATGGCAGAAAACTGCGACCTGGGAGATAAGGGGGGTTTGGTGTTGTTTTATGGCTGGGAGTTGGATTGTGGTGTGTGGTTATGGTGTTCCCGATCTGTACCCTGACAAAAAGAATGTGGTTGTGCAGGTATGGCAGAGTTGCGGGTCAACTGGAGGGAGAGGGATCTGGGAACACTTCGGATAGAGATCCAGGCGGATCAGGGCGTTCGTCGTGTATTGGCCAGATATAGGGGCATATGGTGCCCTCTCGGATGTGTGTAGGGGCAAGTGGTGCCCCCTAGAATGTATGGGGGGGCATATGGTGCCCCCATTTTTTTGGATTTTGTTTGTAACATGCTATGGGCATGTCGGATGGATATATATGGGGGGGCGTATGGTGCCCCCAGTTTGTGGAACATGCTATGGGCACGTCGTAAGTATATGTATGGGGGGGCGTATGGTGCCCCCAGTGTTCTGGAACATGCTATGGGCATGTCGTATGTATCAGAGTAGATGGACTCATCAATATATGGTGTGCGACACATATTATGGATATGCATCGTCTTTTGATGGTTGATTTAATGTTATTGGCTTGTATGACTTGTGTGTGATAAATGCCAATCTAGAACATGGTTTGCAATACTATCTACGTAGTGATTTTGGTCTCTGGGTACATGGTTGAAAGTGATGGTTTCAAACGCACGTATTAATACTTTCACTCGTAAATAGCGTCTGAACAGCACAGGGTTATGCACATGATAAACACCATTTAGTTGCATTACAAGAAGCAGGGAATCCAAACGAACGTGCAGATGGCGGATGCGATGCAACAAGGCATCGGCTAATAGGCCACGCGCTGCATCATATTCGGCCTGATTGTTGGTGGCCGAACCAATGCATACCCCATTAGACAGAACGAGGTCATGCAAGGGGGTGAATATGGCCCACCCTGCCGAGGCAAGATTCCTGGAGTAGCGACTTGCACCGTCGGCGTAACCGATAAAGGGTGTGGACGGGGGGTCCTGCAAAATGGTGTGACAAGACAATGAATGAGGGGATGAAAGGAAATGACGGCAGCGTGAGGGTACAGAAGTCATCGAGCAGTAATGGCAGGGGGAAAGGGCAGGATGATCAAGGCTCACACAAGGTGATGTATGAGAGCTATCAGAAACATGGCGAGGACTCGGGCTGCGGAGGTCGACGGAGACACAAGTGGAGTGATCTCGGGTATCAACGGACACAATGGGGAAGGCTGCAGACGGGCTAGGCTCCGGGTGTCGTGCAGAGGAGGATAGGTAAAGAATGGTGACTGTAGACTCCGTCATCTGAACATCAGGGGGGGGATGTGGAGCGGAGCGGGGGTATCCTCAGTCTGGCCTGAAGCATACTGCGCGAGAATGGGAGAGGCGGATTGATTTTGTTCAACCTCATACTCGCGGATCACCTCAAGGGAGGCGCGGTAATGTGTCAAGTGAGGACAATAATGGGAGTAGTGGCCATGGACACCGCACAAAGCACAAGGCTTGTTGGTGCAGAGAGTCTTGGCGTTCTTGGGGACGGTCGAAGAAGGAGTGGGAGTTTCAGGGACCGTAGTGTCGGGGAACGCGAAGTTTACCATGGGTCGGATACGAGGTAACTCGGGACAAGCATGGGTGGCATGACCAATGACATCACACAAGGCACAAGGCTTTGGGGGTGGAGAAGGAGCCGGGTTGGTCGTGGTGGTTTGGTCTTTGGTTGCCCCCTTGCGGGCTTTGCCTTTCTTCCCGGGAGCCGACCCAACAGGAGAAGGGTCCTGTGGAGGTGCTGGGGGCACAGTGGCTATGGAGGAAGCGAGGGGGGCCGGTTGAACCGGTGTCAAAGCCATGTAAGGTTTGGGGTGACCAGGGGGGGTGGCGGCTGGGGGGTCAAGGTACCAAACCGGAATACCCAAGGTCAAGTTAGGGAGAGAAAGGGTGGCCATGACGGGGACGGAATGTACTCCGGGAGGGGGAGCCAAGAAGGGGATCTGTCCAGCAGGGTAATGACCAGGAGGTACGGCGCCAAGATGGTTAAGGCCAGGGGGGACCGAGCCTGGAGGATAAAGAGGTTCGGGGGCACCAGCGGTAGGGGGAGGGCCAGAAAGAGGAGGTCCGGCTGGCTGAGATGGATGGCTAGGAGCGGGTTGCGGAGGGCGGGGAGGAGGGTGCGGGCTAGCCGGGGCAGGCCGTTTATGGGCAGCCTGAGACGATTGCATCATGCAAACATTCGACAAGCTGGGATCAGTAACAGGAGGGGGAGGAAGGTGAGGAAAAGTTCCAAGCAGGGTGGAATCTTTATAGACGCCGGGGGAGACACTGGTCAAAGAATCGACGGTTTGCTTGTTGGCTACAGAAGAGATGGTCGTCTCGGAGGCGGATGGAGACGACGGCTCATGATACGATAGCTGGTCAATGGTGACTATCTTTCCATTATGTGGAAAAGACATCTTGCGGAAGACCGCGGATGGGACAGCAGACATGGCATAGGTGTAGCTTCGCCCCAATAGAATGTTGTAGTCTAGAGGGGCGTCGATGACTTCGACATCAACGCAAACAGTCTTACCGGCGAGGGTGATGGGACAGTTACGAAACAGGCCAATAGGCTGGGAGGCATGACCATCCCACGCTCGAAGGGTGATCGTGGAAGGGGCCAACTCGGGGGATCCGAGTTGCTTCCAAACCGAAGCGGACATCACACAGGTGGATGCCCCCTCATCAATTATGCATCGGGATACAGTGGCGTTTCGGATTTTGACTGGGATTTGGAAAGCAACGGAAGGAGGAAGAGGAGGGTGGTCCGATTGAGTGGCGTCGAAAACAATCATTTGGTCATCAGCAGGATCAACAGCGCCCATGGCAGATAGTAGAGCCTTCTTTTGAGAAGGGCACGACTGGAGGAGTTCCAGTGTGGAAATGGCAGCAGGGGATTGTGCCAAATCATCTACTATACTGTACGATTGAGCGGCTCGACCGGAAGCAACATTTCGGCGTAATGGACCCTTTGGAATCTTTGGGTGAACCTCAACTTTGGGTTGAGGGATGTGTAAGGGGCCACTGGATGTCGAAAGAGGCTCTGTAGAACCTGAAGATGGAGGCTCGGGGGCAGACTGAGCAGGAGGCTTGGGGTACTGGCGAGACCGAGTTTGAAGGTGAAGGTCGACGGAAGGGGACGAATCGGAGCGCATCATAAGGATCTGGTAGTCAGAGGAACCAGAAATGGACGAGGGTGTGGCTACATGGCTGTCGGGGGGTTGGGTAGCCACGAATCCCTGTTGAGGGAAAGGATCGGTGAACACAGCTGGCTGGGTAGTGGCCACATTAGGAGGAGCGTGAGGGGAGGCGTGTTCTCCGCGCAATGTGGCTTGAGACTCCCACATCTGTCGCATCTGGGGTAAGAGAGGGCAATCGTGAGTGTAGTGACCGTAAACACCGCAACACGAACAGGGCTTGTTTGTGCGAGGCGGCCTGTCCGGCCTGGGCGGAATGCCCTGAGGCTGGTTGCTAGTGTTAGGGTCCTGACCAGAATTGGGTCCTCGGTTACCAGGGGCAGATGGGTTCTGGTTGCCTCTCCGCCTTCTTTGAGAAGAAGGGGGAATAAACGCACCCTGCTGTGCAAATACTTGCCCTGGAGGGGGTTGTTAGGGCTGTTGCAGGTGGTGAGGAGGCAAGGGAGGCGGAAGCGCATATGCTGGAGGAGTTGGCGCACCAGGCTGCGGATAAAAGTAAGGGTTGGGTTGGGCAGCATTGAGGTAAGCAGGAGGTTGGGCAAAAGGAGGAGGCATGCCGTATCTTGGATACATGTTGCCGGGAGGGGGCAGAGTGCTAGAGGTGCTGGCCCCTCCCTGAGGAAGGCCATGGCTCATAGGAGGGTGAGCAGAGGGGTGGGAAAGAGATCCAACAATACCGTCGGCGGAATGAGATGCCCCCGGGGCGTTAGCGCCACCGGGCCTGGGGATGTCGGGGAGAACGGTATAAACATAACCAGATTGAGCGTAGATCAGGTCATATTTTAAAGCTATTTGGAGGGCGGCTTCTTCAGATTGAGGAAAGTGAGAGGCGACATCTTTGCCGATGGGAGATGGGAGGGTGCGAAGGAACCAGTCCATGTAAACCCGATCTTCAAAGGGAGGGGCTCGACATACGCTCCGTCTTCGTCGCCATTCCTGAACATGGGCAGAAAGGCGTGTGGAAGAGGATTGCTTAAATGAAGTCAAGAGCTCCGTACCAGTGTCGTATCGGAGAGGGAGCTGGAAGTACGACAAGAAGGCTTGGGCAAGAGTCTCGAACGTGGTATGGGAGGAAGTGGCCTGTTCGACATACCATTTAGAAGCTTCGCAGGTAAGTGTGCGTTGGAACAAACGAAGACGGATGGAGTCATCGGTAATGGAGTTGGAGGAACACCACATGTGGAAAGACCGGACGTGATTGGTTGGGTCTTCGCCATTAAGGCCCTCAAACTTAGGGATATCAGAGGGTAGCTTGGTGGGCATAGCGGGCCGGGTAGTATTATGGTGAATGGGGTCATTAATCAACTGATGGAAATCGGGGAGGCTGAGGCCTGCAATGTACGGCAGCACAGGGGTGGCCGGAGTAGTGGTTGTGACGGTTCCGCTAGAAGTAGGGACGGCATTGGGGCCGGGAGAACCGCTAGCATTAGGCCCTGGTCCAGACATGGTGAAGGTAAAAGGGGGAGAACCGGAAGGAGAAGGGGGACCCGATGAATCAGGAGAGGAGTCGGAGTGCGGACTCGAGGGTGGACTGGCTCGACGACGGCGGTGCGGAGCAGGTCGATCAACCGGAAACTGAGGGTGAAGGCCAAGAAGTCTCCGGGAAAGGCGCCTTGGGGGCGCAATGATGACAGGAAGAAGGAAACCGACAAGGGCAGAAAGGGAAAAAATCAAGAAGGTCAAGGGCAGATAAGGTGCGGTGACAATTGATTTTAGAGTCTTTGCCAGGCGGTGTAAACCAGGCGCTTCTTCACTTAGGGTCAGTGTGTGGCGTGCGTTAATTTTAATTTTTAAACCCTTTCCGTTGTTGAGAGCAAGAAAAAGTGTGCTGCGTAGCTGAAAATAAACCTACAGAGAACAGAATAAAATGCTGAAATAACAGAGAAATAACAGCTACATATGCATCTATCAAACCCCAGAAGGTGGGTCTCTCACAACTATGCTGAAAAGAAAGGGAAAAATTATGGAAACACACACAAAGGAAGCTCGACAGATCTAGGGTCAAAGGGGACAGAGATCTGGAGGATAAAGCTGCAGACAAGGGGTGCAGATCACAGCCAAGAGACAGAGGCAAGGTGGCTGGAAAAGGGAAATCAGCAAAAAACCGGGGGGGCAAGGCGGAGGCCTTCAGAGGAGGTCCAAACAAAATGACAAGAGGTGATTTGAAAGGAAAAGAGGTTGATTTCAATGGATCTGAAAGTGAGGTAACAGATCTGGAAAAGAGGGGGCTGAAGCTCTGAAACCGACGGCTGAAACAGCTAAGACTCTTCCACAAAAAGTGGAGGGTACTAAAGCCCTAAGGGGCTGGGTTCCCACTTAGATGAGTAAAAACAGATCAGATCTTGGTCAAGGCGGGCTGAGACAGAGGCTGAAAAACCCTGGCAGAAGCTGCAGCAGAACCCAGAAAAATTACAGAAAAATGCTGGAAAAAAGGCAGGTCGCAGGTTCTGACCTGATTTTGGTTGAGGTCGCAGGTTACAGGCTGAAAAGTGCGTCCAGGTCGCAGGTTTTGGGCCAAAAGGTGCGACCCCCCCGTTCCGGCTGTTTCGGCGGCAGATTTTTTGAAAAATTGCCGTCTCAGGTGCGGCTGGTGTCGCTTACCTGCGCAATAGGGCCAGAAACACACGGAAGTTAGAAATTTTAGGTTTTTAGGGTTTTATGTGAGAAAAATGACATGAAAAGAGAAAAACTAAGCAGCTAAAAAAGAAGCCCTAGGGCCTGAAGTAGCTGGATATGCAGGAATATGAAAAACGACGGCGGTCGTAATTTAAAACCCGTGTGGAGTCGCCATTTGTTAGTATGAATTCTTTGTCGAAGCGTACGAAAAAGAACCACTTTAGCTACGCATAACTAATAGCCCTAACAACAATAAAGGCTGCAAAACATCTTCGGATCTGCAATTAGTAGTTAAAGTGCTGCAACAAACAGATCTATAAATGGAAAGACATTAAGCAGTAAAGTAAAGAGTTTGCTCCATGCATCCAACAGACAAGACAAGAACACGATTTTTGAATGAATTTTTATATTACAGGGCACCTGGGAGGAAACAAGAAGGTGTATCCAGATCTCCTCAATGGGATGGGTTCTTTGTAGTCCTCGGCACTTCAGATCTAAGCTTTCTCTCTCTTGTAGATGTAGAAAACCCAATGCAGAAAGTAGAGCTCAATGGGAGCAAAATGGTAGAAATGAGACCAAGTGTATAGATCCAGAGTGATCTAGTAGGCAACAAAAGGTGAAGAATGATGGGGAAAAACCCTCCTATTTATAACAAAATATTGGGTCATTCTAGATCTTGGTGCATGATTAAAATAATGTTAACCAAATCTAGATCCACCTCTATAGAATATTTTATTATATTTGTTGGAGGGAAAGGGTGTTTGACTTGGGTCAAATCCCTTGATTAGTGAAAAATAAATAAATAAATGATTTATTTATCTTTTTTAAGGAAGTGGTTGGGATATAATCAAATAAATAATGATTTATTTGATTAATGGTGGTTGATTTGGTCATATTTAACAAGGAATATTATTTAAATAATTATTCCTAGAAAATAATAAGATAACTATGGGTTTATCTCATTAATTTCTTTGTTTTTGGGTTAAACATGACCGGGAATAATAATTAAATTATGGTTTAATTAATTATTCCTTTTGGGTTTTACTTGGGGTAAAACTGGTCTTACATGGTGTACTTGGGTCCATCTAATGATGAAAAGTTAGATGACCAAAAAATGGTGTAACAATATATATATATATAAAATAAAAAACAAATTTGAAAAAAATGTTATGAAAAAATAAAACTAAAAATTATAAACATCAAAACAAAATAATAGGGCTTGGGAGGGGATTCTGAGAATCAACTACCAAGGATAGCCGATTCTCGGAATCGGCTAGTCAGATTGAGATCAGGGCCTAAGGATTGCTAAAATTTCAAAGTGTTCAAAAGTGTGTCGAACCTGGGTGATTGGATATATCTCGTCTTCCTGATTCTGGCGCCAGGAACGATTCGAAAAACTGACACCGTATGAAGAAGTTATTGCATTTTGAATGTCGAGCTAAAATGCAAGAATTGTGAGTTTGGTCTATGTGGAGGTAAATTTTATAATATTTTCTAACGTGGAAATTTCACTTTCTTTTTTAATTTTTCAATATATATATATATATATATATATTTATTTATTTATGTTTATAACATAATTATATATATATATAGATATATATATATATATATATATATATATTTTTTGTATTAAATATTATATTATATATATTTTATTTAAATATTAACATTTGAAAAAAGATAGGAATTCTGCATCTTTAAATCCACGTATTGAATTAATCTGTATTATTTTTGGAATCTAAATTTCTGTGATCTATCATATAAAATTGTAAAATTCTTTCAGTAGTAATCACATGCAAGAGAACATGGTCGACGCGTTTCAAACCAACTAGTGTGGTTCATCATCAGGACTATGTGAGAGATAATGACTAGTTTGACTTTGAATATTTATTTTATTTATTTATTTTTAATTTTTTATAACAAGTAATAAAGACTCGTTACATTTAATTTTTTTCAATAAAATGTTTAATACCAACTAATTAATCAATTAATTAATTTATTAGTTAGTTATTTAACCAATAGTGATAATAATATGTATATATCTCTTATTTTATTTAATTGATTTAATTATTTACTAATTAATTATTATTATTAATTCATAATTATAAATTATTTTTAATTATATATTTTACTATTTATAAGAGCCAAGGTTCAAAGAAAAAAGAAAATGATAACCAATGACTATCAAAGAATCATACAACGAGCATGAAAAAAAAATAAAAAATAAATCAATCAATCAATCAAATAAAAATAAATAATTAATTAATAATTAATAATAATTAATAAATAAATAAATAAAAATAAATAAGTCAAGAATATAAGGCAGGAATCCAACACCTGTTGATATTCCAGCCATCATCTCAGCTAAGGCAAACGAGCGAGATCTTCTATGTTTAATGTCAGCAACATGCTCACAGATCCTTTGATTAATAGACCAACTAGTTTCACCAATGTAAGGAGTCCCACAGGAACAAGGAATGAATATTCATTATTCATATAGTAGCCATGGTCAAGGATTTAACGAATTTCCAAAGTCCACATATAACATATGGAAAGGTGTAATTGCATATCAAATGTGCAAGGGTTCGTTTTAAAACTTATGCCAAAGGTATTTGATAATGTGCAAAAGGTGTTATGCATTGGGAGCAGGGTTGGGCTTTGAAGACAAGACCTCCGCCACGTGAGTCAACACCGTAACCAATGGGCTGTTGGCTCTGAAGTTGAAAAAAATTCGCATTAAATTTTATTTAAACTATTGCAGGTGAGACCAGCGAAGAGGAGGAGCGGGCCAACCCTCCTCCTCATGTGACTTTTTCATATGACCTAATGAAAGCACCTCCAATAATTTCGGATTAGTGCACCATTAACACATTTAAGTGTTGTTTATCTATTATTTAATCTTCAGTTAAAGATGGCAGAGATTCTGGAGGCACCCCCAAATTTAGACGGACTTCCACTTTTAGTGGAGCTAACTGGCGGAGTTTTCAGAATTAGTGGAGGAAATTGGGGAAAAATTAAATGTGCTCTATCTTGAGCATAACTCAACCAAATTTCGAAAATGAATAGTCAATTTTGAGTATATTTGACATTCTAGAGCCATTTGCGAGGTTTGTAGAGCCAACTGAGGACTTCTAAGTGTGATATTTCTTCAAAGAAGTTCCAAGCGCCATCAGGGCCACCAGGAGCCACCAGGAGAATGAGGCCTAGCCAGGGCGGCCAGAGGTCATTCTCAGGAAACAAATAGTCATTTCTGACTATATTAAACTTTTTGAATCTAATGATGGGGTTTTAAGAAACATTTGGATACTTATAAATGCCGAGATGCTACATAAAAGTTCTCAATGAGCCTAGAGCCAAAAGGTGCCACCAGGTGTTGGAGGCATAGCAAGAGCAACCAAAGGCCATTTTAAGTGAATGAATAGTCATTTCTGACTATTTTGGACATTCTTCTTCTAATGGAGGGATTTTCAGAGCCATTTGGAGACTTATAGAGCTAAGAAGCCACAGGGAATTTTCAAGGAGCCTAGTGCCACCAGGTGTTGGAGGCATAGATTGGGGAGCCAGAGCTCATTCTGAGCAAATGAATAGCTTATTTTGGATGATTGAGATGTGTTGGAAAAAATAGAAAAGGTTTCAGGAGTAGAAGAGGACTTCTAGGAGAGTTTGTGTGACAAAGAATCTCAGGGAAGCTCAAGGACTCCGACAGAAGAGGGTAAGCCCAAGGGAGCCTAGGTCCATTTCTAAAGATTAAGCAATCAATCCAGGGGTATTTTGGTATTCTAAACCTGTTTTTGTTCCAAAAAACCATTGGAGTTGAGCATCATCTTGTAAAATAAATTAACCATATTAATCCCAAAGAGCCAAGTCCATTGACGCAGGTTCAAGGAGACGTAGCCCAAGTATTGAGGGTGAACTCCTTATTATGTTCAATGTTATGTGTTGTTGGTTAATTTGCTACAATTCATGGCTGTTGTACATGCTTTTAATCAACTTAAATTTTTTTTTAATTTCCCACACATAAAGCCTTAAACCAGTTAAAACACATACACCTAAATCAAGAATTCAATTCCGCACATGCATGTATAACCAAGATCCTTAATTTTTTTTAATTGAGTGGGAGGTACTTGCATAGAAAAACAAGTCAGCCACCCATATTAGATCATCAGCTACCAAACCCAGCTGACCTACTGGCCGAGAATCGACTGCCAAGGATAGCTGATTGTCAGAATTAGCTGCGAAGCCAATTTGACCCGCCCCGCCCACTAGCCAGTGGGCCAGCTGGTCGATGGGCCCAACAGCTAACTAGGCAGCGGGCTCGACAGCTGACTGTCGAATCGGATGCAAATTTTGTTGGTCGGCTGGCCCCTGGGATGGGCGAGGGTGTCGAGTCGACTTCCAAGCCCGCTAATCAGCTGGCCTTTTGGTTGGGCGTGGGTAGTACCCCCACACAACCCAACGACCAAGAGGCCAGTAGGTTTGGAAGCGACTATCGAGTTAGATGCCAAGCCCGTTGGTCGACAACCCGCTGCTATGGGCGGGTTGTCATGTCACCCTCGCCCAGTCCAATGACCAGCCGACCAGCAGGCTTGGCAGCTGATTTTGAGGATCGGCTACCAAGCGCAGCTGGCCCACTCGCTGTTGGGCTAGGCTAATTTTTTTTTATGTTTATAATTTTTCTAATTTTCTTAATAATGTTTTTTTAATTTATTTTTATTTTTATTTTTTATTATTTAGGTTTTTTCTTATATTTTTAAATCATTTTTTGTCATTTTTCTTTTTATTTTAATTTTAATTTTTTTTACTTCTATGTTTTTAATTTTAGTTTAATGTTTTTTTTTTTTTTGTTAACGTTATTCAATATTTCTTGTATTTTTCTGTATTTTTTTGTTAATTTTTTTTTTTTAATTATGTTTGCTTAAAAATATTATATTATATTTTATTTTAATTTTGTATAGATGTTTTTTTTTTTAGTTTAATTTTGTTTTTTTCTTTACATTTTTAATTTTATATATATATATATATATATATATATATATATATATATATATATATATATATTTTTTTTTTTTTTTTTGCAAAAAAAAAATTGAAAATTTTCATTATAAGAAATGTTGTAAAGAAAAACAAAAAACAAAGGTTAGGAAAACTCTTAAAAAATAAATATTTTGGGATAAAATATTAGAAGATGAATAAGACAACATGAAAAATTGTTAAATATTCAACATTTTAAAAAATGTCCATACTTGATACATAGAAAATTTAAAGTGTTAAAAATATGCTAAAAGGGGGGTATTCTCAATCAACACTTTTCAAAATCAAATGATTTTTTGCTACCTTTAAAAAAAGGTATTTTGAATCAACCCTTTTCAAAATCAAATGATTTTTTGCTACCTTAAAATACGGATACTCATTTCACTTCTCATTTCAAAGTTTACATTGTTTTTAGTGGTGGGACCTAGTTTGGAGATTTTGGATGAAAAAAATACTAAGGTGAATTTGAGGCCTAAATGACATTTCTAGGGAGTAAAATATTTCCACTCAAGGCTCACATCCCATGGAGCTATTTTACATTGGGACACTTTTCCAACAATGTCAGAATCACAGAAATTAGACTTCAAATGGATGTCACGCCAATTCCCATTACTCATGGAAAATGAGCTATCCATGTGGATTCTACAAAGAATACTCTTAAAAGGTCAAACTATAACTAATATCCGTGATCACATTGGTCAAATTTAACCACTAGTTATTTATCGGCCTATGTTATAACTCGACCACTCGGAGGAAAAGGTGTTCCATTTTATTGGCGTGCATTATTTTCCATAGTAGAAAAGAGTAGCATAGATTTGATAGAGAGGGTTTGTGTTCTATAACAACCATATGCCATGTCTTCCTCCTTTGTATTTCATTATTTCCATTCGAAGAAAGAGAGAAGAACCTAAAATTCTAACTATTGTTTCTCCTGAAGGGGTTTCCCAAGTCATATGTGGTGTTCATCATGATTGTTATGTGATTTCTTTTACCTATTCTCTATTTTTTCCATTTTTTATATCGATGCATAAATAATAAAATAAAAAATAACATATCTCTAATCTAAAGAAATTCACCCTTCATAGTATGGATTTTAGATTATTTTATCAATTTTGTCATGACAAACTATCTAACGAAATATACATGACCGCTCATAAATAATTCTTGGGGGGTCATCTTGATTCCTTCTTTCTTCACCTCATTTATATTTTTTCTTTTTCTCATTTTCCTTTGTTTTTAGGAGGATATGGTTTTTTCTCCTTTTCTATATCTACTCTTATTAGAGGTTGTACATGGTTACATTAGAAATCCATATTGCTAAGAGACATTCTTTTGTTTTTGTTACTTCCTATAATTATCTTATGAAGGCATCTTAGAGTTCCAATAAAAAATAAAATTGAAATTTTTAAGTTTACATAGTGATGTTAAGATGCAATTTTTATTTTGTTGTTACCGCATAGCAACCATTGGCCACATTTCTTCCTACTTTGTATTTGCATTATTTCCATTCAAAGAAAGAGAGTATAACATAAACTTCCTACTATATTTTCTCCTGAAGGGGTTTCCCAGGTCATATGTGGTGTTCATCATGATTGCTATGTGATTGCTTTTACCTGTTTTCTATTTTCTCCATTTTTTATATTAGATGCATAAATAATAAAACAAAAAATAGCATATCTAGAATCTAGAGGAATTCACCCTTCATAGCATGGATTTTAGATTATTTTATCCAGTTTTTCATGAAAAAACATCTAACGAAATATCCATGGCAGCTCATTAGTAATTCTTGGGGGGTTATCCTCATTCCTTCTTTCTTCACCTCCTCATTCATATTTTTTTCTTCTTCTTTTTTTTTTCCTTTGTTTCGGAAGGATATAGTTTTTTCTCCTTTTCTATGCTTATGAGAGGTTATACATGGTTATGTTAGCAATCCATATTGCTAAGAGCCATTCTTTTGTTTTTGTTATTTCCTATAATTATCTTATGGGTATGTTAGAGTTCCATTGTAAAATAAAATTGAAAAATTTAAGCTTGTATAGTGATGTTGCGATGTAATGTTTATTTTGTTCTTACCGCTCTGCACTGTCTAGGTATTGCAAATAAGTGATCCCGGTGGATATTGGTGGTCACCCACCTATTCCACTTGGGGCTCCACCATTTTCTATTTCAGTTTTTCAGTTTCGGCACAGTTTACTATTTTTAGCAGTTTTTCGGGTCCTAAACTTCCGGAGCCGTTTTGAGGCCCTAAACGACGTTTTTTGGGAAAACGGAGGGCAACATGGGTCCGTGGACCGATGTTGCCCATTCCAAATTTGTAGTCCTCGGATAGATCTTTCTAACGAGGTATGGTACGCGTCAAACGGAGATCGTATGCCAAAGTTACGCCCCTGGGAAGTTGAATCACCAATTTACCCAAACGGGGCCCATAGTTTTGGCGCTTCATCTCCTAGGGTTAGGGTTTTGGCTGTTTAGGATTTCCCATTGTTTCTAAATGATAAATAGGCCCTCGAGCCTCATTGTAACTCAGTTCAGAGGCCCGTAGCCGCCACATCTCTTCTCAGAGATAGCTACCAGCGCCCTAGCTAGTTTTATTTCCATTCTGTCTGTAAGCAAATTTCAGTTCTTCGATATTAATGAGATGAAGTGTTATTTCCGCTGCATCTCTGTCTTTATGTTTATATGTTTATTCCGTTGCGTTCCTGCATAAATCCGGATCGCGGGGGGGGAGCTTGGTCGTTTTTCGATCCTTCTTTGCATGTCCCCAACGAGGTCGGGGCATAAGGAGCTAGGGCTCGATCTGGTGGAACCTTTGCAAGATCAGCCTCGCAAACCTCGACGGACGCCCATGGGGGATGAAAAGAAAGATGAGGGAGCAGGAGATCCTATCAAAATATTGCTCGAGGAGGCCCTCAAAAGACAAAGGAACGTGATGATGGATAACTTTGCTCAGATCCTTCAACGGCTACCCACCGGCGGCGCATCTGCATCCAGCAGCCACTCTGGAGGCGCGACTCCTTTTAAGGTACAAGTAAATTTTAACATTCCCATATTTGAGGGTCAAATAGACGCAGATGCCGTAGATAGATGGTTGAATCTGTTAGAAGGATATTTCTCGGTTCATGACTTTTCAGACCGGGAAAAGATTATTTTTGCACTCCTCAAAGCTACCCCGCATGTTAAGGACTGGTGGGAAACCTACCGTGAGAACAAGGACCAGACAGAACCCTCTCTGTTCTCGGCCGTACCAACTTGGAATTCTTTCCGAGACGCCGTCAAGGAACAGTACTATCCCGTGGGGAGCTATGAGGACAAGTACATACAATGGACCACGCCGCGACAACAAAGGGATCAAGATGTGCATGAGCTGACGAATCTGTTCCATACCCTGCGCACAAAGTTGGGTATCAAAGATTCAGAGAAACATCTGGTGCTAAAGTATCGCAGCTGTCTGCACAAATACATTCAGGAGGAAATGGAGTTCCTTGACATCTCCTCGCTTGGTACGGCATACCGGTATGCCGCCAAGATTGAGCAGAAATTCAAGCAGAAGAAGCGAGACTTTGGATCTGCGAATCAAAAGCAAGGGAAAGGTGCTTCCAAATCGCAGAACAAAGGACCGAGCCAAGGCATGGCGGCTAAAGACAACTCATCAAAGCCACAAGAAAAGAACAACACCGCAAAGCCAAAGAAGGACACGGGAAAGTGGTGTGAGTTCCATAAGAGCTCCACTCACAACACAAGTGAGTGTCGGGCCAAGCAGTCGCTAGTGGCCGAGATGAGGGCTTCTGAGTCAGATGCATAATCCGACTCCGAATCAGAACCTGAAAAGGGGAATGAAAAAGGGAAACAGATTATTGATGCGGAGCCCAACGCCACCGTTGCCACTACAAAGGTCCAGAAGGAGGAACCGGAAGATCCAGAGGAGGAGGAACGTCTCTTCCACTCCCAGATGTGGGTAAAGGGCTCCCCTGTACAGTTCATTGTCGACAATGGGAGCCAAAAGAACCTCATTTCAGCAGACGCCGTGAAGCGGTTGGGTTTGCCGACCACAGCTCACCCACATCCATACACCATCGGGTGGCTTCACCAAGGACGAGATCTCCGCGTCAGCCGGCAGTGTCGCCTTCCCTATAGCATCAAGCCCTTCACGGATGAGGTATTATGTGACATTGCTCCTATTGATGTTTCTGATGTATTATTAGGACCTCCTATGTGACGTTGCTGGCTTCTGAGTCAGATGCATAATCCGACTCCGAATCAGAACCTGAAAAGGGGAATGAAAAAGGGAAACAGATTATTGATGCGGAGCCCAACGCCACCGTTGCCACTACAAAGGTCCAGAAGGAGGAACCGGAAGATCCAGAGGAGGAGGAACGTCTCTTCCACTCCCAGATGTGGGTAAAGGGCTCCCCTGTACAGTTCATTGTCGACAATGGGAGCCAAAAGAACCTCATTTCAGCAGACGCCGTGAAGCGGTTGGGCTTGCCGACCACAGCTCACCCACATCCATACACCATCGGGTGGATTCACCAAGGACGAGATCTCCGCGTCAGCCAGCAGTGTCGCCTTCCCTATAGCATCAAGCCCTTCACGGATGAGGTATTATGTGACGTTGCTCCTATTGATGTTTCTGATGTATTATTAGGACAACCATACTTGTGGAAGCGTCATGCCGTGTATGAGTCTCGGCCTCGTGCTGTTATTGTTACTTTGGGAAATAAGTTGTACAGGATACCAGAGGTACCACCTCCTGCTGCTATCTCTTTGGTTACTGCAAAACAATGCAGTAAGCTCATTTCCCAAACCAGGAAATTCGTTTTCCTGATGATCCGCCCCCAGTGCAAGAAGAAGACTGTGGCCACGACCTCCAGACAGGGCCCCTCTGCACGACAACAACAAATGGATAAGGTCGTGGAGGAGTACGAGGACATCTTCACCTCACCCACAGGGGTTCCTCTGCACTGCCAGGTCAAGCACCCGATTGATCCGACCCCAGGTGCGCCACTACCCAATGGACCGATCTATCGACGCTCTGTTCTGGAAAATGATGAAATCAAGAGGCAGATTCAGGAGCTGTTGCAGAAAGGTCACATCAGACCAAGTTCATCGCCCTGTGGGAGTCCGATCGTGTTGGTACAGAAGAAGGATGGGACGTGGAGACTCTGTATTGACTATCGGGCGCTGAACAAGATCACTGTCCGGAATAGGTACCCAATCCCACGGATTGATGACCTTCTGGACCAACTCAAAGGTGCAAAATATTTCAACAAGATCGACCTGAAGTCTGGGTATCACCAGGTACCAATTGAACCCTCTGATGTGTGGAAGACTGCCTTCAAAGCCAAGGAAGGCCTTTTTTAATGGCTAGTCATGCCTTTCGGGTTGACGAATGCTCCCGCAACCTTCATGATGATGATGGACGACATCTTGCGGCCATTCACCAACTCATTTGTAGTGGTGTACTTGGATGACATTCTGATCTTCAACAAGACTTGGGAAGAGCACCTTCACCACATCCGACAAGTCCTCCAAACACTGCGGCAACACAAGTTGTGTGCCAATTTGGAGAAGTGCACGTTTGGCATGACCCAGGTTCAATATCCGGGATACATTATTGATGAAAGGGGGGTGCATGTGGATCCAGCCAAGATCCAAGTCATTCGGGATTGGCCAGCCCCGACTACTATAACAGAGCTTCGCAGCTTTCTGGGTCTTGCTAATTTCTACCGTAGATTCGTGTTGGGATTTTCTCATATCACTTGGCCCTTGAGTCAAGTCACCAAAGGAGGAGCGAGAGCAAAATTCTTTTGGTCGGAACCTCAACAGAAGGCGTTCAAAGAATTGAAAAATCGCCTCTGTTCTGCCCCAGTGCTCACCTTACCAAACTTGCAGCAGCCATTTGAGATCGAGACAGATGCCTCTGACTATGCTATTGGGGCAGTTCTTACTCAACAGGGACATCCAGTGGCATATCACAGTGAGACATTGTCCGAGACAGTTCGCAAGTATCCCACCTATGACAAAGAAATGTATTCCATTGTGCAAGCCTGTCGACAATGGAAGCATTACATTTTGGGGAAGGAAACAATCATCCACGCAGACCACCGGCCCCTGCAGTTCATACAGACACAAGGGAAGTTGCAGAATGATCGCCATCAGAAGTGGTCCACATATCTGCAACAGTTTCATTTGAACATCAAGTACAAGAAGGGTAGCACCAATAATGTTGCAGACTGCCTCAGCCGACCACCGACCGTGGCGCTCACCACCGTGCTCAACTCTTGTGGGCACGAGACTTCTGATTGGCCGCTTCTCTATGAGAGTGACCCAGAATTCAGCCACACTTACAAGGCACTCTTGGGGGGCACACGAGTTCCAAATTTTCACCTCCAAGATGCACTTTTATGTCACCTGGGACACCTTTGTGTTCCTTCAAGCGAGCGTGCCAAGATGATATGGGAAGCACACTACAGTCGAGTCGTTGGGCATTTTGGGGTCGAGAAAACAGTAGCAATACTACAGAAGTATTTCTATTGGCCGAACCTTCGAAAGGATGTCAAGAAGCACATCAGATCCTGCACTGCTTGTGCTATTGCCAAACCGACCATCAAGAAGCAAGGCCTATATACTCCACTACCTACCCCTAGTCGACCTTGGGAATCCATCTCCATGGATTACATGTCGGGCCTGCCCTCTACTAAGAATGGCAATGACTGTGTTTTCATGGTCGTTGATAGATTCTCGAAGATGGCCATTATGGCGGCCTGTAAGAAGAATATCACAGTAGAAGCTACTGCTAAACTCTTCTTTGAACGAGTATGGGTACACTTTGGGATCCCACAGTCTATCATATCAGATCGAGATAGCAGGTTCCTCAGCACATTTTGGTCTAGCCTCTGGTCAATGTTGGACACAAAGCTCACCAAGTCCACAGCTTTCCATCCCCAAACAGATGGCCAGACAGAGGTCGTCAACAGAATGATTGTACACATTCTGCGCATGTACAATTCAACGCATCCCCGCACATGGGACGAGAGCCTCCCCTATGTACAACATAGTTATAACCGGGCTCTCTACAGTTCAATCGGCCATAGCCCCTTTCAGGTGGGCTTGGGATTCCAGCCACTATGTCCCATTGACGTAGCCATGTCATTTGCAGTTGCTCAGGCCGATTCAGCGCACGTCCAGTCTGAAGTTGAAAAAGCAAGTAGCTTCATCGAGCGCATTCAACACATCCTCCAACAGGTTCATGATATATTGGATAGAGCCAATGCGAAGTACAAGCAGCACCATGATCAACACTGGGTGCCACACAACTTCCAGGTGGGCGACAAAGTATGGCTGCATTTGCAGAAGGAGCGCCTCACTGGACCTCACCACAAGCTTCTCCCGCTCCGATACGAGTCGTACACCATCACCAAGGCTATAGGGAACAATGCTTTTGAGCTTAGTATTCCACCATTCCTTGGTCTGCACCCAGTCTTCAATGTGGATCGCCTTCGTCCTTACTTCCCACCTCTACTGGACACTTCGGACATTGCATAACAACTCACACCAACAGAGTTAAACCCAGACTGCATGGAACAGGCCACCACAGATTGTATCATGGACATGCAAATTAAGAACACTCGCCAACAGAGGATCCAACTGTATCGGGTTGTCAAAGCTGGCCAACTCCTGCACCAAGGAAAGTGGTTCACCAAGGACCAAGTTCAGCATAAATTTCCTCATCTCATGGAGGAACTTAACGCAATGGGGACCATTGCTTCCTAAGGGGGGAGGAATGATCCAGGTGGATATTGGTGGCCACCCGCCTATTCCACTTGGGCCCCCACCATTGTCTCTTTGAGTTTTTCAGTTTCGACATAAATTACTATTTTTAGCATTTTTTCGGGTCCTGAACTTCCGGAGCCGTTTTGAGGCCCTAAATGACGTTTTTTGGGTATCGTTTTACCAGCAAATTGGATCATCCAATTCGTCCCGAAATTTGTAGTCCTCGAATAGAGCTTTCTAATGATGTATCATGTGCGTCAAATGGAGATAGTATGCCAAAGTTATGTCCCTAGGAAGTTGAAACACCAATTTACCCAAACGGGGCCCATAGTTTTGGCGCGTCATCTCCTAGGGTTAGGTTTTTGGGATGTTTAGGGTTCTCCATTGTTTCTCAATAATAAATAGGCCCTCGAGCCTCATTGTAACTCAGTTCAGAGGCCTGTAGCCGCCACATCTCTTCTCAGAGATAGCTACCAGCGCCCCAGCTAGTTTTATTTCCATTCTGTCTGTAAGCAAATTTCAGTTCTTTGATATTAATGAAATGAAGTGTTATTTCCGCTGCATCTCTGTATTTATGTTTACCTGTTTATTCTGTTGCGTTCCTGCATAAATCCGGATCAATATCATAATTAAGCTAACTATTACTAATAGTTAATTATTCAAGGCACGATATTAATTTAACATTGCATCAAAATAAATTAAAATTTATACCGATATTATATTAATCGCTTAAAACTATGCAAATAGGCCGACTTGAATTTCATTATTATAAATTTAAATTAATTCATATTCCAATTAATTATTTAAACTCTATTATTAATATTAATTTCATAATATTATTGGAAATTATAAATATTACTAATAATATTAATATTAGTAATAGGTCAATATAATTAAAATTAATATCATTAATATTTGAATGAATAATATCTCTTTTATTAAACATGTACACTTATAAATTACACTCTAATCTAATTAAAACATATTCACATAATAATTTATATTAAATTAAATTAAATTAAGCTTATTAAATAAACTTACAATTATCATTTCATGATTTTATATTGTTCGGCTCTTCCCTTCCTCTCATTCTCTCCATTCTCTCCTCCCTGTATTTATACACCCTGGTTTCCTCTCTTCTTCGTAGGTTTTGTCCTGAAGATGAGTCTTGTTTTAGACTCGAAACGTAGACAGAAAAATGAATATTGTGGACATTCTAAACTCTCTATTTCAAAATCTACACCATAGAAACCTCTAAACTATCAGGTGTATCTATTATTTAAAAACAATGCAATGTTTTAAATTTTATAAGGTAGAGACATGTCTCGTTTCTTAAGGGAGGAAGTAATGAATGCATTGTGGATAAATAACACTTTGGAGGATGAAAGATAAAAGGAAGGGAGAATTTTGACCATTTCTTCCATTTAATTAATTAATTTTGAGTAATTACATAGATACGTGTTTCTTTTGAATCTCATCTAACGATGATTCGTCTTCTCTTTTGATGCTAACTTGATATCTATATCAGCTAAGGCTGGTAGGGATTTTACATAGGCTCACCACATTTATCTGTGTAGAGAAGTTTCAACGAGGTTTGAGAAAATTTGTCGAATTTAGTTGTGCAAAGAATTCTGAAGTTAGTTATGATTTTACAGAGGCTCTCCAAATTAAATTAAATGTAAGAGAAGCTATACGAACATGGTGCTTTTTCAATCATTGTTTATTGATATTGTTAATTAATTAATGCCTACATTATTCACCCCTCATCGTTCCATTACTGCCAAAAACCAAGAGATGTACAGTACTCCACTGTAGTTACCCATGCTGGCGACCTCCTCACCTAC
Organism: Pinus albicaulis; assembly: GCA_034641835.2. NCBI lineage: Eukaryota > Viridiplantae > Streptophyta > Pinopsida > Pinales > Pinaceae > Pinus > Pinus albicaulis. The sequence goes on along the minus strand of CM076581.1, from coordinate 951,644,472 downwards.
ATATGCTTTAGAGAATGTTGTCCATCAAGGCAGAGTTTTGAAATAGAGATCTTTGTATGAATTTGAAGGTCATGTCTGGGTTTTGAACATTCCACCCAATGATATTTTACAAGAGAATCACTTATGTTAAGGGTTTTTTTGTCGAGAGTGTATGTTCATGTTATTATATATATATATATATATATATATATATATATATATATAAGTAGGTATTTCATCTACAAGTGGTTCGACACCACTCTTTTTCACTACTAGAATCAATGGAATCAACCATATTAGTGAAGATGGTAATCATGGTGGAGAATTTTAGGCATTAGGTTTTGTCTTGAGGGCCTAGGATGGTGTAGAAATTTCCTTACCATTTCTTGTAGTGGGTTCACTTAGACTCTAAAAAAAAACCTTCCAGGGATCAACGTACTCGTGGAATAGGACATGAAGGTGTATTCCTCCCCATGGGACTAGGAGAATGTAATGTTATTTCCTAGTAGAGGAACTAACATTGAAAAGAGGTCTCAATGGGAAAATGAAACAGGAGGTGGTGGGGATACTCCGATTGATGATGATTCAATCCATAATTGGTCTATGTATTCTCCTTACTGTGGATCTAGATCCACTTTTGAGTATGGGTTATCTTCAAGAAGCTCAATTTCGATGGATTTCTCTCTCAAGGGTGATTCAGATCTTAGTAAGCTCAAGATGGGGTCCAAGGATTCTAGTGATATGGAGGACAGAAATGTTTATTTCTTGGACATGAAAAGCTAAGTAGGACCTAGAATAGACGATCCATAAAGATAAAAATCCTCTCAAAAGATGGAGGATGTGGAGATTAATAGCGATAAGGGTTTTTCTTGCACCAAGGAACATGAAGAGCCACAATGGTGTTGTAAATATTCCAAATTCAAGGCTACGATTGGTCATGTGAAGGACAAGGATATCGAAAAAATGAAGAAAAATAGTTATGTAGTATAAACCCTAGTTTTTTCATCCTCTGGAGAATCTCATATGGGTTTGAAGCTTGGGAAGAGGAATTAATTTAAATATTTCTTTGGAGGGGCTAAAGTAATATCAAATCCTATATATTTTTTCTCTATTCCCTTGGCTACTCGAGTAAGAAAAACCCACATGAAATATGCATGTTTTGAAGTTGAAGGTTTCAATACATATCTTACAAGTCCAAAATACTACCATCAGAGGAAAAAAAAATTCAAGATCCATTCAAAGTTTTCCAAATTCATGGTGGTCTGCCAATTGTGTAGTGGGTTTGGACATTGGGCATTTATTTCTCTAATGAAAATGTTTTATTGGTTTTTTGTGCACTTGTTTTTCATATAAATTCTTCTTATACAAAACATCGATAATAAACAAGCATGTTCTAATAAACTATAATGTGCTACTGATATATTATTTTTTTACTCTATTGCACGCGGTAGGCATTTGGTGATGTAATAATTATTATATTTTGAGCACTGAAGCTCAAGACCCATACCTAACTCCATGCTTATCAAATAGTTGTTTTGTCATTGTCTTGGGATGTTAGCACTTGTCGCTCAAGCAACCAAAAGAGGCGTGATATATGCTGTCATTAATTTGTGCTTTTGGATACTTGCATACATTAGTCTGTTGATGCCTTTTTCATTCTTTTAGCCTTTATACAAATATTTTGGTGTGAGGAGCCAAGATATGTTGGTTTGGGCCAGGTCATCTCACTGCTATGCTTCAAACACAATCTTCCATAATATTGTACTAAGTTCATTGAGGCAATTGTACATTCCAATAAACTTTAAACATGGTTTTGTATACACTAAAATGTAAAATTTTACTTATGGAAAATCTTAATTCTGCATTTGTGCAAGAAATGTTGAATTTTTACACATCCGTGACTCTTCATTTTATAAGTGGGGAATGTTTGATTAACTACTAGATATGGAGTCCCTATCACATTGAATAATTTTGAAATTGTAGTTGTTTTGTTAGATATGTATCATTCTATCTACTGACCATGGACCTTGTGTATCTGGTGCACACAATGCAATTGCAACAACAAGGGCAGGGAATGATTTAATGTCAAGTCTTGTTTTAGGTACTTTTTTTGTTTTACAACTACATATTCTTCCTTTTTTATTCCAATCAAATATACATGTTCAGTGGTTAGTACTTACTGACAATGAATGAAAAATGTTTCGTAAGGATCCATTCTAAGTGTGTTATCAATACATACATTTGTTATAAATTATGGTCCATTGCTGTGAAATAGGCGAGTCCTTACGTTTGGTCCATGATTTGGAGGGGCTATTAATGATGTTGCAAGATACTTCAAGGATGCTAATGACAGAGTAATCATAACAAAATTGTTTGATTAATGGTGCAGTGAATGTTTTTGGGGAATGTAACATGGGTATAAAAATAAGATTAATCGTATTCTTCTTATTTTGATTCTAATCAAATATACATGTTTAGTGGTTAGTACCTACTACACTGAACGTAAATTTTTCAGAAGGATATTTTCTAAGAGTGGTATGCATACATACATTTGCTATAGATTTTGGTCCATTGTTATGAAACAAGCCTCCTTACCATTAGTCAATGATTTGGTGGGGCTATTGATGATGCTGCAAGATACCTCAAGGATGCACATGACAAGGTAATCGTATAAAAATTGTTTGATTAATGGTGAAAGTGAATGTTTTTGGGGAACATAATATGAGTATAATAGGAAGATTGATCATATTGTCCTGTTATTAATGTTTCCTGATAAATTTCACAAATAGAGTATAAATGGTTCTATTTTGTGCCCTTTGGGGTTTATCTCCATATGAATTTGTAGAGGGAATGAATAAGAAAGGTATTCACATTTCAAGGATTGGTCATGGGTTCCTACCATTTAGAGGCTAAAAAGAAAGGTAACTCTTCTTTCTTTTTGAATACAATCATTTCTTTTTATTTTATCTAACTCTATAATTTTACTCTTTGTTGAAGGATCAAGTGCTAGGAAAATTTTTAGAGGCTAATATTCGTAGGTCGGCTAATTTTCCATGCTTTTTCCAAAGAACAATTCACCAAATTCCATTTTTATATAAAATGATTCACCCAAATTTTATAGCACACCATTATGTTACCTTAAAAATTGCCAAAATATTATATCAACTAATATAGAATCATTGGAAATATAAATATTTCTACAAAAATATCATTTCTCTTTTTTACAATTTACATATTAAGGACTAGTAAGATTCACCAAGGTTTCTAGACTTTAAGATAAACTTCCATCCTTAAAACTTTCCCTGATCAAGAGAGGAGACAACCCTGATAAGAGAGTAGATTTTCTGCAGGAATATGCATGTACACACTTTCATGTTTTTAGGTACATGGACTATGCCATGCAAGTGGATACCCACACTCTTTGCAAAGAAAACAATTGTTAGTGGAATGATTAGCGAACAACAGATTGATGGAATTGTGGAGATTGGTTATCTAAATGGGCTCTTTTTACTTACATGTTCCATTGCTTTGATTAGGTGAGTTGTTGATTCATTCCTTTAAAATTTCTTTCTTTGTTACGATTTCAAACTATCAATAATGACATGCATTGTGTTAAAATTATTTGTTTCCTTTTGAAACTATAGGCGCACATTTCACCATAAGTGGTTGAAACAAACCCTCTATCGACATCCATGGGAAGATGTTCTAAAATACCAAGTAGTTTGTTCAAATGAAAGTGTGTGCTTGTTTGCAAAACATGTTTCTAGAGGTATTTTATGCAGTGAAACTAAGATGTTCCACAACACTGACAGAAGAGTGAATTTTAGAAATAAAGGGCGTAGTTAACTAGTGTTGAGGCTCATTTGGGTGAAAATTGTCTAAAATTGTTTATTACTAAATAGTTATATTTGCGTTACATTATTCTCTATGAAGAATTACCATAAAAATCCTATTTATTATTCAAAAAACAATAATATTTTTTACTCAATTTAAGAGATTTTGTTTCATGGAGTTACCGGAATTTTTGTAGTTGTTGAAATATTCTTTGGAAAGTTATGGAGAATGAAATAAAATTTTAATATCGTTTAATACCTACCAGTCGTTAACAATTTGACACATATTGTAAAATGTTGAATTTTCTTTCATGACTAGCATTAGCCATATTGAAATATCACTAACAATGTTTCAATGCAAGTTTATAGAGAATAGTGAAAGAAATAATACACAAATATTGTGCCAGTGTTCAATCTATATCATTCTCTTCTTCCATTAATGCTATGATAAATCCTCTTTATCCATTAACATTATCCTTCCCTTTCTTAATCAGTTTTGAACTCCTCTTTCTTTCTATCTTTTTCATATAGTAGAAGTGAATTTGATTGCATCTTCATACCATATGTTAGCAGAGCTCTTTGCTAAGTAATGAGTCCATTTTAAATTTTTTGTTTTTAGGATTAGACTTTGAAATTTTTAAAATAAAATTGGTCGCTACCGAAATTTTTGGTAGCACCTGTTTTAGCCTTTTCGGATAGTCTGTTATATTCTTATTTCTGTCTATTTTTCTTTTATTCTGATGCTACCGGAAATTTCGATAACTTACCTTGTTTTTTAGAAATAAAAATAAAAAGTGCATCCACTTTGTGTCAAGCCACATGTTTTAGTTTAAAATACATTTTAAATTGTTTCATTATGATTTAAACCACGTGATAGGATAGTTTTGTGGTCAGTCACATTAAGTTAAGTTGCGGTGTACATGTCACAGTCTAGGTGTAAATCCGCAATAACCAAAGCAAGTTGTTGATCCTATCATGTCTGTCAACCGATTTGGTCCAGTTTCATGTCAAGGTACACGATTTTCGAAAGGAAAGATCATGGATCCACATGCTTAATGCAGTGACCGTTTATATGGTTATGCATATACACTGCCAAAAATTTAGTCCAATAAGCTAGCATGCAATGAAGGCGAATTCCATCACGGATACTCTTGTTTCAAGCCACCTATAGCATGCTATCCGAAGTTACACAACCAACTGAATACAATGATGGCTATCACATGGTCCATACTATGGTCAAGTATATTTTCCATCATGAAAATCTATTACATGGGATGGTGAACCATCATTGTTGTTTTAAATCATTGAAAAATAAGGAGTACTATCAGGTGTGAGCCTAGCTGTTGCGGAACGAGTTTTCTAGAGTTGCAGTTTCAGGAGGAGTTTAGATTTCAAACAGGATTTCAAAGGAAGACACAAGAAGCACTTGGAAGGTGAGCTCTTCTAGCTATACCACCTATCATTTTTCATAGACATAGTTATTAATTTCTGAATATGACTAAAAGAGGAGTGAAGACAGAATGAATTGAAACACAGGGTGTTGACCTAGTGGATGAAAATTCGAAGATGAGAATATTTTTTTTCCAAGCATGGTGGTACTCGTTGTGCACCAGACAAGGAAGATCTCACTTACGAGTAGCACATGAGTTTTAAAACTCATTCAATGGATAGGAAGCCATAGTCTATGGTCTTACATTGTCGGTTTCAGGAGATTCAATTGTTGAGGCATTCAACCTTCCACAGGAAGGATAAAGGTGGTTTAAAGGTTAGATTATCACTCGAGGAGACCTCAATAGTTTCCTTAAGGATGCACACAAAGATCCCAATTGAGCCAAAGGAATTCCAAGTAGCTACCTCAAAAATGAATGGGTAGAAGATGTTAAACTCATCAATATTTACCTCACTTGTGAAAGGAGGTATACATTAGTGTTTCTTTATCATATGAAATTTATTTTCATGTTGTAGGTATGAAGACCCTCAATTTAACATACATTTTGTTGAAGAGTCTAACAAATATGTCAACAATGATCCAAACTCACACTGCTGCTTCAGAATATTGCTTGTAACATCAATCTCTCATTAAGATTCTATTTGAAGAAGAGTTAAGGAAAATAAATGCGACATGGAACCATTTCTTGTTTTATAGGGTAGGCCAACCTGCACCTACACCTCCATCCTCAAAACAGCACCCACAGGAAGGCTAAAAAAGAGAACATCCATAAGGCCAACAGTACGAAAGAAAATATTTCTTCAGTCAAGGCTGAGAGAAAATTGGAGAAAGGAGAGAGCTCCTCAGTTGATAAACCCAAGTCTATGAAAATGGTGCCCCCCATTCTTACTTTTCCTAATTTCTACACCAGAGCTCGAAGAAAAAGGTCTGAAACTGTAGAGAAATATAAAGCATAGATGCTACTGGAAATTCTGGAAACAGATATTCAATAGAAAATGAAAAAATATTATCATCCCGTAAATTCTGATGAATAACTCCTCAAAGATGTAGGGTATGAGATCAATATCAAGAAGAAGAAAGAGGAAGCCAAACCTGTTGTTGGTACCAGGAAAAAACATACCAAAGATAACAATAAGTTTAGGCTTAAGTCCAAGGCTCTGCACAATCCAAGTTTATTGATAGAGATCATTGATATAGAAAGAAAATCTAAAGGGTCAAAGCATTAGGGGAATTTTGAGGTCTAAAATGGGCCTCCTAAGGAAATTATAAAATAATAGTGGAAAAAATCTAATAAGATTTGATGACATCATCAAATTTTAGAGGGAAAAATGAAAAAACTACTTTTTCAATTCATATTTTCAACTTATCTCCCAAATTTTTTACTCAAATTTCGAGCGGGAGTACTCGTTGGATGCGGAATTTAATTCCTCGTCCATGGAGTCCCCATGTTGCATACTTTCGATGGGTCCTACTACATGAAAAATGAGAAATACATAAAAAAACGTGATTACAATCACGTTTTTTATGTATTTCTCATTTTTCGTGTAGAATATTTCAGCGAAAGTATGCAACATGGGTACTCCTTGGATGAGGAATTAAATTCCGCATCCAACGAGTACTCCCGCTCGAAATTTGAGTAAAAATTTTGGGAGATAAGCTTAAAATACGAATTGAAAAAGTAGTTTTATTATTTTATTATTTTTTAATATTTTTACTTTTTAACTCCAAAAATGGTGAATCATCCATTATGGATGACATCATCATCTTGAATCCTATTGGTTGTTATAAAGTTTATTTTTGTTGTACATTTTTCTTATGAGGCCCATTTTAGACCTCAAAATTCCCCTAATGACAAAGGAATCTAAGAAGAAAGATAAAAACAAAACCACTTCAGAGAGACACTCAGAACTCTAAAAAAGAAGAAAGATATAAAAGGGTTCTAAGGAGGAGAAGGCCACTCTCAAGGAAGTAGCCACAAGAAAAAAAAGATCAAGATCAGTTGTTGACATCAAGACAGATTTGGACAAGCTTACTGAAGTTGTAACCCACATGGAAGGAAGGTAAAAATGTTTTTTGATACAAACACCATTTTTCTTATCAATTGCAATTTTGAATAGCAGCTCAAATGTCAAATAATATAAGTCCTTAGAGGATTTTCATAATTTTCTACGCATTTTTTAAAATGAAACAGAGAACTACCAAAAATTCTCGTAGCATTCCATTTTTTGCACAGTTATAGGTTTTTGCTGGAATTTCGAGTAGCGTCTATTTTAACTGGATTTTGACACCTGTCAGCAAAATTTTTGAGCCAATTAAGGAAATATAAATACTCATAACCAAAAGGATATAACAAGTGACGGTGAAAAGCTGTTGGTTATTGGAGGTCATATTAAATGAAGATACATGGTTACTTAAACACCAAATACATAAAGAGACAAATCAGCAAAAAAAGGGGCAGGATGACAACACACTTAACAGTTCAACCCATATTTCTTCTCTTCTTTCTTCGCCATATATTTTTTCAGTTAGATTTCGATTGGATATAGTTGTAATGTCCTATGACCCCTATGTAATGGTAGGAGTAGTGTTTCCTTCTTTTTAGAAGATATGGAGTTGGTTCCTAACTTTCTATATATACCATTTGTAAATGACATTGCTAGGTTGGATGTTGGTCTACCTGAAGTCTGAATATAATAAATAAAACCATTTTTTAATTCGCGCTGGAGGATTTTGTGAATTAAGAACCATATAATGTATGGTTTTTCTTCTTTCTCTATTAATTTCTTTTAATTATGAGTTGCAACAGCTAGTAAGGTGTGAGTGAGAAATTGTTAAAGGATTTAATAGTAAATTATCTTCTTTTAGCTTCCTACAAATAATATATGTGTTGTAGAACATGTTAATGAAGATTTAATAAAGGATTTACGGACTAATTAATGCATGTAATCCAATTTCTCAATGTTTTTTACTTTTCATAAATATAGTTTGTGTAGAGAGCCATCATTATAGTTGTGTGACTGATTTAGGATATAAATATTTCATAGAATAAGTGCCAGCTATTCATCTCTTCTCATTTTTTACACTCTAATCCATATACTACCACTTTACCCATACAATTTATACTTTCCACAACTTTCCAAATGCATGAAGGTCTTAAATAATTTTAAAAAATCATTTCAAACTCTTTGAGAAGCCATCCCGCCACTCTAAAAACCTTTAAAATTTGAAATGAACTATGATGTGTAAAGCTTACTCCTTTTACAGTCAAGGAGTGACTCCTTGCGCTAAAATATTTTGTGTCATAGCCAGGGAGGCGAATTGAAGTTTATCCCCAGGTGAATGACAAAGTTGTAATTCTACTTCTGAGTTGTACAATTCTAGCTATCTTTTTAGACTGCTTTACACTTGGCAACTCCATTGTTGAATTTTTGGCTCCTAGAAAGACTGGAACCAGGGCTAACCCATATTCCCCTTTGATAATCCCAATCCCTGACCCTGAAAGCTAATATGGAAAATGAGTAAACGAAATTTTTTTGCTTCTACTATTGTTTTCTCAAAGGTTGTCCCTAAAGAAGTCCTGCAAACACTATCCCCTGATTCTGTAGAAAATCTTGTACCTCCCTTGTTTTCCAGCCAAAAATTAGTCTCTACATCACAATTTGGTGCTTCATTATCTTTTTTTCACAATCCACTAATTTTTTTTCCATAAATCCCAGAAACTCATAGCATGGTAGGTCCAAATCCACCCCCTAACCAAATGGATGCAATTGTTGCTACAAGGTATGCCCTTTTGGTTTTACCTCAACCTATGAGTGCATTACATGCAGGAGATTATCTCAAGTACATGCCTAAGAATAGTGGTTAGGGAGAGGTAACAGTTGAAGAACACCTTACTGATTTTTATGCCTATACTGACAATCTGAATATTAAGCACGAAGATGTCTGGATAAGAGTTTTTGCTAAGACTCTTGAGGGCAATGTTTGGAAATGGTTTAGATCTTTGATAGCTGGTAGCATCACTGGAATTTAAACCCTAGATGATAATTTTTTAAATAAATGGGGTGATGATAAATATTTTCTCTATTATATCACTGAATTTGGTGCAATAAAAATAAAATAAGGAGAATCAATTTCGGATTCTCCTAAGAGATTCAATAAGATGTATAGAAAAATACCTATTGAAATCAAGCCTATTGAAGCTTCATCCAAAATAACTTATATTGGTGCCTTTGATCCTGATTTTTGTTTATTATTGAGAGGAAGAAGATCTACAACACTAAAAAAAATGCAAGACAATGCACTAGAGGTAGAATTCTATGTGTTAGCAGTTGATTGGCTCAGAGGAGGTATTGACAGAGAAAAAATAAAGCAAAACGTTGAAGTTTCATCTTCATGAAATTTAGGCATAAATCCTAAGTTAGATGAGCTAACCAAGATGGTGAAGTGATTGAATACTACGATGTCCAAGCTCAAGATGGAAGCAACACCAGCTACGACTAGAAATGTTTCATTTTATCAGCCTAATAGGTAGTAGTTTAGAAGACCTAATGCTCCTCAAATTTTGCAGCGAGAAAGAAGAGATGTTGATGATAAAAAAGCTCATCCCCCTTTTCAGAATGTTATATTTGAAGATGAAGAGGAATTTTAAAGGTTGGAGAAAGATGTTTATATCAATTGTTTGAGGGATAAGGAAGGGTCGGTTCATCTTACACAAGTAGAGTAAGAAGATTTTATCTCATATACTCAGAATAATGAAGATATTTCTGATCATTCCATGATTGTAGTTGATCACCAAAGTAGATACAATCTCATATCAAAGAATATTGATGATAATCCAAATCTTGTTTCACAGCCCAAGAAGAATAAGGATGAAGTTAAAATTTCAGCAGAAAAGAAAGTTGGTTAAACAAGCAGACCATAAATTCTTATAGTAGTTAACCCTCCTTCACTTGAATTAAAAATAGCTCACAAATTTCCCCCTTTTTGCAATTTTCAGAATGAGATACAAAAGATAAAAATTTATGTTCCTCTTATAGAGCTCATTAAAAATGATGATTTCAAAAAGAATTTTATGAAATCTCTTCAGACTCCACCTACCAAAGTAACTTCTAATTTTGTTAACCTTCAAGATGACAAGCCCACTGTTATTTTAGGTTCATTGGTAGAATACATAGATGACTTTACCCCTCCTTTCTATCTATATATGAATATTCATGATAAGATCTTCCATAATTTCCTAATGGAATCTAGAGCCTAACATAAGTTAATGCCCAAGATATTAATGGATGAACTAGGTCTTGAAGTAACTAGAGAATACCAAGATCTCTACTCCTTTGATTCCCAAAAATTTCACTGCCTTGGTGTCATCAAAGAGATTTCAATAAGCCTTTTTCAGTCACCCATGAGAGGGATGGCAATGGATATTGGTGTAGCTCACATTCCTTCTAGATTTGGCATGTTACTTTCAAGGTCATGGATTAGAAGGTTAGGAGGAACTTTGCAAATGGATTTCACTTATGCTACTGTCCTTGTTTTTGGAGGAGAACAAAGAGGAATTTATAGAGAAGCTCAGTTGACATATATCATTAGTGACAATGAATACCCCACTAATCATCCAATTTATGCTAGAAAAACTAATGTTGGTTCAAGCATTTTACATATGGATAATTTTGTCCTATCTACAAAAAAATTTCAAATTTGAAACCTACTGGAAAACATATCAGTCATGAGGTTCCCCAGCTATGGAAAATATATTTTAATGGTTCATGTTCTAAAGAAGGAGTTGGTGCAGGAATAGTTCACATTTTTCCTTTGAAAGAAAGCTCCACATTTTCTTTCAAACTTCAATTTGAAGAAACTTAAAATGTGTTGAATATGAAGCTCCAATGATTGGTTTAAAGACAGAAAAAGACACGAATATTTCATAAATTTCTCTTTTTGGAGATGCTGAACTTATTATTGAGAAAATCAGAAATTTTTATCAAACTAAACATCCCACACTTAGATATTACCGGAATGTAGTATGGAGCATTGTAGTAGACTCATTCCTGGATTTTAACATTTATTTTGTTCCAAGAGAAAGTAATATTTTAACTAACTCACTTTCTATTTTAGCAAACTCATTCAAGATTCCAAAACCTGTGAAGCTTAAATATCAAGTGGAAGTTAGGTTTAGACCTAGCATTCCTAATAATGTCAAGCATTGGAAAGTTTTTGAACATGATCAAGAGATTAGAAGATTCATTGATGGTGCCGAAGAGTTTGTTTTCCTAAGCATTGATCAAGATGAAGATATCATGAAGGATAACGTTGATTTGCAAGATACCAAAATTCTGAAAAAACAAATTGTTGATTAACCTATAATTCAGCTACCTACCAATCACATTCCCAAGGAGTTAATCCCTATTGAGAAGATTTTTTATCACAATAATGTCTCAGTCAAACCACAGTTAGCTGAAATAGAAGTAGAATTGGAATATTTCAATTTGGGCACAAAAAAAGAACCGAGGTATGTTAAGTTGTCAAATTATTTATCAGAAGAAAGAAAGACTAAATACCACAAGATGTTTTGTGATTTTTTTGATGTTTTTTCCTCGAAATATGAGGATCTTAAGACATATGATACAACTATCATTAAGCATAGGATATCATTGAAGGATGGTACTAAGCCTTTCCGACAGAAGTTAAGACTAATAAATCCACTATTGTTACCAGTGATGGAAAAGGAGCTGAAAAAAATTTGAATGCAAAAATTATCACTCCATTGAGATAATCAGATTAGGTTGCTAATCTAGTTCCAGTAAGAAAGAAGAGTGGTGAACTTAGACTATGTGTAGATTTCAAAAATATTGACAAATTCTCCAAGAAAGATAATTATCCATTGCCAAAGATGGATAATATTCTTCAAAAGGTAACTTGTTCAGACATAATTTCCATGTTGGATGGTTTCTCCGAGTACAATCAAGTTTATGTTTGGCTAGAAGACTGAGGGAAGACAAAATTCAATACTCCTTGGGGAAAATTCATGTATGCAAATATGCCATTTGGACTTATGAATTTTGGAGCCACTTTTCAGCATGGTATGGACTTTGCATTCATTGGAGAAAAGGAAAAATTCTTGATCATCTATTTAGATGATATTATTATTATTTTAGCTTCAGATCAAGAACACCTTTAGCACTTGAAAAAATTATTTTTTAAATGCATAAAATATGGTATATCATTGAATCCAAAGAAGTCTCATTTTTCTCTCAAGGAAGGTAATGTGTTGGGTCACATAGTTTTTAAATATGGAGTGAAAATTGATCCTAAAAGAGTGATTACAATTTAGGATTAACACTTCCAAGATCCAAGAAAGAGGCTCAATATTTCCTTGGTAAGATCAAATTCTTAAGAAGGTTCATTCCAAATTTTTTTGAAGTGGTGAACAATAATACTTGCATGTTGAAGAAGGAAAAAAAATTCAAGTGGACAATTGAATCTAGAAATTCATTTGATCTGATAAAAAAAGCTATCATTGAAGCACCTCAGCTGGTAAGCCCTAAATAATCAAAGTCTTTCTTGATATTCTCATTTTCCTCCCAAGGTACTATTGATACTATTTTATTAAAAAAATATTTAGAAAATAAGGAAGCTCCCATTGCATTTTTCAACAGATCCCTTATAGATGCATAATTCAAGTATGAAATGTTGGAAAAGCATGCCTATGAATTAGTGAAAGCTCTAAAAGATTTTAGAGTTTATATTCTGCATGCTCATGTTATTGCCTATGTACCTTCATATTTTGTTAGAGATATATTAGTTCAAACTAATATTGATGGAAAAATAAGTAAGGGGGTGACTAAAGTTCTTGATTTTGATTTAGAGATAAAGCCTACTAAACTAATCAAAGGTCAAGGATTGGCCAAACTACTATCTGAAGAAAATTGTAGAGTTTTGGGCTTGAATTTCATGGATGACAACTTTTAAGGGAAAATTTATGAACCTATTGACAATATGGCAGTGGATGTAAAGCTTTCCGAGTGCAATTGGTATAAAGATATCATCTAGTTTCTGTAGCATTTTAAACCTCCTCCAAATTATGATAAAATTAGAGTAAGATATTTAACGCTAAAAATTATTAAATTCGGCATCAAAGCTAACTATTTATATTGGAAATATCCTACAATATTTTTGCTGAGATGAATTTACCCGTATGAGTCCCAAGAAAGTTATTTTTGATATGCATAGTAGTGTGTGTGGAGGTCATCATTATTGGAGAACTACTTCATACAAAATACTAAGAGCTGGCTATTTTTGGCCTAGCTTGTTTTTTTTATGTATGTGTTGAGGTGAGAGCATGTGAAAAATGTCAAAATTTAACCAGTAAGAAACATTTAAAGCCTTTTCCTCTCAAGCCCATAGTTTTTTCTACACCTGTTCAACAATGGGGCTTATATTTCATTAGAGAAATTCATCCACCTTCAAGTGGACAACATAATTAGATTCTGGTTGCAACCGATTACTTCACCAAATGGATTGAAGCAATACCTACCAAGAATGCTACTCATAAAGTTATCATTAATATTCTGGAGGGAATCATAACCATATTTGGATTTCCATCAAGGTCAGTAGTAGATAATGTAGTTGTTTTTAAAGCAACTTCATTGATAAATTTCTGTGAAGATTATGGTATTCATCTCACTCATTATACAACTTACTATCCCCAAGGGAATGGTTTAGCTAAAGCATCAAACAAAATTTGGGTAAGAATCATCACCAAGCTATTGGAGAAAATAAGAAAGCATGGGACTCAAAGCTGAAGTTTTCTTTATGGGCTGACACGGTGACAATCAAAAATCTTATTAATGCATCACCTTTTCAAATGGTTTATGGAACTGATTTTGTTTTTTTAGATCAATTAGTCATTCCTGTATCTAAAATTATACAAGATCGTGAAGCTAAGCCAAATTGCATGACTAGGAGAATTTATCAGATCATAGAAGTGCAAAAAAATCAAGAACAACAATATGTTTTAGTGAAAAAATATCAACAAGATGTAAAGTAATTTTTTGATAGAGGAACTAAAAAAGAAGATTTCAGATTGGAGATCTAGTGTTAAAATGGGATGCACGACATCAAGATCCATGTAAGCATTCCAAATTTGATGCTTTATGGCTTGGTCCTTTCAAAATCTCAAATATTCTGCAGAACAGTACTTTTGAGTTGCAACATCTTGATGGGACAAAACTACTTGGAGGCCCATTCAATGGGCACTTTCTCAAAAAAATATTTTACTAAGGCTTTTGGTGGCCTAAGTTCATTGTAAATACAAGTTTTTTTCATAATAAGACTCCATAGCACAATGACAAGGCACTGAAACTAAAAAAGGTTCTTAGAGCCTCGGACGGAAAGCTCTATCCCCTGTGGAGCCAAAGTTAGCAACTTTCTCTGCTAAGTCATGAGTCCATTTTTGTTGGGTATGTGTTATATTCTTTCTGCACTATACGTTGCGCCAGGCACAACAGGGGGGTCACAAGGGAGGAGGCAGCCCCCACTGTTGGCGTCCAGGGCAGCACCTTGACGAAAATTGTTTTGGTGTGCAGACCCACTCATAGGCGGACCCACCCATGTTTTGTGCATGAGTTTGCACATGGTTTTGGGGTACGATGGTTTTCATCCCCTGGTATTTTGTAGATCCGATCAAGGGAACTACAGTTATGTTCTAATACAGGGTTAATGGATTGGGGCTTATGTATGCTTCGGCATGTATATATATGTGTTGTAACACTAAAAGGAATATAAGGAAAAATCAAGTTGGTCATCCCGATTTGGGATCCAGGGGAAAATATCTGTGTTTATCTGTTTTATGTTTTATGCTCTCGCTATTGTTTATTTTCTGTTATAAGATTCATGTGTAGATAATTTCTGTTCAGGGTTAAAACCTAACATACATTTGGTATCGCAGCCGTTTCGAACTTCAGACGCCTTTGTTGTTGAGGGTTTTTTGCTCGGGCCTGTGGTAGACCCTGTGCAGTGGGAGATCTGCGGGATCGATTCTTGCGGTGAAAGAATATGGCAAGCGGCGGAAAGACAGAGATCGAGAAATTTAATGGTCAGAGTTTTGAGTTGTGGAAGCTCAAGATGGAGGATCTGCTGGTGGATAAAGATCAGTGGATCGCGGTAGATCCAGGTACTAAACCAACGACAATGTCAGATGAAGACTGGAAGAAGCTGGATCGGAAGGCTAAGAGCACAATACGGTTGTGTGTCTCAGATTCAGTATTGTTGAATGTATCTGGGGAATCTACAACGAAGAATTTGTGGGAAAAACTTGGGACTTTGTACCAATCTAAGTCTCTAGTGAATAATTTTTTCCTGTGGAAAAATCTGTATAACATGAGGATGAAGGATGGAGACTTGGTCACAGAGCATCTGAACGCCTTCAATACTGTGGTAAGTCAGCTGTCATCTGTTGATATTAAAATCTCAAATGAAGATAAGTGCATCAGTTTGTTGTGTTCTCTACCAGACTCGTGAGGTAGTCTGGTTATTGCAATAGGTAGCAATACAAATACCTTGAATTTTGATGACATTATCTCAGCCTTGTTGTCGGAGGAAATGAGACAGATAAATATGGAGGGCCAGAATGGAGATGCCTTATCTGTACGAGGAAGGTCCCAAAATAGAAACAAGAATAAGGTTTCGAGTGGGAGATCCAAATCTATAGGGAGATCCAAATCTCCTGGAAAGTTTGTAAAGGTATGCTGGAAATGTGGAAAGGAAGGGCACTATAAAAAGGAGTGCAGATCTAAAGTTCCTGAGAAATGAAAGGGATCTGATGATGCTCCTTCTGCAGAGGCAAAAACCACCTCAGATGAAGGTGGGGATGTGTATTTGGCTTCTTCTTCAAATAGACATGTAGATCATGAGTCATGGTTGATTGACTCAGGTGCTTCCTTTCACTTCACTCCCCATAGGGAATGGTTCTACGAGTATGAGAAATATGATGGTGATGTCTTCCTAGGGGATGATAGGAAGGCCATAATCATCGGACGTGGAAAGGTCAAGCTGAAGTTGCAAGGTGGAAGGATTAGAACACTTCCTGGTGTTCTGCATATTCCTGCATTGGCCAGAAATCTGATTTCTGTAAGTAAGATGGATGATGCAGGTGTAAAAACAGTGTTCGAGAAAGATGCTTGCAAGATGGTTCGGGGAGCACTGGTTTTAATGCAGGGAGTTCGGACTGGAACTTTGTACAAGCTACAAGGTAGCACTGTTATTGATGGGTGTAATAGTTATATGGTTCCTGAAAGTGGAGCGGAAAGCCTAGCTGTCTCTGGAGAAAAGACCATGTTATGGCATCAAAGGCTTGGACATATTGGAGAGAAGGGCCTTTGGATACTACATAGAAATGGAATGGTAGAAGGTATGTCTAATTGCTCTCTAGATTTCGATTTCTGTGAACATTGTGTATATGGGAAGCAGAATCGGGAAAGTTTTCCTTCTGGTGCTAAGAGGGCGAACAAGATATTAGAACTTGTGCACAATGATGTGTTTGGACCTGTGTCAGTTCCATCACTGGGAAATTCTATGTACTATGTTTCATTCATAGATGACTTCTCAAGGAATACATGGATATATTTCTTGAGGAATAAATCTGAATTCTTTGACAGATTTAAAGAATTTAAGGCTCTGGTGGAAAACCAAACAGAGAAGAAGATAAAGGCACTGAGGACATACAATGGTGGGGAGTTCTGTAAGAAGTTTGGTATAGCAAAATAGAAGACTACTCCATTCACACCTCAGCAAAACGGAGTTGCAGAAAGAATGAACAAAACGCTGATGGAAAAGGCAAGAAGCATGCTCAGTGGTACCGGGTTAGGACAAGAATTCTGGGCAGCGGTAGTGGAGACTGCATGTTACTTACTTAATAGATCAACTTCATCAGCGTTGGAGGATAAGAATCCACATGAGGTATGGATTGGTAAGAAACCCTCTCTTTAACACCTAAGGGTATTTGGATGTGATGCATATGTACATGTTCCAAAGGAGAAAAGGACCAAGTTGGATAATAAATCTAAAAGGTGCATCTTTATTGGGTATAAGGATGGCTTAAAAGGAGGATGAATCAGAGTCTACAACAGACGAAGATTCAGAAGAGGAAGAGCCACAAACTCTAGCTTTGAGAAGGTCAGTTTGGGAAAGAAGGAAACCAGAAAGGTATACTCCATCTGATTTCTATTCATGTTTTGCCTTAACTATAAATGATGATGATCCCAAAACTGTCAGGGAGGTAGTAGATTTTGAGGATGGAAAACTCTGGAAGGAGGCCATGGTTGATGAAATAGCATCCTTGCACAAAAATGAGGCATGGGATTTGGTGGAATTGTCGGCTGGAAGGAATCCCATTGGGAGAAAATGGGTGTTTAAGAAGAAGATGAATGTAGAAGGCAAGGTGGAGAAATACAAAGCTCGGTTGGTAGAAAAAGGTTATTCCCAAGTGCCGGGAATTGATTTTGGTGATATTTTTTCTCCTGTTGCCAAAGTTACTTCTATTAGCTTACTTTTATCTGTTGCTGCTGCATTTGATTTTGAGATAGAACAGATGGATGTGAAGACAAAATTTCTTCACGGGGAACTAGAAGAGGAGATCTACATGAAGAAACCTAAAGGCTTTTTGGTGAAGGGTAAGAAAGAACTGGTATGTAGGTTGAAGAAGTCTCTGTATGGGTTAAAACAGTCCCCAAGGATGTGGTATCAAAAATTTGATACCTATATACGGGGACTTGGCTTCACTAGAAGAAAGGAGGATCACTGTGTTTATTTTAAATTAATTGGTGACCGTGTTATTTATTTGGTCTTGTATGTGGATGATATGTTGTTGATTGGAAATGACAAAGAAATTATCCAAGATTTGAAGACCCCACTGTTCTCCAAATTCGACATGAAGGATCTGGGTGCTGCAAACTATATTTTGGGCATGGAAATTAAGAGAGATCGGGCAAAGAGGAAGCTCTGGTTAAACCATAGGAAGTATGTCGAGACTATATTACAGAGGTTCAATATGTAGGATAGTAAACTGGTGAATGTTCCTATTCCTATAGGTGTAAAGCTGTCTGCTGAACAGTGTCCCAAGACACAAGAAGAAGAGGAGTATATGTCCCGTGTTCCATATGCAAGTGCAATGGGTAGTCTGATGTATGCAATGGTCTGTACTAGACCAGACATTGCACATGCAGTGGGAGTATTGAGCAGGTTTATGTCAAACCCAGGGAAGGAGCATTGGACAACAGTGAAGTGGGTTTTCAGATATTTACGTGGCACTAGTGATTATGGCTTGTGCTACCAGGGAAGACCAGGATTGGAAAGAATGTTGGACATTTGTGGTTTTGTTGATGAAGACTGGGCTGGAGATCTGGACCAAAGAAGATCTACAAGTGGGTATGTGTTTAACCTATTTGGAGGCGCAGTCAGTTGGATGAGTAAAATACAGTCTGCAATGGCTCTTTCGACTACAAAGGCAGAATACATAGCAGCCACTCATGCAAGTAAGGAATCAGTTTGGTTGCAGAGATTGTGTTCAAGTATGGAGTTGGTACAACAAGCTATAAGCATAGACTGTGATAGCCAAAGTGCAATTTTCTTGGCTAAGAACCCTGCTTACCATTCAAAGACAAAGCACATTGACGTTCAATATCACTTTTTTAGAGATATGGTTGAGGCTAAAAGGGTGTTACTGGTAAAGGTGGACACTTTGAAGAATGTTGCAGATGCATTGACAGTCTGTGAGCACTCAGAAGTTCTCTTGGTGTAGAGAAAAAATGGGTGTTGAAGAATTGGCCCAATGACTAAGCTCTCATGTGGTCCCCTGTGGAAAGAAAACAACAAGTGGGAGAATTTTGGGTATGTTTTATATTCTTTCCACGTTGTATGTTGCACCGGGCACAGTAGGGGGGTCACAAGGGAGGAGGCAACCCTCACTATTGGGGTCCGGGGCAGCACCCCGGCGAAAATTGTTTTGGTGTGTGGACCCACTAATAGGAGGACCCACCCATGTTTTGTACATGATTTTGCACATGGTTTTGGGGTACGATGGTTTTCGTCCCCTGGTATTTTGTAGATTCGATCAAGGGAACTACGGTTATGTTCTAATCCAGGGTTAAAGGATTGGGGTTTATGTATGCTTCGACATGTATATATATGTGTTGTAACACTAAAAGGAATATAATGAAAAATCAAGCTAGTCGTCCCAATTTGGGATCCAGGGGAAAATCTCTGTGTTTATCTATTTTATGTTTTATGCTCTCGCTATTGTTTATTTTCTGTTATAAGATTTTTGTGTAGATAATTTCTATTCAGGGTTAAAACCTACACTTTTAAATTTTTCGTTTAAGGTTAGACATTGAAAATTTCAAAAAAAAAAATTGGTCGCTACCGAAATTTTTGGTAATGCCTATTTTACCCTTTTCGGATAGTCTGTTATATTCCTATTTCCATCTATTTTTCTTTTATTCCAATGCTACCAGAAATTCTGGTAAATTCCCATGTTTTTTTAAAATAAAAACAAAAAGTGCACCGCTTTGTGTCAAGCCACATGTTTTAGTTTAAAATACGTTTTAAATAATTTCATTATGCTTTAAACCACGCAATAGGATATATTTGTGGTCACTCACTTTAATTTAAGTCATGGTATACATGTAGAGTCTAGGTGTCAATCCGCAATAACCAAAGCCAACCGTTGATCATGTCTTGTCTGTCAGCCAAGTTGGTCTAGTTTCATGTCAAGGTACATGATTTTTGAAAGGAAAGATCGTGGATCTGCAGGTTTAATGTAATGACCGCTTAGATGGTTACACATATACACTGCCCTAAAATTAGGCCAATAAGCCAGCATGAAGTGGAGATGAATTCCAATCATAGATCCGCTTGTTTCAAGCCACATGTAGCATGCTATCCAAAGTTACATAGCCCATTGAAGACCATGATGGCTATCACATGGTTCATAGATCTTCAACTCACATGGTTCATAGATCTTCAAAGCAGGATTTGTCCAAGGTGAAGTGTTTTCACTGTCACGAACATGGGCATTTCGCCACTAACTGCCCACAAAAGAAGAAGAACAAGAAGGCTACTGGAGCTGCAGTGGGTGAGGCCTTAGCCTTGCAATTTGAACTTGATTTCTCTTTGATCACATGCTTGGTTTCAAGCGTAATGGGATCATTGTGGTATCTTGATAGTGGTGCATCTTTCCATATGACGAGAGACAAGGAGTTGTTTAGTGATCTCGAGGAGAAGGACCTCCAAATGCATATAGAGATGGGCGACGATGGTCGATATAGTGCAATGGCATTGGGACCATTACCTTTGAGAGGGATTCAAGTAATCCATTTCTCTTGAAAGAAGTTATGCAGGTTCCAGGTCTGAAGAAGAACTTGGTCTCGGTCACATTTTTGGAAGACAAAGGTTATGATGTTGTTTTTACTGAGGGAAAAGCCTTCCTTCGACATAAAAAAATGGGTCAAACCAAGAATATAGGGATTTGAGTCAAGAATCTCTACAAGCTGGAGGTAGATGGCTGCACTGCAATGGTGGGCAAAGCAGAAGAAGTGGTGAGCTAGGATGAGGGTGAATTATGGCACAGGATATTGGGCCATCTTCACCATGGCGCTTTGAAGATTTTGAAGAAGATATCTATTGGACTTCCCAAGGGTACTCTTGCATAGTCATATCAGTGCAAGGGATGTACTATGGGTAAGTTTGTGAAGACCACCTTTCATGAGAAGGAGAACCGTGCTTTGGTGATCCTGGAGAGAATTCACACAGATGTGTGTGTACCTTTCTCGATTGCTTCAACAACAAAACACAAGCGTTATGTTATATTTTTTAATGACTATTCTCGTAGATGCTGAATCTTCTCCATGCAGAAGAAGAGCAAAAAATTCTCAAAGTTCTGTGAGTTGAAATCATTGGTGGAGAAGGATTCGGGGAAGCAAGTGAAAGCTTTACAGAGTGATAATGGTGGTTAATATATCTCGAACGAATTCAAAGACTTTTGTAGCAAAGAAGGAATTTGAAGATAACTCATAGCGCCTCATAACCCACAGCAGAATGGGGTCGTGGAGAGGAATAACAGAACGATTGTGGGTGTTGCATGAGCTATGCAGCATGACCAGGGCCTACCGATGCACTTGTGGGCGGAAGCATGCAACACTGTTGTTTATGTGCAAAAGCGTTGTCCTCATAGAGTACTTGGCATGAGTACACATGAAGAAGCTTTTACTGGTAAGAAGCCCGATATTTCTAATTGAAATATTTTTGGCTCATCTATTTATATTCACGTGAAAAAGGACACTAGGAAGAAGCTGGAGCCGACTGCAGAAGTTGGGATATTTGTGGGGTATAGAGAAACACCCCATAATTATCATGTGTATTTGCCAAATAGTCAAATGACTGTGGTGCGACGGGATATAAAATTCAATGAGGTGAAAGCCATGAAGTTGTCGCTTGAGAGGGAGCTACAATTGCATGCAGCGGAGGAGCTACTTGTTCGCAAAGATGAACCTCTATATGTGGATTAACCACAAGAGGAGATTCATGGAGTGGATGAGTCCACTCATGTAGAACCAAACATCAGACAAGGTAGAAAGCATACCACAGAAGCTGAGAGACTGAAGCTTGATGCGACATAGAATGTAGGAGTCCCTACATCACAGCACAAACAGAGACAGTCACTTGACTAATTTACTAGATATATGGCTCTCATGAGCAAGTGTATCATGAGAGAGCCATCTTCTTTTGAAGAAGTAGTGCATGAGCCCACATGGGTAGATGCCATGGTGGAGGAGTATGACTCCATTGTCAGAAATAGTGCTTGGATATTGTTCCAAGGTTGGTGGGTAAATCAGTTGTAGGATCAAGACGGATCTACAAGGTAAAGCAAGATGTTGATGGGAGTGTTGAGAAGTATAAGGTGATATTTGTTGCCAGGGGCTTCTCACAGATTGAGGGGATTAATTATGAAGAAACCTTTGCACCTGTCGCACGGTAAAATTCCATAAGGACCATCCTTGCTCTCTCAGTGCATATGGGTTGGGACATTCATCAGATGGATATGAAGACTGTGTTCCTTAATGGGATCATTGAGGAAGAGGTGTACATTGATCAGCCTGAAGGATTTGAGATCTTCAACAGCGAGTCGCATGTGTGTAGACTCAAAAGAGCACTGTATGGGTTGAAACAAGCACCTCGTGCGTGGTACACTCGGATCGACAGCTATTTCATCGGACTTGGCTTCACCAAGAGTGAGGTGGATGCAAACCTATACCAAATTTTGGTGGAGGGTAAAATTTTAATCATTGTTCTGTATGTTGATGATTTAATGCTAACGGGTGATGAGAAGTTGATACACTCACGCAAGGTAGATCTTGCAAAGGAGTTTGAGATGAAGGATTTGGGCCTCCTTCATTATTTCCTTATATTTAAAATATGGCAGTGGGATGGTGAACTGTTTGTGTCTCAAGGAAAGTATGCTCGGGAGATACTGGATAGGTTTCACATGCAAGGATGCAAGCCTATCGACACTCCTCTTCCAGGAAATTGGAGGAAAGAGGATGCTACATTGACAGAGGTAGTGGATTCCACTGTTTATAGACAATTGGTGGGTTTTGCTCATGTATTTAGTTAATACAAGACCGGACATATGCTATGTGGTGAACCGGATTTCACAAGTGATGGTTAAATCTACCAAGCTCTTTTACAAGGCAGGAAAGCATGTCCCGAGGTATCTCAAGGGCACATCCGAGTATGGCTTAAGGTACAGACAGATGGATGAGGCGAAGTTGCATGGCTTTATCGATGAAGATTGGGCAGGGCAGCCCAACAGAGAGAAAGAGCACATCATGAGGGATTTTTCAGTATCGGATCTACAACAGTTTTCTTGGTACAACGGAAAAAACAAATATCCAGTGGCACTCGGGCTCGGTGGAAGTAGAATACATGGCAGTAAGTCAAGTCGCATGTGAGGCTATCCGGATGAGGAAGATCTTGGTCGGTTTGTTCAATTCACATTTATATCTCGTCAGTGATACATTGTGATAATCATAGTTGCATTAAACTCTCGATTAATCATGTGTTTCATGATAGATTTAAACATATTGATATTCGGTATCATCATATTAGGTATTGTGTGCAACGGAAGATCATGTTGCTTCAAATGAAATTCCCTACGAAGATCAAGATGTATATATTTTCGACGAAGGTGCTCACCAGAGAAAATTTGAATACCATAGAGGCGAGGGATAATCCCTATCTTTGTTGAGAGGGAGTGTTGAGATTCAACAAGATGATGGAGCTTACTAAAAATCAGTCGCCTTTCACTAAGTGGGCCCGTAGGCTATTTTTAGGTGCAAGTCTATTTTTAGACATGGTGATCATATTTCGAAGTTGCGGGATGCTATTTGTAGATGGTTGGTCAAGTTGGAAAAAATAGATGAAATTCTATTTTTTGGAATTTTGGGCGAAGTCTATTTATAGATCGTCGATCTAAAAAATAGATGCATGTTGATTATTATTAGCCCTTAATAATAATCGGATAATAAACATCAACTTATTCTCTTGGAGCACTTTATTTCAAAGTATACGTGTTTGGAAAATTAGTGGGTCGAAGGAATTACAAAATTCCTAGGGTTTACTCGGTGGTTCATGCATGGAGGACTCGGTTAGAACTGAAGTGGAAAAGTTATGACAGAGTTGGAAGAGTAGTTCATGGAGTTTGTTTATTCAGTTTAACTCGGTTATTGGAGTTAAACTCGGTTGAGCTAGTTGTATCTAGTCTAACCGAATGATACACTAGTGAGAGTGGAGTGAATTAATTAGTTAATTAATTGAAAAATAATAACTCATTAATCAATTGAACAAATACATCAGTTAACTACAAAGTGCATGTCGGTTTCCAGTGGAGACCCGGTGGAGAGGTAGGTGAAAGGGTGAGATGGACTATCTGTTGTGACCATAGTGATGCATTGATTGCACCACACAAACATTGGAGTTTGCCAATGAGGATTGCGCATTCAAGGCAAGTGTAATTCGAATTCATTCGGAGATATTCCTCAACGAGGGATTGTTTGTGCAAATGGAGGCGAGGGTTATCGTGAAGGCGAAAATCGGTGCATGGATTTGTAGATTTCTTCATGTTAGTGTGTGACGATTGATTGTACTGAGAGATTGATGTGCTAGGCTTTGTATGAGATTGTTACATGATCTCTATGATACATAATATATGATAGTTGGGGTTTTCGACTTCGTGCTTTCCCGTTAAACAACTATGTTACGTGTGATTGTTTTTTTTATTGCTTCATGTGTTTGCAATTGAGTTTATAATTTTCGCAAAAGATTAACAATGGAAGGATTATGTATTTAGCAAGAAGATAAATATTGTTAGATCGAGGAGAATCTAGATATATAATGCATATGTTATATAATTTCTATATATAAGGCACTCAACATCAAAAGCATACACACTCTTCTAAATCCATTGGAAAAAATTATAGTTATGTGGAAGTTTTTGTGTTATTATTATGGTTTTATAAATATGTATGTTGAAATAAATAAATTAATTAAAAAAGCATAGTTTTTTAAATTAATTAAGATCTATATTTTATTTCTATGAGTCAATATACTCATCCTTATCTCATTGTAGGGTTAGATTTCCATGCTCATGTGATTTCGTGCAAGACATTCTTTGGAAGATTACAATTTTTCAAATAGAGTCATCTTAGACTCTCACTTTTAGGAATGTATTCATAATGTTCTCAATGTGCTCTCCCAAAAATATCTTCCTTCAAGACATTCTCTATTTTTTTTGTTTGAGAGATATTTAACCCTTACTCAATGTAAGCTTCAAGGAAAAAAAAAGAAGAAAAAAAGTCAATTTTTACCAACAAATTGACATTATTGACAAACTAATTACAAAAAAAAACATTAAATATAAAAAATTAAATCAATAATAGATTACAAAGAAAATGATCCAAAAAATCTATCAATGCAAATATTTGTTAGCTTGATATTAACTCTTACATTATTGACAAATTAATTACAAACAAAACTGAAAATGTAATACTTACATCAATAATAGATTACAAAGAAAATGATCTAAAAAGACTATCAATGCAAATATTTGTTAAAGCTTGATAATAGCTCTTAAATTATTGATGAATTAATTACAAACAAAACTTTAAATATAAAAATTACATCAATACTAGATTACAAAGAAAAGGATCTAAAATCCTATCAATGCAAATATTTGTTAGCTTAACATTAACTCTTACAAGTATCTCGTTTTACTTAGAAAAAATTTACTAAATTGACTAGGGTATGTATAAAACCACTCATTTGTCCATTTGAAAAGACATAAGGAGGAAGAATATTTTTGATTCTCTAGTTATGTTTAAAGAGAAATTCTTCCTCTACTAATAAAATTAACATCTCTAATAAAAATAATGTTAATAACCTCTTTTTGCTACCAATAAAAATATTTGATTCTCATTATTTTATATATAAAAAAATTAACTATTTTCAAAATATATATATATATAACATAAATTACAAATAGATATACATATTCCACTCACTAGGCATAATGGTACGACCATTTGCACTATTAATATTGAATATTAAATATATTGAAATCAATAACTCTCGCCCAAACACTCAAATATTAAATATATTGAAATCAATAACTCTCACCCAATCACTCAAATGTCAAGAAAAAACTACACGTAGATATAAAAATGGAAAGTTATGAACCAGGGATTGAACTGTAATATAAAATAGTAATACCGATTTGATTTAAAAGATAAATACGACAAGTTTTAAAAAAATATAGTAAATTATAAAATAGTAACACTGATTACAATGATGTATAATGAAGGTTAATTATAAAATCGGTTTAATTAATAGTAATTGAAAGATTGGTTAAATCTAAATTTGAACACAACGGTCCAAAAAAAAGCAATCAGAATATCATAAATTATAAAATAATAATACAGATTTAAAATATATTATAATAAAGATTAATTAAAAGATTGGTTTAACTAATGGTATAATGAAGGGTAATTAAAAGATTGGTTTAATGGATAGTAATTAAAAGATTGGTTAAATCTAAATTTAAACACAACGGTCCAAAAAAATCAAGCATAAAAGTCAGGATTACCCTAGTCATTATTTACTCAAGCGCATGATGTATGAAGATTGAGAGGGATCGCTGGTTGTGATGAATGAAGAGAGCAAATTCAGGAACGAGGAAGAGGTGATCGAAATTTTTGCAGTCTGAAAACAACAGGCCGCCATCCAGTGGATTATTCATGGACAGGGTAATTTTATGTTCTCTTTAATTTGTTTGTCTATATGTTTTGTTTAATTAATTATCACATAAAAATTTGTCTCTGTTTATTCAATTGGTTAACAAGGGAAAGGCAGTAGGCAATTTGAGTAATTTGTGTGTTGAAATAATTTTACAGAGACATTTGTGTAATCTCACAGATTGTTTTCTCTATTCAATCTACAGGTTAAACGCTGCAGGGTGTTCTTTCTTCTCTCAAGCACTCCTATGTAAAGTCGTGTGTCTTATGGAGCGCTCCATAAAGTAGTGTGTCGTGGTGTTGCATGCATCAATGTGTGTAGTGTTGTGTTATGTCTACATGTGTAGCGTGTTTGTTTTGTGTGCTTGTGTATTTGTGTGTCTGTGGATTGAGAGAGAAAGTCATGGCTGAGGAGAATATGCCAACTGGATCAACAAATCAAGAAATAATGCTTTGAGAGTGAGTTGGTATTTTCTTGAATTATTTTAAATTTATTCTCGACCTTTTTGTATAGTTCCTTTTCTAATGAGTTGGATTTTTTTATGTACAGGAGCTGGAGTAGTGTTTAGAGTGCTTTTGCAGCAAAGAATGGGGAGTTTCCAGCTCTTTTTCAACGAGAGTTTCAATAGCAAATGAAATATTCCTAAAAAGCAAGGTTAGTATTATTTGTGAATGGCATTCCTTTTCTCATTTCATGCCTGGAGAATGGTTCTCTTAAACGGCCAAATGAAATATTCCTAAGAAGCAAGATTAGTATTATTTGTGAATGGCCTTCCTTTTTCTCATTTCATGGCTAGAGAATTGGTCTCTCAAACTACCAATTGAGCTGCTCCTTTTGTCATTTCATAGTTGCGTTGTTTTGTTACAGAATTAGTCTCTCCAAACCCTCAATTGAAATCGACCTTTTCTCAGTTCATAGCTGCCTTGTTTGTTACAGCACTAGTTGCATAACCAGATGAAGCCAGAGTTGCTTAAATAGTACCACTAATTTACTTAACACAAATTGTAGCTTCTCTGTGGGTAGCATAGTTCAGTCAGTTGATAGGCACCGCCAAAAACCTGACACATAAATTGCACATAGTAGCTCAATTCTTCTTGTCTTGGGATTCCCGCTGTGATGCTTAGTGGAAGGCAATTGCTCAATTCTTGTTGTGTTGGGCAGATGTGAATTCATTCATAATAATTGTCAACCATAGATATTACATTCAGTTCTAAATTTTTAGTTTCGAAGTTGAAAGCCCACATTGTTGAGTTATGGGATGAACCCTTTAGTATTGCGCAGTAGCTGTCGTTGTCCCAAAAACATCTAGGTGGGAAATGTGGTGAAGATGAGATAAAACAGGTTTCACGTTTTCCTCTCTGCTATTAATCAAAGATAAACATTACGTAGGTTATGATATGAACAGTCTTGGGGATGTGCATCTTCCGGATATTTAATTAGGACAGAGGTAATCGTGGGAAATCGGAATGTTATGATGATGAGATCAAACAATTATTTAATTTATTTAAAAAATAACATTAACTTCAAAACATTAAAATAGTTTTTTACTAATATTTAAATAATATTTTTATTAGTTTTAAAACCTATAAATATACCAACTTAATAAAATTATGAAACAATAATATACCAATTGGGTAGCAAAATTTATTTTTCAAAAAAATTTAATTTAATAAAATTCAATATATTTTATGTTACATTTAATTTCTTAATTTAAATTTATTTTTTTTAATTATTTGTTTGTTTAATTTCATATATATCCCATTTTTAATTTTTAGTTAATTTTTATTTATTTTTTAATTTTTATTTCTAAAAGTATTGTTTTATTTTTTAATTTATTTTTATTTTATTATTTTAATATTTAATAAATATAATACTTTTTCAATTTTATATTTTTATCTTAATATTTATTGTATTTTTTTAATTCAATAAAATTATATATATATAATTAATTTTATTTTCATATTTTAAATTTAATTTAGTTTTTTTTAATATGTTTTTTTTTTAATTTTATATTTTAACTTTATTTTCTTTTTATTTAATACTTTTATTTTATTAATTTAAATAACGTTTTTTATTTTTATTTTAATTTAATTTTTTTAATTTATTAAAAATTAATATAAATTTTTAAATTTAATTTTTTATTTATTTTAAAGTTTAATGTTGTTAATTTTTTATAAATTTTTTTATTTTATTTTTAAATTTAATTTGTATATTTTAAATTTATTTTTATCTCAAATTTATTTGTATTTTTAATTTTAATATTTTTATATGGTCGAAATTTTTAATATGTTTTTTAAATTTTAATTTTGAAAAATGTTTTTTATTTTTTATTTATTTTTTCTTTACTGAATAATTTTTAATATATAAAATACATATATATATATATATATATATACATATATATATATAAAATAATGAATTTTGTCAATTATTTTAAAAAGCTTTTTTTCATTTTTTTATTATTTTTAATTGAAATTTTCAATATTCTAAAAATTTTTGTTTGAAAATTTTCCATTTTCATGGTGTTTTTGCACGACAAATGGCATTTACTTTCATTTTTAAAAAAATGTTGAAAATTTACGAAAAAAAATTGTTATTCTAGAATCACAACTTTTCGTTTTTCGGGGTTGTTTTCTTGTGATTTTTAATGTTTTTTTTGTTTGAGTTCTCCTTTAGAGGTAAGTTTTGCTT
This sequence comes from Pinus albicaulis, assembly GCA_034641835.2. NCBI lineage: Eukaryota > Viridiplantae > Streptophyta > Pinopsida > Pinales > Pinaceae > Pinus > Pinus albicaulis. Next base: position 951,615,180 of record CM076581.1, on the reverse strand, counting down.
TTGATCGGTAACTATGTTTATATTTCAAAGTAGAGATGTTGCTTAACATAATGTCTAAATATATAAATCAATAAAATTAAAAATTAAATGAAAAAGACTAATATAATATAGCGGAAACATTTTAACTGAGTAAAAATAAAATAAAAAATGGAAATTGAAAATAACACAATAGAAATAAAATTTTAAAATGTAAAAGAATAGTAAAAATATGGTATTGATAACCAATTCATGTGGAATATATAGCTATTTAAAGTGTGAAATTAAACCATCCTAGATCCATCTTAACTTTCGAACCACAAAGCATGGAGAGATCAATCTCTTTAACTCTAAAAGAGGTTTGCATCTCAAGGGATTTGATGCATATCAAAGATCGATGGATCCGAGTCTTTAAGATAATATATATATATATATATATAACCCACACCGAGGAGTTTTAATGCATTAACATACAAAAGCGTGTCGAACACTTATTTCTATTGTATATTAAATTTTTTATCAATGTGGGTTATCTCAAAAAGTATGCATAATGGGTACTCATTGGATGTGAAATTCAATTTCGGCATCCAACGAGTGTCTACAACCGAAATTTGAGTAAACCTATAAGGAGATAAACACACACTTTTTCCTCCAAAATATTTACATGTACCTATTTTTGAATTTAAAAGATTTTTGATTCGTTTACATATTATGACATATAAATTACGTGAAAATTTCATGGGAACTTTTAGGGTGAAATTTCCTCTGATTGAAAAAGTTAATGATTGTTATGGTTGAGGTAAAATGAATATTAATAATTGTGCCTATTGGAGTAATGAACTTTAAGATTTAAGGTTTTTAAATTATTAAATATATTTCGTATTATAATTACTATTGTGAGAAATATTGAGAGAAATGAATGAGGATTTTTTTTCAATTGTTTTATTATGCTAGTTAAATTTTATGAGAAGATAAGATGTAAAATTTATTATTATTAATAAAAAAATGATATAAAAAATACATTTATTAATAAAAAATAGTGAGGACTCTAATCCTCCGCAACAATTCAACTCCAACCAATACAACAACATTCTAGCTTCTTCAACCAACACTTAATCCTCAAATATCAATCTCGATTCCAACCTAGTCTCAAAGAGGCTCCAACATCTTATGAAGTACTCCAATCCTCAAATATCAATCTCGGTTCCAACCTAGTCTCAAATAGGCTCCAACCACTTATGAGGACTCCAATCCTAAGAAATCAATCCAAGCTCTAACCTAGTCTCAACAAGGCTCCAACCTCTTATAAGGAATCCAATCCTCAAAAATCAATATAGGCACAACCCTATTTTCTTACAAGGATCTTCAAATTCATTTCAACAAATATTTGCAAAAGGCTTTTCTAAGATCTCCAACAACTGCTTGAAAAAGTATTCAACATGTGCTCCAAGTTTATCTTAAGAGGTTGCTTCATAATGTTTCTAATGTTTTCTTCGAGGTAAGATCCAAAATTATTTACAAGTTATACACAAAAATTTCTCTAAAGACTACTACAACAAGACTACTAATTGCTTCAAGCATTACTTCAAGTATGTGTTCAACAATGTTTTAAATATGTTTTCAATAATTTTCCAATTATGTCTTCAACAAAGCTCCAAATATGTCTTCAACAATGTCTAAAATATGTATTTAATGTTATTTAGAGTTTTTTTCAATAATGTTCTAAATATGTCTTCAAATATAATCAAGAATGCTTTAAGAGAGTGCTTCAAAGATATTCAAAAGGATACTCCAACAAGGGGCTTCAAGTCTCCGCTTCAATATGTCCTCCAAAAGGTCACTTCAAATTTGCTCCAACTATGCTTCATAGTTGCTACAAAAGTCTTTAGAACTGCTCCAAAGAGTACCAAGAATGTGTTCAAAATGACTTCTTTAAAGATCTCCAAATGAAAGGTTAACGTATGCACAGAGCTCTGTCCAAAAGCGGGTTCAATAATGTCTCATTGTCTACCTTGAGAAGTCACAAAAGTCTATGTCAAATCCTTCAAATCACCTCTTTTTCAGCCTCGTTATTTCACTTACTTATCATTAAATCTTCTCTTAAAATCTTAACCAATCTTCCTTAGTACAACCTTGTAATGCACATGCTCCTAATCATCACCTAAACACCAATTAAAAACATGTGGTTATTATTACTAACCAAGATCCAAGGTGCCATTATGGAGATGGGGTCTAAAAAATTTTAATCTTTCCAACTCAGCTTAAAAACCTAAAATAAGCATAAATGTTTGCATTCACCTCATCACGATGATTCCGATGATATAAAAATTTACCCTAATCCGACCCTCTAGAGCAAAATTTATGACCCTTTGCATTTACGACAAGTCGAGGGTGTCACGTCATCGTCTCTACCATGTGGAACCCACATGGATAACCTCCCAGTGCCATGTGGTGACTTGTTAAAGGTTTTCGACCCACTCACTGCATGCCCGACCATCTTATCGGACTCTCGATGCCACTACTCTAGCTAAAACTCGCAGACTTTGCTACACCGAGAAGAACTCTCGAGCGTTACACCAACTATAACTTTTGGCACCCCTTCATCTTTTCCTTTGGGGTGGACCTTCCGACGTTAAGCTTTTTTTCAACTCTAGCTAATTCTCTTGGCCTTTGTTCCCTAGCTATAACTCTGATGTGTCTTTTTTCGTCTCTTCTCTAGTGGAATTTCTAGGCTCATGCCTCCTTTACCCCAACTATAATTCGTGGTTTAGTTTCCTTGACAATAAGTCTCATTTTTTCTCCTTTATTGTTTCCTCGAGGGTGGAACTTTCGGGGTCAAGCTTCCCCTTATCCGTAGCTAAAACTCCCGACTCCGTTACCCTAGAGATAACTTCTGGTGCGCCTTTATCTTTTCCTCGGGTGGACCTTCTTGGGACAAGACCTTTCGAGCTGACGTCATCCCGAGCCCCCTTCGATCGTTGATTTCTCTCGCTTGATCTCATCGACCATTACACGAGCTTCATGCTCGCTCATACGTCACGCTACCATATGGATAGAGAATTGACCTTCAAGCCCATATTCCCATAACCAGGCAAGTCTCGCCATAATCACGAATAAGGCTTACAGTGGTTAAAATAGTGGTGATATGCTCATGCTTGAATCTAGTGGTTTTCATAAGGGATTATCTCCCACTCGCATAAAAATGCCCTTTTCCAATGAAATTCGTCACGTCTAGACTATGGTGGTTCTAGAAACATGCGGATGTGCACAAGAATTCAACCACAGCCATTAAGGCTTCAAAATTGACGAGAGCATAACAAGGATGCATCTTTGTATGGATTACAAAGTTTTAAGTCAATTCATTCAAACTCATAAGGACGTACCTCACACAACACAACATAATTTTTTTTTAGATTGAGCCCTAAATAAAATGGATGTATAGTCCTGACACCAGGGTATGGAACACCAAATACTTTGAAGAAGAGCCTCACATAGAACACCAGATCAATAAGAAATGAAGAAGAGGAAATCCTCCATGGTACCATGCTCGAACAAAGCTACACAACACAATATGTAAAACAATAGAGTCATCATATTACAAATAAGAAGAATAATTATCATACTAAATTAGTTTACACTTAGTCTTCATCCTTACACGTTGTCACAACGCCCTTAAAACAAGGACTAGGCATATTTGCAAATCCTGTAAGTATGAATTACAAAACCATATTTGATGTATTACTAAAATAATTTTAACCATAAATACAAGACTCAATCATTAATGTAGAGAATACATTAGAAACACTTATATTATGAATATTTTTTAAGTAACTGATATCAGGACTACAACTCTCCACCCAACCATAGACAACTGCAGCCAAGTCTTACTTGGAACTTTCACCCCCGAGCTAGATTACAAAGCTTGAGGTGGGGTGATTTTTATTATTTGAACCAATCAAATAGCTTTCTTTCCAAAAAATAGGCGTTGATGTTGTTCAGTATAGCTTAGAGTTCCTCTTGCTGATCTCTACTCGAATGCTCAATAAATTCAAGATTAAGTGAAAAAAACAAATTATAAAGAACTCCTCTTATCCTTTAGTGAATTCCTAGAGAAACTTCCCTTAATCATTATTTGTAATCAATAAATACTATTTAGACATTCTAGACATTGTTTACATTTATATTTTAAAAATTATTAATGAGGTAACTTGTAAAATCTTTATTTTCCCATCATTGACTTTTTTATAAATTAACTAACTAAAAACACATAGATAATTGTATCCTAGCTAAAAAGATTGATTTAAATTAAATTAACTAACTAAAAAACACATGGGTAACTGTGTCCTAGCTAAAAAGATTGATTTAGGTGGTGAGGTCTTGAGATAATAGTGTTTATCTTTCTCTTAGCTTTGTTGGTTGGCTTGTCTCTTTGAAAGACGGGTTCAACGAGCAAGCAATAAAGGCTCTACTGGTTTCCACCCCGAGCTCACCCCATAGTCAACCGATGGGGTTGCGACGAGGGGTCTTCATGCTCTAGATCCAGCTTATAATGCGTCGAAAAAGTTACGGCCCTCCATTAACTAGTCACAGAATTAGGGGTTTTTTTTGCATAGAACTGAGGCTTTTTTTTGCAGAACCGAGCCCATATGCCTTCCCTCATATGGTTTTTTGAGTAGCCGAAAATCCCTTAAGAACCATTATTTTTTAACTATGATGATAGTATAACAAATTTATAAACAACTTAAAAGATAAAGTTCAAGTGAATTATTATAATTATTATTTTTTAATTTATGATAATAAAAAATAAATTAAAAACAAATTAACAAATAATTTGATCTGAAAACTCACTATAAAATCCAGATAAGGAGCATTATTATTATTATAATTATTATGTTTTAACTATTATTATATTAATTTATTTTAATAGGGATTTTACTCGGCATGTTCCATGTGGCTTTGGCAGATGGTTATATCATTTTATTTTCCATATATATGCCTTTATATATGATGGTTATATCACTTTATTTAGGAGTCGTCTAACGAGCTGGAGGAATTGCCCGGACGGTCAAAATTGGCTGGAATCTGGGCCAAAAAAATTTAAAAACAGTGTTTGAATCCTGATTTTGACATTGGAAATGGATTCAGCACCATCAAAAACCTGTAGGACACCCAAAATATTAAACTTTGATAGTTATAACATGGATTTAGAAAAATTCCTGCCAGATTTTCTGAAAATCTTATCGGAATTTTCATGATTTTCAGGGCGATTCCTCTGGCTAATTAGACTACGGCTTTTATATATATGGTATATATGGAAATTTCACCAAAATGAAAAACATTTCTTCACTGTTAAATATGAAAATTCACCCACACGTATGGAACACATTTCTTCACTGTTAAATATGAAAATTTACCCACACGAATGGAACACATTTCTTCACTGTTAAATTTCCTGCAAGCTAGACCAAATCTATTCTAGTCCTTGTTCTTTTGTCTGCTGTTTGTTTCTCCCAAACCTGTAGATTGAAATTGAAGTGCTTTCTGTTGAACTAGTTTGCAGTTGAAATTATTATCTCGCTGGATTATGTAATGGTCTCAATTTGAAATTGAAGTGCTTTCTGGTAAATGATGGTAGAACTAGTTTGCAGTTGAAACAAATTGAAGTGCTTTATGCTATGTGATGGTAGAACTAATTTGCAGTTGAAACCATTACCTCGCTGGATTAGGATTATGTGATGGTAAAACTAGTTTACAATTGAAACCATTCTGGATTATGTGATGGTTGAAACCATTACCTATCTGGATTATGTGATAGTCTCAATTCGATATCATGTTTTTCTTTGGGTATTGAAGTATTTTTTTAATGTGATTCTCTCAATTCGATGACATGTTTTGATTCCATGTTTTTCTTTGGGTATTGAAGTAATTTTTTTAGGCAAATGCATTGGGTATTGAAGTGTTTTTTTTTTGGCAAATGCATTCGACCAAATAATTATATATCCGGTAGGATGAGACCACTCAGATTTGAGTGTTGTTCTTTAAAATTCTGAAAAATATTAGACCACTCAGATTTGAGTGTCCTAATTATATATCCGGTAGGATGAGGCCACTCAAATTTGAATGTTGTTCTTTAAAATTCTGAAAAAGCTTAGACCACTCAGATTTGAGTGTCGTTCTTTAAAATTCTGAAAAATCTTTGAGATTTGAGTAATGTTCTTTAACATGAGCGCTGTAAGAACTTTGTTGGACTTTACCAATGTACACCAGTACTAGTAATTTGTACACTTCTTCAAATATCTTAGCATTTTATGTTTGCCAGGAGGAAAGTTTATGTTTTTATCTTAAAATAGATTGGAATGGAAGAAAGTTTATGTTTCTGATTCTGATTATCTTAAAATAGATGAGTTCATAATAGCAAAAATAAGATTGGAGTTAAATCCTTGCCAAAACCCAATACCCAATAAAAACATGAGCTAGCAAGTAAAATTAAAATGGATGGAATCTAAAATAACATTTCTCGTTACAAAAACGTATTTATCCATCTTTACATAAGAAGGTACATAGATTTATTTTTATGATAACAGAAGTCCAATGTATGGTGAAATCCAAAAGTGCTAAACAAATGATAAAAACAAAAACGCAAAATACTGGTTGACAAATCCCTGAGATTTTTGGTTACATACAATTAATTTGTTCGGTGTACAAGTTTTGGACTTTTTAACGCCAAAAAAGTTTGCTGGCTACTAGAAGCAATTATAAAACTCCCCCCTGGGTTGCCCTGGTGAGTGCGTCATGGTAAAAAGTTTGCTGGCAACTAGAAGCAATTATAAAACACGCCCCTTGGTTGCCCTGGTGAGTGCGTCATGTTACCAGTTCAAATGAACCCTTGAACTGAACTTATACAATTGCCAGTAAGTTCCAAAATTAGTAAACCCCAAAAGAGCAGGCACACAGCCGGGTTCCATAGCAGAAATATGTATAAAGGCCTCTTGGTCAAACAAAACTTTGCCATTTGATAAGGAAGTTGCCATTAACTTCGTTGTAAGCTGCATTTTGGGTCAGATAAGATCAGAATACTGAAGTTTCATGATGGATCCAGCTGTAATCTTGAAGTTTCATGAAATCATCAAATCCCTGCAATTCTCCAGAACCTACGACCAACAGAACCACCACCACAGATGATGGATGTGGATTGTCACAGGTGATATCTCTGCGACCCCGCAATTTTTTTATATGACATTCCAAACCAAACCACCACCACTGGCACACACTTCCCATCTCCAAAATCTGGCCGAAAATGGTATGAGCCACCGAAAGGGACAACAATGGGCGGCCACTGCAGGAATTGCTGGACCTAAATCCTCTGAGCAGGCCGACCCGCACGCTCCCTGATCCTCCAATTTTGCTGAGTTCCGGCAATCCCTGTTATGAATGCATTGAGCCTGATGCTCCAATTTTGCTGAGTTCCGGCAATCCCTGTGACGAATGGATTGAAATGGTGGCAGACAGGGGCGGTTTGAAAATAGCAAACACCGTGTGTTTATAGTTGATGGCTCCTCGCAGGATTGGATAGCGTACAAATTCCAGAAATTCTCCACCCGCAAGAATCGAACCTGCGTTTATCGTTTCCAGAAATTTGGATAGCGTACAAATTCCAGAAATTCTCCACCCGCAAGAATCGAACCTGCGTTTATCGTTTCCAGCAAGACGCGTACTCTTCAATGGCGTATCCACTTATAGGTTCTCTAATAGCTTATGTCTAATAGGTTATCTGATGACAGCTTATGCTCTGATAGGTTCTAGGAATATAGCGTATCAAATAATAGCTTATCATATGATAGTATATCAGATAATAGCTTATCAGATGATAGCGTATATGATGATAGCTTATGGAACTTATGCTTTGATAGGTTATCTGATTATAGCGTATCATATGATAGCTTATCCTTTAATGATAGCTTATCGGATGATGGCGTATATAATGATAGCTTATGCTTTGATAGCTTATCAGATGATAGCGTATCCTTTAATGATAGCTTATCCTCTGATAGCTTATCTTTTAACGATAGCGTATCTGATGATAGCTTATCTGCTGATAAGTTATTGAAGTAGCTTATCGGAAGATAGGTTATCGTGGATAGCTTATCAAGAGATATGTTCTCGCTAATAGGTTATCGGAGGATAAGTCATATAAGATAGCTTATGGCTGATAAGGTTATCCGAGATAGCTTCTTGGCTGATAGGTTATCAGAGGATAAGTTCTGTAGGATAGCTTATCGTGTATAGCTTATCCGCTGATAGCTTATAAAGTTATATCCAGATAAGTTCTTTTCAATACGCTCTCATCCGATAAGTTCTCGCTATACGCCAAAAAGGCACTGCATAATTTCTCGGCCCGCGGAAAACTACTTATCCGCTGAATAAGTCATGCACCGCCCAGGGTGGTCTTTGCAGAACACCATCGGCAGCCACGAATCTGCAGAGAAAAGGCCGAGTGCTGAAGCGTCCCAACTTCAGACATTGTTCCGACTTTGAAAAGAGCAGCTCCTCTGTCACTGACACTGCTGTTGCAATTGGCATCAATTTAAATTTAAATTTGAAACATGACAGACAGCAAAAGCCCTTCTTATCGAATATGTTCGTTGCTGGAGTTGACATGTCGCTTAATTTTCTGTATTTGTCATGCGCCCTCTGATGCACTGCAAATCCAGCCATGGTATGAAATCCCCGATACAAATTCCGCACTAACTCACTCTCCCGATCCCTTAATGCTTCCCAAATGCCACTTTGTTTTCATGAGGGCTGCGCTGTGTATCCATGGCAGACTGACCCATTCCTTGAGAACTGTTCACCGCAGAGCAGATTGGGTGGGGTCGTTTATAAAGAAGTCTTCACCGCAGGAGAGGACCTGATATTCACACGTGTCTTTTTAACAGATAAGGCACTAAACAGATGTCACCGATAGTTTGAGAGCTTAAAAACAAAATTACAAATAATTTGATCTGAAAAATCAATATAAGGAGAATTATTATAATTATTATTTTTTTTAGCTATGATGATAAAACAAAAAAACAAATTTAAAAAATGGATAGTTTATAAATTTTTTGATTTAATATTAATTTATTTAAATAGAGATTTTACTCTGTATGCTCCATCTGGGTTTTTGGCTGTGGCTCTGGTTATATCATTTTATTTTCCATATATATATATGGAAAATTCACAAGTGAATTGAACATGAAAACTCGTCTGCACAAATGGAAAACAAAACATTTTAAGTAGTTTAAATTTCAAAAAATCCTCACACAAACTTCTATCTACAAAATGCTCCATCTGGGCTGTGGTTCTATATATGATGGTTATATCATTTTATTTTCCATATATACGTATATATAGAAAATTCATCAAGATGAATTGAACATGAAAATTCACCCACACCAATGGAACACATTTAGGTAGTTTAAATTTCAAAAAACCCTCACACAAACTTTTATGGATATGATAAAGGAAACAAAGATTTTTGCATAGGAGCTTAGGCATGAGTAGTGAACACTATAAAAAAAGTAGTCTATAAAATATCAATGATGATGAATGAGAAACTACACAATAAAGGAGTAAATAGTCTATAAAATATAAATGATGATGGATGAAAAAATGTACAATAAACTAGTGTTTGATGACGTTGTTATTAGGAAAAGAGTGGAATAACAAGAGGAGTATTTGAATATCACAACACAAGAGACAAAGAGACTTTGAGAAGATTTGAAAATATCAATGATGATGAATGAGAAACTACACAATAAAGGAGTAAATAATCTATAAAATATCAATGATGATGGATGAAAAAATGTACAATAAACTAGTGTTTGATGACGTTGTTCTTAGGAAAAGAGTGGAATAACAAGAGGAGTGTTTGAATATCACAAAACAAGAGACAAAGAGACTTTGAGAAGATTTGATGTAGGTGCTATTAGGGGAAGAGTGGAAGAACAACAAGAGCACTTCAAAGTGAGACGCAATGGTCAGAGTTACTTGACGAAAAGTGGTTGCTCTGTGAATGGAACTGTCAAAATGAATGTCACACCCCACCCAGAAACTTCATCCAAAGCTTCTAACCACCATTCATATTTGGGTATTTCATCCAAAGCTTCTAACCACCTTTCGTATTTGGGTATTCCTAGCCAATGTGTTATTTAATAGTTGTTCAACTTTCTCCTTCAAACTCAACCGTGATGTTAGAAGCTCGATATCCATGTCAAAGGAATGAATTTATTTATTATTACAATTAGGTTTAATTTAAGTTGGGGTCAATGTCTTTATGCTCAATTTTCTCCTTCAAACTCAATCGTGATGTTAGAAGCTCGATATCCATGTCAAAGGAATGAATTTTTTTTTTTTACAATTAGGTTTAATTTAAGTTGGTGTCAATGTCATTATGTTGGATGGAAAAAGAATATTTTCTTGGTGGAATCTTATCATCAATGAAATCTTATTATCAATGCAACATTCTAACTGCAAGAGCTTCATCTTACTCCGTTATTTTAATACTTGCCATTGTTCCTCATTGATAGCATAGGAATTTTAAAAGTGCTTAATTTATACAAGGATTTGTAATCAAGAGTAATCGACAACTGGGCTGGTTTCATAACTATAAGTGCCTAACTTATATGCCCCTTACACAAATATAGGTAAATTGGGGGATTTGAACCTCGAATCAAGGGGTTGCCAGGTGTATATTTGAACCTAGAATTAAGGGCATTCCAATATGGGACTTGATCTTAGAATCAAGGTCATTGCCATGTAAGGATTTGAAATCAAGGCAATTGCAATGTGATTTTATCAATCTTCTCAATCCATTATTATCCTTCACATTGTTCAATAAAAATAAAATAAGGCTTGAGTTGGATGTTAATAAATTGATTAAAGGCAATTGCAATGTGATTTTATCAATCTTCTCACTCCATTATTATCCTTCGCATTGTTCAATAAAAATAAAATAAAGTTCGAGTTGGACGTTAATAAATTGATTAAATGTGACTTTATCAACTTTGTTTATGGCTAAAACCATCATTGACTTGAATGGGAATCTATTATATTATCATAGTTCACACTGTTCAATCAAAATAAAATAATTTGTCCATAGTCAGATATTAATGTTAGCAAAGTGTTGTCATTGATGTCAAAGAGTATTAGATGTTAATGTTAGCAAAGTGTTGTCATTGATGTCAAAGAGTATTGTCATTAATATCAAAGTTGGTTAGTGATTGTTAAGTCCTTGCTATTTGTTGGTGTTATTGGTGTTAAATAAGAGTGTTGAGCATGTCCCCAGTTGCAATTAAGTGTGGAGTCTTAGTCAAATCTAGAAGCAAAGGTCAAAGTATAGGGGTTCTTGTTGTATTTATAGTTTTGAGTCTTAGTCAAATCCAGAAGCAAAGGTCAAAGTATAGGGGTTCTCGTTGTGTTTATAGTTTCGAGTTTTAGTCAAATGCAAAAGCAAAGGTCAAAGTATAGGGGTTCTCGTTGCATTTATAGTTTCTATTGATGCATCATTGAAGTGTTAAGGTCAAAGAAAAGGGGTTCTCGTTGTGTTTATAGTTTCGAGTCTTAGTCAAATGCAGAAGCAAAGGTCAAAGTATAGGGGTTCTTATTCTATTTATAATTTCTATTGATGCATCATTGAAGTGTAAATCACCAATAGAGACCATCATATCAAATAATATACACAGCAACGAAAAAAAACAACAAAAAAGGTATTGGGCAAATATATTTCTTATAGTATGGTTTACAACCCACCCACAAAACAACTACAACTACACAATGAACCCCGTGTGATAAATTATGATTTTGCATTATTGAAGTTTAAATCACCAATAGATACCATCATATCAAATACTATACACTGCAACAAATACTATACACAACAACAACAACAACAAAAGGTATTGGGCAAATATATTTCTTAAAATAATATGATTTACAACCCACCCACAAAACAACTACACATTAAACCCTGTATGAATTGGTCTTTTATTAGTCTTTGCAACAGCAACAAATAGTATACACAACAACCAAAAAAACAAATACTACTATACACAACAACACAAAAAAAGGTAGTGGGCAAATATATTACCTTTTATGAATTGGTCTTTGCAAATATAATAATGTTAACCATAAAATTTAAAACATTAGATTATATTTTTTATTAAAGTTTTGAATTGGTCTTTGCAAATAAAATGATGTTAATGATGTTAACCATAAAATTTGAAACATTAGATTGTATTTTTTATTAAAGTTTGAATTGGTCTTTGCAAATAAAATGATGTTAATCATAAAATTTGAAACATTAGATTGTATTTTTATTAAAAACTTTATATTATTTCATCAGTATCTAAATTTGAAACATTTGATTGTATTTTTTATTAAAAACTTTATATTATTTTATCCGTATCTATTTAGTCTTTTGCAAATAAAATGATGTTAATCATAAAATGTGAAACAGATTGTATTTTTTATTTAAAAACTTAAAATGTGAAACAGATTGTATTTTTTATTTAAAAACTTTATATTATTTAATTTGGTATCTAAATTTGAAACATTGGATTGTATTTTTATTAAAAACTTTATATTATTTCATCCTTATCTAAATAGATCGTAGTTTTTATTAAAAACTTTATATATTATTTCATCCGTATCTAAATTTATTATTATTTTTTAAATAAAAATAATAATATTAATATTTTAAATCTAACTTTATTATTTAAAAATAAATAAAAATAATAATATTAATGTTTTAAATTAATTGATAATAAATAATGAAATAACCATATATATATTATTTTCATAATGAATTTAACATTTCTAATGAAATGAAAATTTTGAATAAAACAAACAATTTTATGTATAATGCAAATCTTAATCAAAAATAATATTAAAAAACAATCCAAACAAAAGTAATATTAAAAAATATGTGCCCTCCATCCCAATATCAATACAATATGTGCCCTCCCTTCCCAATTATTGATGGGACGGGAATTTAAATTCAACCGAATAATAATATCAATACATATGTGCCCTCCCTTCCCAATTATGGGAATTTGAATTCATCCCAAAATATGAAAGAAATATTGCTTCTTGCATAGAAATCGGAATGTAAAGAATCAACTGAACAAACAAATGTGACCCAGGCAAGTAGTGTTTATCTTAAATAAAGATAAAAGACATGTGACCCAGGCAAACAGTGTTTTGGTCAACTGAAACACTAAGATGTGTTTATCTTAAATAAAGATAAAAGACATGTGACCCAGGCAAACAGTGTTTTGGTCAACTGAAACACTAAGATGTGTTTATCTTAAATAAAGATAAAAGACATGTGACCCAGGCAAACAGTGTTTTGGTCAACTGAAACACTAAGATGTGTTTATCTTAAATAAAGATAAAAGACATGTGACCCAGGCAAACAGTGTTTTGGTCAACTGAAACACTAAGATGTGTTTATCTTAAATAAAGATAAAAGACATGTGACCCAGGCAAACAGTGTTTTGCATGTGACCCAGGCAAACAGTGTTTTGGTCAACTGAAACACTAAGATAAAATTCCTGATATTAGTATGCAATGACTAATATGCAACTCAATTATTACAAACTTCTCCAAGCTTATTTTGGCAACCAAATATTCAAATAGTGTACATTATATTAATTACATCAAGGATGCAAGAAACTACTTAAACGGTTCCAAAAACTCCATCAGGAAACAACTCAAATTTGGCATGCAGTACCAAGCTTCTGTCTTTATTTAAACTTGTCATTTTCCTTGAAACAAAAGAATCTGGTAACAGCTTCTGAAAGTATCAAGAAACAAAGCCCACTCTTGCTCACTCATATCTGAGACTTAGCAAAGCCCACTCTTGCTCCACTCATATCTGAGACTTTTATAGTGTTCAGTCATGGCACTTTGGACTGCTCCAGTAGCCGAGACTCTTTGTCTACTACAACCTTGGTTTCTCTTTTAGTAACTAATACATCTCAGTGATGTCTCTTTGAGTAACTAATACATCTCACTGATGCAGAGAGCCCTCCATCTCACTGAATCAGAGAGTCCTCCAGACAAAGAGCCTTTATGGTTGAAAGAGCCCTTTCCTGCATTCACCCCAGGAACTGCCTCCTGCATTTCATTTTCCTCTGGAAACCTCTTCCAGCTTTGAAAGTGGACCCCGGCATCCTCCTCTAGGAGTTCTTGGGGAAGGCCAGCTTGATGCAAATGAAGATCTGATACGTCCTTGCGAATTTCCAGTGTCCCATATGAAGCAGGAGGGATTTGCAGATCATTACAATTTGTTAAGGAAAAACAAGGAAACAATTGTGGGACTCCACAAAGAGCCTTTATGGTTGAAAGAGCCCATTCCTGCAGTCACCCCAGGAACTGGCTCCTGCATTTCATTTTCCTCTAGAAACCTCTTCCAGTCCTTTCCAGCTTGATGCAAATGAAGACCTGATACGTCCTTGAGAATTTCCAGTGTCCCATATGAACAGGAGGGATTTGCAGATCATTTCAATTTGTTAAGGAAAAACAAGGAAACAATTGTGGGACTCCACAAAGAGCCTTTATGGTTGAAAGAGCCCTTTCCTGCATTCACCCCAGGAACTGACTCCTGCATTTCATTTTCCTCAAGAAATCTCTACCATCTTTGAAAGTGGACGCCGGCATCCTCCTCTAGGAGTTCTTGGGGAAAGCCAGCTTGATGCAAATGAAGATCTGATACGTCCTTGAGAATTCCCAGTGTCCCATATGAAGCAGGAGGGATTTGCAGATCTATTCAATTTGTTAAGGAAAAACAAGGAAACAATTGTGGGACTCCACAAAGAGCCATTATGGTTGAAAGAGCCCTTTCCTGCATTCACCCCAGGAACTGGCTCCTGCATTTCATTTTCCTCTAGAAACCTCTTCCATCTTTGAAAGTGGACCCCGGCATCCTCCTCTAGGAGTTCTTGGGGAAGGCCAGCTTGATGGAAATGAAGATCTGATACGTCCTTGAGAATTTCCAGTGTCCCATATGAAGCAGGAGGGATTTGCAGATCATTTCAATTTGTTAAGGAAAAACAAGGAAACGATTGTGGGACTCCACTGTACTCGGGCACATTTAGAGACTTGTAAAAAGCCAGCCTGTTGTTAAAACTGCCACACGACTCCTTCACCCAACCACTGGTAACAGAATTCATGTAACAGAAATCCTCATCATCTTCATAATCTATATCAAATTGAAATTGTTCAGGCAAGCGTTCCTCTTCTGAAAAAGGTTCTGAACGATTATCCTCTCCCTCAGATCTAACAACGACGGACATTTCTTGGTCAACTTCCAACTTACACATCACTTGACTAACAGCAGTCAAGTAAATCCCTTGAAACTTACAGGACTCATCCTCTACTCCACGAAACTTACGATTCATCACTGCACCTATTTCTGCAAGACAAAGACCAGCTTCAGCAATTCTTTTTAGGAAAATAGTGCACAGCATCAAAACTCTTAAACAAGCCTCTCGTACCATAGGTAACTCCCGTCTCAGCATTTATGCATCCTTGATGGCATCAATGATATAAATATATCCCAATTCATCCTCTGAGAAGGGTATGGAAGCCTGAGGGGATATCTTCCTGCGTATTCAATATTCTTCACAGGAAAATTGTCCGAATGTCTGTTAGTTTTAAGCATCCTCATATCTAGTATTCCAATCCTATGTACAGTAGCCACACTGGGAAACTAGATGTTCCATGGTCACTTGCATCACAATCATGTGGGACAAACTGCTGAAACGATGCAATCTTACTCCATGGTCACTGGCATCACAATCATGTGGGACAAACTGCTGAAACGATGCAATCTTTCTCCATGGTCACTGGCATCACAATCGTGTGGGACAAACTGCTGAAACGATGCAATCTTACTGGTAGTCTGTCTCTTATTTCCCTTCTTAGTTGTAGTCACTTTACATTAAAAATTGAATGTGCTATTTTGACAAGCACAGTAGGAAGAACATTTGCAAAATGATCATGATGTAGAAGATATGCTGTAATTTTTCTGATACCTGTTTCTCCAACTCTAACCCATCTCTTTTTACCAGGTTGCCCCAGAACTTTACCAACAAAGCCTTTTAGATTGTTGGGAGCAAAGGAATCCTCATCTGTTGGCTTTACGATAGCAACACTTCTACCTCCGTAAGTTCTGAAATAGTCAGCCCCACCCAGCCCACCTCGAACAAGGATTGGATCTACACCACGCTCAACTGCCTTAAGCACGTCCTTGACCAACTTCTTAATTTTTGTGCAGCACCTTCCTTCCAAAATCTCAACAGTCCCACCTCTATCTCTTTGCAGCTGACAATCAACAATGGAAGGGAAACGAGGTCTAGAAGAAGAGTGTTGCAGTGAGTCTCTCGTAAGAGGAAGAGAAGCATCGGTTCGTACTGTACTCAGATCATTCTTCCACACTGTGTCTCCAAAAGTGAGAGAACTTTCTTCAGTGGGTACATTAAGTCCATCTGCAGCTTCTTTTTAAGAGTGTGTGCATTATCTTATATATCCAGACTCCAGTGCAATGCTCAATGCACCGCCTGCATCTGTTCGAACAAATACACGCCTCCTCCCTGTCTGCTTTCGGTCCATGTTCATAAAGCCATGATATTGACTGTTAAGCCACAATCTAGAACCCCATGATATTGACTGTTAAGTCACCATCTAGAACAGCAACAGCCATTTGTGTGTTGTTACCGGACCATCCTTGTTTTAAGGCATAAAAAAACTGCTTTCTTCGGAAAAGCCAAAACTCTCCTCAGCAGTGGAGATCACCACCAAATTCCAGCCATGAGCAGACAACTGAACAGGAAATTATGCAACGAGCTGTGAAAATCGATCAAACTTGATTTCATAGCCTCTCAAAATTGGTGACAATGGCTCCACAAATACATCCTAAACATGAATTTCCAGGAGGGTTTGATCAAACTTGATTTCATAGCCTCTCAAAATTGGTGACAATGGCTCCACAAATACATCCTAAACATGAATTTCCAGGAGGGTTTTGAAGGGAGTATCCGAAGCCCCTACTCTCACATCGGAGATGTCAGCTGACTAACCTCCAAAGTATCCTCTACCTGGAAACAGAGAAAACAATCACATTTTGGCTTAAGCTCCCTAGCTACTGCAAAAAGTATCCAACAAAAGAAAAAGTCAAAGAAAATTGGAATGAAAATAGATCAGAACTGTAAAAAGTATCCAACGTACCACAAGACTACCATCTTCCAATAGAGGTGTATCCAAGGGTCAAGAAACCCCAGGCAGAAGCTAAAGTAGTTGGCGCATACATCTGCAATTAGGAGTAGCATTCAAATTAAACATTAATAAACACTTGACAATATTGACAATTTCTATACGGCTAAAAACCTGTCTCAGCTTAAAATTCATTGCACCTGCATGTATAAAAGCGCAATTATTCCTTCTTTTTTCAGTTACGAAAGCGGTAAGAACATCCACACCTCAGCAATCCCGAAGCTAGGATGTTCGATCTTTGAAAGATTCTCTGCAACTTGAAATTAAGTAACAAAAAATAAGCATCCATTCATCTTTCAACTTGAAATGAAGATAAAGATCAATGGGAATGGAGATATGTTTAACTTTGTAGGGTTTATTCATGGTACAACAATACCAGTACTCCCATATGACAAAATAAACAAGAAGCCATTGGCTATGCTATGAATATAGAGTAAAATTAAAATACCTTTACAGTCCAGCATTTCCTTTCACGGTTATGAAGGGCATCTACTAAACCGGTGTAGTTCCAATTCTTTATGACATTGTATGGTCCATCATGAATTTCCATCAGCAATTAGCTGTTCCTTTCCAGATTGCTCATTTTGAGGATACCATAGTGTGTTGATTCTCTACAACTCTTCTAGTATTTCAAGTTTCAACCAAATCATTCATATTAGGCCTAAGCTATGTTTCTGTGCAAGGATAATGATAAGCAATCATGGCTGCTTTTGGACACTCTTCGACCCTTCAATCCATAATATGAAACCATTTATTTTTATTCTTCAAGTAACGCTTAAGTTCATTACACTAGATTCTGCTCACCAACAGCCTGATAAGCATTTATAGTAAAACAACTCCATACCTGTACACGTCACTTTTGGTTGTCAGATGACCTATTAAAAAACATTAACATTTGGAAATAAAGTCACTAATAATTCACATAAACGTGATGTACATTTATGAAAACAGGAATGAAAAGCATCTTCCCGAGACAAATTCAGGAGACTGTAAAAATGCGAAAACTAACATACTTAATGCCTAAAAGCATGTGACATGTAGCTACATACTCAGGAGCAGCATAACCACGAGTCCCGTGATCCATGTAGACACGTGTTTTATCACGTGTTGGTCCATCCTGGAGAGGCCAAAGTCAGAAAGTTTGGCATTGTAGTGTTGCAGTGACCATGTGCAAATAACGAAACAGGTGGATTAGCTTTCCACAGGCAAGCCACTCCACAAACGTATAACACATTTCTTCAGAATTAGCTTTCGACTGCTTTAACTGCCTCTGTTCAATTCCACCTTCGATCCTGCTATTACCTACCTATATCTTGCCCTTGCCTAACTTGACCAAAATTACTCCATGGGTAGAAAATCGGAAAATCGGACAATTTGAAGTAATACTTCAGTTGCAAAACAACAGGAGTGACAGTTAACATACTGAATCAAAAAGCATATTTAAGTGTTGAAATCACGATATATTACTTGCTTTTCTTTGCTGTGTAGTGAAGCAAACCCTTTTAAGTTTTGGCAGCTCCAATGGCTACTTTCATTCTTATGGCCCACGAAAGGGGTTGATAGGTACACTCAGATATACAGCTACAAAGGTACATTCCTCCATCTACATTGATGGGCAGAGTAGAGTGCTAACAGCTAGCTACAACCATGGGTGAACAATAGCGCAGTCTCTTTTTTCTCTTGGCCAGATGGCAGTGAATTTCCGTGTATTGGCCCAAGAAAGGGGTTGATAGCTAGAACTTCCTGAAACATAAAAGATGATAAAAACATTAGATCCATATCATCCACTTAAATAACTCGGTGCATCCCTGAAATACAAACAGTACAACGAGATATTAATCCTTTATGATCCTCTTTTTTATTTGTAGTAGTTAGAGGTGAGCTATATGTTGTGGTTCATATGAATTAAGGCAAGAGCGTTTAGGGTTTCTAGTAGATGACCTATAAATAAAAGGCACACTAGCCTTCCCGTCAGGCTTCTATCAATTCATAGTGTATTGTATACTAGCAATTTCATAATTTCCCCTATTGATCCATTGAGAAACAAAGAGAATTTATGAGTCGAGCCGTGGGGAATCAGGGGAATCACTGATATAGATCCGATTGCCTTAGGATTTTACTTATCACAATTCCCTAGATCTACCTGCTTACTAGGTAACTGCATCATCACCATGGCTTGAAATGCCGCTTACTATTATAACAAATTATAACATACCCTGTCTACAAAAGTCTCTGGAGATGTCACCAGAGAAGAAAACCCAATTGGCTGAAAATAAAACCAGTATAGGGCTGAGCTTGGGGTGGAAGCCACTTAACTTTCACAAAAAATGACCACCTGTCAGCCACATCCCATATTAAGAGACTGTGTTTATTGTAACAAATAGTGTGTTAAAGCTCAATAGTTACACAAGTTTCCAATCCTATGGCATTGAGGGTGATATGCAACGGAGATAAGTTTATGGGATTTATATTATCACTAGAAAACTGTCATCAATTAACTTGTGCGCACCCCCCACCCCAACAACTAATCCGATTCAACTACACTCCAAATTTACAGTTTCAAACCTGTTTATATTTAGCATAAGATTATCTTTGCAGACAGTGGATTATGTGTTTACAACATTGTACCTTGTGTTCCATCCTTGCAGACAATTGATTGATTATATTTTTACAACGTTGCAATTTTTGTTCCATGTGTTATGTGTTTACAACATTGTAATTTGTGTTCCATGCTTGCAGACAATTGATTGTATGTTTACAACATTGCAAATTTTGTTCCATGTGCTTTCATCTGAGTGCTCAAACATGACTCCATGCAATTTTTGTTCCATGTGTTATGTGTTTACAACATTGTAATTTGTGTTCCATGCTTGCAGACAATTGATTGTATGTTTACAACATTGCAAATTTTGTTCCATGTGATTTCATCTGGGTGCTCAAACATGACTCCATGCTTACTAGGTACTCTGGGAAAGATGCATTAATAGCTTTTGAATTTTCAATCATCATGGTTTATCCATTTACGCTTTCCATTCATAATAATCCATCCTTGCAGACAATTGATTATATGTTTACAAAATTGCAATTTTTGTTCCATGTGTTTTCATCTGAGTGCTCAAACATGACTCCATGCTTACTAGGTACTCTGGGAAAGATGCATGGATAGCTTTTGAATTTTCAATCATCATGGTTTATCCATTTATGCTTTCCATTCATAATAGTCCATCCCTGCAGACAATTGATTATATGTTTACAACATTGCAATATTTGTTCCATGTGTTTTCATCTGAGTGCTCAAAAATGACTCCATGCTTACTAGGTACTCTGGGAAAGATGCATGGATAGCTTTTGAATTTCCAATCATCATGGTTTATCCATTTATGCATTCCATTCATAATAGTCATAGTGACTTGGAGCAATCTCCAAATCACTCTTCCCAAAAATATTAGAGTCTATCCATTAAAGCCTCTTGTCACAGGAAACCTTGTGACCTGGGTGGAGCATAAAACAAAGTTACTCTAGAAGGGTCTATCCATTTAAGGCTCCTGTCATAGCAATCCTTGTGACCTGAGTGGAGCAGTCTTCAAATCATCTCCCAAAAGGATGAGACAAAGTTACTCAAAAGAGAGGGTTTACCTCCCCAAAGGATCAAACAAAGTTACTCTAGAGAGAGGATCTTTGGAAGCTCATTAGTCCCTCTCTGTGTACGATGAAAAGAGGACTTCCCAGCTCATTACAAAAGGAAATAATCATATTGCAGTCAAATGCAATGAATTCAGAAAACAACTTTGAAACATCCAAAAAAGTATCATCCAATCAATTAAGGTCTAAAGGGAGTTGTTGGCGTGAGGTTGAAGTCCATGCTTGTCTCTCAAGCTCGCACATACCAAAGTTGGACACACTCTTTCCCAGAATTCTAGGGAGAACAAATTTCTTCTGCTCATTTTATCATTTTATTTCCTATGGTAAGTTTTTGTCAAACATGCATTCTTGTAAGAGAGGGTGATGGAGGGAGTCCCTGATGTTTGTGGCTCTTTATCCAAGATTGATAGGTGAAGTCTTGAAGAAGAGAAATGTATTTGGGAGCTGGAGAAGGATATAAGTAACATGTAGTGACCATCTAAGTAAGATGAAGAAAGTTGTAGGGCTGGAAGGACAAATGTGTCATGCTTTAATGAATGTGTCTTGCTTTAATGAAATTGTTGAGATTGAAATACAAGTGTGAAACCCACACCCTGCAATGGCACAAAGTGCCCAGTCCCCCTCCTAATTGTAAACAAAAACCAGTATGTTTATAACTAGCTTGAAAATTTTGTTTTGTTTCATCCATATCTAAAAGTGCTACTAAGATTCCAATTACTTTCCTTTAACTATAAATTTACATGAGCATTATACGAAGTACCAAAAAGAGTTTCAAGAGTTCAATTAAAATTTAAAACAACATAAAGCCATAAAATTATGTAGCAATAAACAAACAAATTCTCACATACATACCTCCTTTAAAACAACATAAAGCTATAAAATTATGTAGCAATAAACAAACAAATTCTCACATACATACCTCCTTCACCTTTGCTCATTGCATCCATGAAATCTTCACCTGCTCTAATTTAGCCATCCATTAAATCGAAAATGGAGTCCAAAACAAAAACCATGAAACAAAATAAAAAGCAAACACAAAAAAAAACAAAACACCAAACCACAAATTAGCATGGCCATGCTTACAAATGCAAACAAAAAACAATTATAATTGTAGAAAAACAAAAGAACAACCGGCAATAGCAAAAAGATAAAAACAACGATAGCAAAAAAAAACAAAATAAACAAAGAGAAATTATAGACATGGACTCTCCTCTACAAGCCCAAAAAGCATTCATGGCCAATCAACGACATCCTGCACACCAAAAAAAAGAGAAGCATTAAATTGAGACCATCAAGTATTAAAGAAAGACCATCAAACCTTACGAGGAATATTAAATACACAACAAATATCTTATGAGAATATGAAACAGAGAGGCCATCATGAGAAGGACTTCATAGAAAATTGCATAGATTGACCGAACAAAAGAGAACTCACCTCTACCCTCTACCTCTTCATTATATTTTCTGAAATAGATATTTCAATAGTTTCATCAATTTCCTCTGCATTGTTTGCATTCAATATTTAAATAAATGACAAAAGTGTAAAGATGTTTCTAATTTAAATTAACGCAAATAGAGCCATACATACCACATGAGCGCCTTCACACACCACCATACTTGTGAGAAGAGATGTGCATTAGCCGTATATCCACAAAATCAGTTATTAAGACCTGCCTTAATTTCCCCACAAACAAAACCCAACAAAAGCCATATCATAAAATATTAAATAAATAAATAAAAGAATTATGAAAAAAATCTAAAAACACTTAAAATCTCATAAAATATTAAATAAAAAACATAAAATTTTATGAAAAAATCTAAAAACACCTAAAATCTCATAAAATATTTTAAAAACTAAAAACACCTAAAATCTCATGAGAAAAAATCTACAAATATTGAAATATGTCATGAAACTCTTATGCAAAACTATGTACACTTCACACAAGACCAAAAGTCACAAACCTCTAATAGCTAAGGAGGGAGGAGCATCATTATAATTGATGCCTTATACAAAAAGCAAAAATCACAATACTTTGATGGCTAAGGATGGAGCAGCATCATTATAATATAATGAAATGAACATTTCATAGTAAAGCACACGTGTTTTGCAATGAAATAGAACTCACCATCTACATGTTCTTCTACTACACTAATCTCAATCTCTCTCTCTCAAATATTTCAGTAGCTTCATCAACAATGCTCCGGGAGTGATATATCTCTCTAAGTCTACAATTGGGCCTTGTGTTCTCGAAATCTAAAAATAGGAAGATTTTGTTCATACATCACCTCAGTTGGGTGAGTTCTAGGTCCATTTTGGAATTGGAACCTACAGAAGTAACATAAAAAAGAAACTAGAAGAGGGTTACATTATCCTAGACATCAAGATATATCTCTCTAAGTCTACAATTGGGCATTGTGTTCTCGGATATTTCTCTCTAAGTCTACAATTGGGCCTTGTGAAGAAACTAGAAGAGGGTTACATTATCCTAGACATCAAGATATATCTCTCTAAGTCTACAATTGGGCATTGTGTTCTCGGATATTTCTCTCTAAGTCTACAATTGGGCCTTGTGTTCTTGAAAGCTGAAAATAGGAAAATTTTGTTCATACATCACCTCAGTTGGGTGAGTTTTAGGTCATATTTTGGAATTGGAACCTACAAAAGTAACATAAAAAAGAAACTAGAATAGGGTTACATTATCCTAGACATCAATATCTTGAGATATGTCATAGTTGGCAATGGAAAAGCAGTGTTGTAATGAACTTTCAAGAATTCTAAGGGTGTTACGTCCAAATCCTCACATCATCTCTAACCCAAAAAAATAAGGGCAAGAACAAAAAGTTACATTATCATAGACATCAATATCTTGAGATATGTCATAGTTGGAAGTGGAAAAGCAGTGTTGTAAGGAACTCTAGTTGGCAGTGGAAAAGCAGTGTTGTAAGGAACTTTCAAGAATTCTAAGGGTGTTACCTCCAAATCCTCCCATCATCGCGAACCCAAAAAAATAAGGGCAAGAACAAAAAATAAACAAAAAAATAGTGCAAAATGGAAGCAAAATTCAACAAGACATTACTAAGAAAAAACTTAAAAGAGAACATTATTGGTTGATAAATTGAACCCACTTGTCCCACCAAGAAGACTTCCATGAATTTATGTAAAACTTAAAAGAGAACGTTAAAACTTAAAAGACAACATTATTGGATGATGAATTGAACCCACTTGTCCCAGCAAAAAGACTTCCATGAATTTATGTTGGCCCTGCTTGTATTCATAAATTTGAAAGGTCAACCCTAATCTATTTTGAGGTCTCACTGAACCCACTTGTCCCTAATCTATTTTGAGGTCTCACTAATAATGAAATGTGAATAGTCCCTAATCTATTTTGAGGTCTCACTAATAATGAAATGTCAATAGGGACTTATTTGTGGTAAGCTTATGTTGAAGGTTTATGGAGTGTGTAAGCGCCCAGACCTATTATAGTAACAACATAGAAGATTATTAGTCACAACAAAGAAGATTATCTCAAAATAATCTTCCTCTTGATATCAAAGATCCAAGGTTGCTACAAGAGATAGAAATTTATAAAGGAATCCATAGTTGTAGTGCTCTATAGCAATATTATTTAGGATATGCTTAGCCCTTGAACTTATGTGTTCATGATTCCAATTTCAAATCTATTTGTTCTGAGCCAACCCTATATGCATAAAACTTGAAAGGGAGGTTACAAATCTTTTATGCAAGATGTAAAATGTTTCTTATCAAGCTACACCAGTAGATCTTATCTACATCAAGCATGTGAAGCATTAGTTTAATCTACTAGTAGCAACCAGTTTAATCTACCAATAGCAACCAGCATAATAAGTGAGCCCTATTATCCATCAAAAAATGGAAAACTGTTAAAATTGGACAAATACCGATATTTTTATTGGGTTCCTCTTTCGGAGAGGTGTAAGATCGATATAAAATTGATCTTAATCCGATGAGCAGAAAATTTATTTTGAATTTATTATTTATAATAAATTATATGTGCAGGTCAGCCTTAAGGTTTTACACCCCCAGCAGATGTGTCACACACCTCAATGATGGATATAAATACAGTCAACATTGGAGAGCATTTCACTCACTTATCACATCTCTTCTCCACTACTGATTTAGGACGAGCTCCTTGGAGACAATTTCGATACACACGTGGGAAGAAGGACGAATTACTGCAGCCAGGAAGAAGGACGAATTTTACTGCAGCTAGGGTTTCCACGCAAGTTTGACCAGCATTGACTTTGGTCAACGCATGGTCCAAAGAGGCTGACAATTGGTGGAGACTTTGATTTTGGGAGGCCGTACACATTGGCACAAGAACCGAGGTCAAAAGGTTGACCGAAGTTGGAGATGCGTTGACTTTATTGCTGCTGCCCTGCGTTGACTTTTCTGGGGTTGACTTTGAGTTGACTGGGTGACTATTTTGAGGACTGTTGTGACACATTCTGGGTTGGTTGACCAAGAATACTTTATTGGTTGAAGCATCCTGCTGACCGTCATAACGCACCAACACATTCTCCTATTTCTGGTTTGTCTTCTATAGATCTACTTGTATGTTCTATCAACATTTTACTTAACTGTTTGTGTGATTGCTGTAATAGAACCTCTACAAAAATTTCCATGGTATCAGAGCTGAGGTGAAGAAAAGCCCTAACTTATACCAATCACCAACTAAGAAAAATGGGTTCCACAAGTTATGGTTTCAAGGAGGATGACAAGCTGACTGGAAGGGATGACTTCCATGCTTGGAAGATGATATTAGATCTCAAATTGGAAGACCATGATCTCATGGACTATGTACTGGGTAAGATACAAGAACCTCCATCCACTAATACTGTTGTTGCTAAAACCAAGTATAAGAAGGGGGAGATCAAAGCAAAGCTAATGATCAGGGAATCCATACACAAAAGTCTGGTTGCCTACATATCTGAGCTAGGCACATCCAAGGAGATGTATGACAAGCTGATACAAATGTTCAAGGTAAAAAATGCAAACCAAGTGCTATTCTTCAAGAATCAATTGAAGAATCGGAAGAAAGGCAGGGATGAGTCTGTCCAAACATACTTTCTGAAATTGACCGAGATCAGGAACAATCTGCTGGCTATTGGGGAGACAATAGTCGATCGTGAGATGGTACTCACCGCACTTGGAGGGCTCCCACATGAATGGCAAGTATTCAACACTACCATTCTCAATAATAATACAATTCCTAACTTTGATGAGCTACTGTCCAGATGCATGCAAGAAGAGACAAGAATGAAGGAATACGAAAATGACAGAAATGCTGCCTACGCCGCTCATTCTAGAAAGAAGAACTCTGGTGGTCCTAAGAACAAAGGAAGAGCAAGGGCCCAAGGAAAGAAGGGCAAGTGTTTCACTTGTCATAGGCCTGGTCACTATGCTAGAGAATGTCCTTTCAAGAAGGATTCTCCCGATAGTGATGACAACAACAACTACCGAAGGAATGGAAATCAAAGAAACGACAGGTCCAAAGGAAAGAGGAAGGCTCCCTCTGGCGGAAACAATCAATCGTTCAAAAGGTCTAGAAGCTCCAGGTATGAGGAGTCAAATGTTATTGATAAAAGAAATGAATACATTCTTGTATCTGCTCTCTCTGCTGCATCCCCACCCGACACTATGGATGTCTGGCTGATAGATAGTGGTGCCTCAAGACACATCACTGGGTTCAAGGAAGCACTCTCTAACATGGTTGAGAAGGATACTAATCTGGAAATTATCCTTGGAGATAATGCCTCATATCCCGTGAAATGGACAGGGACTGTGACCCTCCACTTGTCTCAAGGACAAATCCTACATTTACAAGATGTACTCTATGTACCAAATCTGAAGAAGAACCTTGTGTCGATATCAGCCATGTAAGACAAAGGCGTCAATGTGACATTCACTGATGGAAAGGTGCTCATGTGGAAGAAGAGCTTCAAGGAAGCTATCACGATTTGGTTTAGAGTTGGCACACTCTACCAGGTTGGAGGAAGTTCGCTGGGAGCAATGACATGTGATACTATCTGACAGACTGAACTATGGCACCAGAGGTTTGGACACCTTCATTACAAGGCCCTTCCCGAAGCAAGGAAGGTGGTGACAGGGATGCCCGATTTTGGAAATAATCATGAAGGTGTATGTAAGGGTTGTGCCGAAGGAAAGCATACAAGGGGACCTTTCCCCTCAAGTGTCATAAAGACATCTGATATTTTGCAACTGGTCCATTCTGATCTATCTGGTATGCTACCTGTGACATCCCTGGGAGGATGTTCTTACTATATGACATTCATTGATGACTTCTCCCGCAAACCCTGGATATACTTCTTGAAGAAGAAGGATGATGCTTTCATGTGGTTCCGTACCTTCAAAGCCTTGGTGGAAAATATGACAGGGAAGAAGATTAAGATTTTGAGGACCGACAATGGCACAGAATATGAGTCAAATGAGTTCAAGGAATTTTGCAGAGAAGCAGACATTAAGAGGGAGACTACTACTGCCTACACTCCTTAGCAGAATGGCGTTGCTAAACGAAAGAATAGGACCATTGTGGAAGCTTCCCATGCCATGCTATGTGACCAGGATCTACCGAAGTTTCTGTGGGGAGAAGCTGCGAATACTGTTGTATACATACAAAACCGATGTCTGCATTTCACTCTAGACTCCAAAACACCCGAAGAGGTTTTCTATGGTAAGAAGCCTGACGTCTCACATTTTAGATTTTTTGGATGTCCTGTTTACTTTCATGTGCCGAAATAAAAGAGAAGCAAGTTGGATGCTTTTGGGATGAAAGGAATGTTTGTGGGCTATAGTAAAAATTTGAAGGCCTATAGAGTCTATATGCCTGGTCAAAGGGAAGTGGAGATATGCCACGATGTCACCTCTAACGAAGATGCTTCCCTAAGGAAAGTAGTAGACCTTTCGAGATCTGAGGAAAATCATGAAGCAAGGCCTGGAAATCAAGAAGAACTGCAGGATGAGACAATGCTTGATGTTGAAGGACCAATGGACCCAATAGATCCATCTCCTTCACTGAGAAAGAGACCATCATGGCTCGGGGACACCCTCGAAGATGCTAAGGGACATGCTACCCCAAGGGGGACATTCCGAGAAAGCAAGAAGCCGTGTAGATACCAAGGGTATCTAGCTGCCATGAGTACTATTGTACAATCTAAACCTGGATCTTTTGAGGAAGCCGTAAAGCATCAAGTCTGGAAGGATGCTATGCACGAAGAATATGAGTCCATAATGAAGAATGATGTCTAGGATGTGGTTCCAAGACCAAAGGAAAAATCAGTTGTGACCGCAAAATGGCTCTACAAGATCAAGCATGGATCTGATGGAAGTACTGAAAATTTCAAGGCAAGATTTGTTGCCCGTGGCTTCTCTCAAAAGGAAGGAATAGATTATGATGACATATTTGCACCTGTGGCACGATATACCACCATTCGATAAATCATAGCCCTTGCTGCTATGCAAGGATGGAGTCTTCATCAGATGGATGTCAAGACCGCTTTTCTGCATGGTGCAATAAAAGAAGAGGTGTATGTAGAACAACCTCTGGGGTTTGAAGTTCAGGATCAGGACACTCATGTCTGCAGGTTGAAGAAATCCCTCTATGGGTTGAAGCAAGCACCCAAAGCTTGGTACGAGAGGATAGATAGCTATTTGATGAAGCTGGGCTTCACTCGAAGTAATGTTTATCCGAACATTTACTTCAAGGTTGTCCAGGGGAAGCCTCTCATTCTGGTGCTATATGTGGACGACCTATTCCTGACAGGTGCTGACCCTCTCATTCATCAATGCAAGAGGGAGCTTGCTACTGAGTTCGAGATGAAGGACCTAGGACTGATGCACTACTTCCTAGGCCTGGAGGTCTGGCAGAGACTTGGAGATATTTTCCTTTCTCAAGGAAAATATATTGTGAAAATTCTGGAAAGATTTGGTATGGTGGATTGCAAGTCTGTGTCAACACCAATGGAACTCAACTTCAGGAAGTTGAGTGGGAGCACTGCTGGGCCCGTATTGGAAAATTATACTGAGTATCGTCAACTCGTAGGGGCTCTGATGTTCTTAGTGAACACCCGTCCAGATATATGTTTTGCAGTGAACACTTTGAGTCAACAGATGGTTGAGCCTCATCACTTTCACTGGGTTGGTGCCAGGAATATTTTGAGATACCTTCGAGGCACGATAAACCATGGACTGAGATACACTGCCGGGAGTGTGACACTCATTAGATATACTGATGCCGATTGGGATGGAAGTGTGGTGGATCGTAAGAGCACATCGGGATGCTGCTTCAATCTTGGTTCTGCTTCGATCTCATGGATGAGCAGGAAGTAGAAGTCGGTGGCTTTGAGCACCGTAGAGGCCGAATACATTGGAGCAAGTATGGCTTGTTGTGAAGCAGTTTGGTTGCGAAAGCTCTTTAGTGAGCTGTTTGGACATGTTATAGATACCACCGTGATACTCTGTGATAACCAGAGTGGGAGTCGCTTGACTGAGAATCATGTGTTCCACGACTGATCCAAGAATATTGATATCAGGTACCATTTCATCTGGGATATGGAACAGTGAGGCGCCGTAAGGCTCGATCATATAGGAACTGATGAGCAGGTCATGGATATTCTCACTAAGCCCCTGGGGAAGGTCAAGTTCTTAACTTTTCGTGAGAGATTTGGTATCATGGAACGACCCTATGATGTGGGTCTCGTTGGACAATGAGCTCTGGGAGCTCTGGGGGGCTTTGGGGATAGCTTCTCGGAGCTATAAGCACTCACGGGGCTAGGCTTGTCGAACCTTATGGTGCTTCTGCCCCACCGTTGTGATTATTGATTTGGTTCACCTCTCATTATCTGTGCCCCATATGCATCCTACCCATTGAGTTCAGGGCTCATGGGAAGTACCTCTCATTTGGCCAATGAGATGGGAAAAGCTAGAGACTAGTAGCAAAGACTGATGGACGCATCAGAGATTGTCGTACTCTCTATCTAGGATGGCACGGTCCAACCACATGATCTGGGATCAAGTCTAGTGAGGTCTCGGACCTCTGCCTGACTTCGAGTCAGATGAACCAAATTCGGGTTCGTTGGAGACTCTTTGTGAGTCCGATAGAGGTTTTGGACCTCTAGGCTGAATTTGTCAGCCGGGGGATGATGTCTTTGTGACTGAACCACTTGTGTTCTGAAATAAAGAGGCCAAAAAAGCAAGTTATGGCGGGATGACGCAAGATGTTTGTTTGCACAGGTGGATGGAGTTCTCCCTAGTTGAGAGGGAGTGTTAAAATTGGACAACTAGGTTCAAACTCCATGTTGTAATGCTCAGATGAAGATACCGATATTTTTATTGGGTTCCTCTTTCGGAGAGGTGTAAGATCGATATAAAATTGATCTTAATCCGATGAGCAGAACATTTATTTTGAATTTATTATTTATAATAAATTATATGTGTAGGTCGGCCTTAAGGTTTTACACCCCCAGCAGATGTGTCACACACCTCAATGATGGATATAAATACAATCAAAATTGGAGAGCATTTCACTCACTCATCACATCTCTTCTCCACTACTGATTTAGGACAAGCTCCTTGGAGACAATTTCGATACACACGTGGGAAGAAGGACGAATTACTGCAGCCAGGAAGAAGGACGAATTTTACTGCAGCTATGGTTTCCACGCAAGTTTGACTAGCGTTGACTTTGGTGAACGCATGGTCCAAAGGGGCTGAAAATTGGTGGAGACTTCGATTTTGGGAGGTCGTACACATTGGCACAAGAACCAAGGTCAAAAGGTTGACCGAAGTTGGAGTTGTGTTGACTTTATTGCTACTGCCCTGCATTGAATTTTCTGGACTGCGTTGACTTTTCTGGGGTTGAATTTGAGTTGAATGGGTGACTGTTTTGAGGACTGTTGTGACACATTCTGGGTTGGCTAACCAAGAAGACTTTGCTGGTTGAAGCATCCTGCTGACTGCCGTAACGCACCAACACATTCTCCTGTTTCTGGTTTGTCTTCTATAGATCTACTGGTATGTTCTATCCACATTTTACTTAACTGTTTGTGTGATTGTTGTAATAAAAGTAAATTTGCATCAAGCATAGAACATCTATAAAAATTTACAGTTCTTCAAGCAAAGATCAAGCTTCCAACGTCATTTTAAGCCCAATTCAACCAGATTTCAACCATTTTATGCCAAAAGACACTGTAGAAGTCATCCAAAGCACTATTAAAGACCAACAGAGCCTCAGAAAGCCTTTTGCTACCTTAGAACCCTTCTGCAAGCCAACATCCTCATTTTATCTAGGTATTTCTCCAAGAAAAGACTTTTTTCCTTATAATTATAAGGAATTAATTCAAGTAATTGAATCAAATTAGGAGTTTTAGCAGACCAAAAGCGCCTATTTCATTCCCTATCTTTTTATGCAGACCCTAGTTTCCCTTTCACAGAAATTCTGAAGTCCTGAGATTAATTTTTGTCATAGAAATAACAGTTTGATTAATTAAATCATTTAGAAGCTATCTGTAGACCTGAAGAAATCCCTCTTGCCTTCAAAAACTTTTCTGCAAACCCTAGACCTATTTTTCACAGGATTCCCAAGGCCTGATATTGTTTTTAATCACAAAAGAGTATATTTGGATCAATTGAACCATTGCAGACCAAAGATAAGCCCCTATTTTATCCTAAATCAACCTACAAACTTTTATAATATTTCAGAGTTGCTCCTAAGGGCCTAAATAATTTTTTTCTAAATCAAATATTAATTAATTGATTGAAGAAATTTAACAAAACAATGGCTTCCAAAAGCATTGTATCTGTCAATCCTCTACAACCCCCAGTTGTAGATGTAGAACACACTCCCCTCACTGAAAAATATTTTAAGATTAATGACATAGTCACAAAATTTAACCTTCTCGAGCTCCACTACTGGAGCCATGAAAAATCCATAGACCAAGAAGATGAGGTTTTCATTTGGGAATCTAATTTTCCAAAATATGTATTCCCACAAACTTTTCAGTGCCCAGAAGTACTCAGAATTTTTCAATATTGCTATTTCCCTGACCAAAGAGCCATAATAAACCCTAAAAAAGTAATTATGTTTACTATTACAGTTGATTCAATTAATCAAACGCTCCAGATCTAATCTAGGGTAGATGAAACCCCTTTGCCTATTGAGGCTCTTACACAGTTGTATCTGAATCTGGACTTCCCCAAGAGGTTGCAGATATTCCACCTTTCATGCCTTCATCTGTAGAAATTCCCAAGATAAATCCTCCATACCCATCTACAAATTTTCTGAAAGAACCAGACATATCAGTAGCATGATGTCTTTTATTCTTGGATTTTTCAAAAATGAGCATGTTGATGTTGCAGTACTAGGTTTTTTGTCTACTTTGATAGTTAGTCGGCCTCCTGCTACGGTTTTCAAATTTTCCCAATACCATTTTGATAATATTCATGAACAGTTGGTCAAAATTCCTGAAGAAGGTGTTTTTAAGTATTCGTTAGTCCTATTTCACATGTTTTTGTACATTCAGTCTGAGAAATTTTCCATCAACCTTCAAAAGCTTGATGTTGAAGGTAACCCACAACGAGTCATATTTTGGACTCCTTTAACAGTAAAAGATTCTACATAGTCCACCTATACATATTTTATTGATTCCTTCATTCATCCTATGGTTAATATGTTGAACAACAGCCTAAAGCCCATAATTAGTGAGGAGATTAATAAGGTCTTGCAATTGTCAGAGCGTAATAGAACAGGAGATTGATACTTGTACCAAAACCATACATAAATAAGGGTATATGGATCAAATATTATTCCATATAAACTTCCCATATACCTACAAATGAGGTTATTTTCCCTTGAGTATATAAGACAAATTCTTAATTCTGATGCAATCAATTTCTTGGTAGCTAAGAAGAAGACACAGTTCAAAATAAAGAATTAGGTTGGTCCTTTCATTTGTAAAAATAGAGATGCAGTTCCAGCGGCTGAAAATTATTTGCAGGAGTTTAAATTCAGTAAAAGTTTTCTGTGGTATTATGATCCTCTAGGAGTAATAATTAAATTGAGAGTTAAATGAAAATTGACTCCTTATGTACATGAGAAGAAACTAGACATTGATAAATACTCTAAACAATCTGAATGGTTGGAGAAAACCTTGATTGAGGCAGATCAAGCAAGGTGATACTAGTCAAACTTTGCAAACTCTAGCCCAAGAAGATAGAAACTCAAAGAGAATCAGAGAGGCAGGATCATACACTACAGAGACTACAAATGAAACCAAATTTAAATTTATGTATAGGAATAAGCTTAAATTAAATACTGTCAATGAAGAAGTGGAAACAATAGAAGTGATTGAAATAGATACAACAGTAAAGGACAATGCACCTCCTACAGTGATTGAAGAAATACATCAGCCTTCAACTTTAAACACTCAACTTATTAAGAAGCAACATAGTGTTGAAATTTCATCTTCCAGCAAACCAACAGAGAAGGAGATGGGCATCATGCAAAAATACAAAGAGATAAAGATGAGAAATGAAGCCTTGAAAGCTAATACATATAACCAGTATTGGAAACAGTCACCTAGTGACCAAAGCAGATTACTTTCTGTTTTTGAATACAAAACCGGGAAGATGCAGATGACCTTCCTACATCCTAAAGTAAAAAATCCCAAATCATCAGTTGATTACAAAAATTCATCATATGAAGTTCAAGCAGATGATCTTCATCCTATTGATCAAATAGAATTTCACAAACAAGATGGTGAAATGCTTTACTCCACAATGAAAAATAAAGCCATGAGTGTACAGAAGCTACAAAACACTCTTGCAAACATCAAAGATCAGCTCAAATTTGGAAAAGGTATCCTCACATGCTAAGGATAATATAATCAAATCATTGGAATATTTGATTATTGAAGTAGGATATGATCCAACAAAT
Organism: Pinus albicaulis; assembly: GCA_034641835.2. Lineage (NCBI taxonomy): Eukaryota > Viridiplantae > Streptophyta > Pinopsida > Pinales > Pinaceae > Pinus > Pinus albicaulis. Next base: position 951,581,260 of record CM076581.1, on the reverse strand, counting down.
GTAAAAGTTGCAGATGAATTGATAAAGAAGAAAAATGAAGACATTGTTGCATTAAAGAAGAAACTTAAACTACCTTCTACAGAATATCCTCAAGCAAAGGAAGTGTTACAGGATGAAAATCATAAATATGAGATGATGTATCTCATACTTCAGTTGAATGCCTAGATAAAGGAAATGGAGAATGAAATGGAAAAGTTGGTCTAGGAGAAAAAGGCTAGAGATGAAGTTCCTGTCACTGTAATTCCTATAGTCACTACTGTTATACCCTCCACATTATCATAATCATTGGCCCCTATATTCCCAATGGATACAACATTACATGTCACCTCATCAACAAATTCAGCAACAGAGTTTCAAGAACAGCAACACAACCTATAGATGAAGCAAGTAAACTAGTAAAAGCTATGCAGGACATGTCTATTCAGACAAATGAAATTAACAGTCTTAAAGAAAAACTGAAAAGTCTGGAAGATGAAAAGAAACTTGCTAAGATAATGCACAAGAATGAAGAACATAAGGCAAACAGGTTGAATCAGCAATTGAAGAAGTTAGAGAAAGATCTAACACTAAAAGAACCAATGGCACAAGCCAAGCAACAACTATGGGCCAATATCATTGAAGTTGTCAATGATATTTGGCCATCCATACAGGTTATCTATGAACATAAATACTTAGTCAAAGCAACAAGAGAATCTATCCAGAATATCAAAGAAGATCGTGGTAAGAAGCCTGAAGAGGCTAATCAAATCATCAAATTGCTTAATTCCAAGAATAGGAAAGAACTTGAAAAAATTGGAGTTAGTGACAGAATAGAAACCATCCTAGAAGTTAGGAAGGTTATTTCTAAAAAGAATCTATTGATAAAGCTAGAAGATAAATGCCAGAATATGGAATTTTCCATCACAAGGGTCATGATGAAGTTTGACACTCTTAGAAAAAAAGGCCTTCCAAATCCATTAGTTATTCATGAAAAAATAATGAAGCAGGATGATTATGATAAGAAGATGAGATAATTGGCTAAGGAACAAGCTAATAATTCATCCATGCAAGGAATTCCAACAGGGAAGGTACTTTACAATCATTTTGAGAATCTGTTTTAACATGAGGCGAAACACCTATTTGTCAACAAGCCTACATTCTCAAAATACATAGAGGATGATGAAATATTCAAGAGTATGGTGAAAATTAAGTTACCAGAGGTAGAACTTTGGGAAAAATGGACTGATTTACTATAAATATCAAAACATTCAAACAAGTCAGTCAAATGAGAAAAATATCAGTCAAGAAAAGATAAAATAGAGCATGTTGTTTTACAATTATAGTTTACAGTAAAGAACAACAATAACAGTAAAAAGAGACAGTCAAAGAGTATCAATTACAGTAAAAGAGTATCAGTAAAAGTCAGAGTGAAAGATGCCAGCGTAAAGGACACTTCACTACCTAACAAAAAACGTTCGTTGAGAAAGAATCAGAGACAAATCAACAGCAAAATATCAACAATTGAATAACAAAAGCAGGGACAACTTGCATTAGTTAGATATTTGTCTCTATCTTCTTGCATGAAGATATTTCTTTTTCCTTGAATAATTCTCAGTTTGTTTTAGGATATTTTGTAATAATTTTTGTATAAATACTTCACATTTTGAATAATTGAGTGTGGATAAACTGTTGAACATTTTTATAGTTGTACTATTTTGGAACCTGAGGGTGATTGTACCAATTTCAATTCAACAAACTGGATTAAAGAAATAAAGAGATTATATTATGGGATTCATGCATTGGGCCATTACAGTGAAGTACTTTCTACTTGTTCAATTGTTTCTTTTTGAATTTTTCACATGATCATATGTTTTCTTAATCTAAATGTTATAACTGGAATGTTATTACAGAATATGTTTAATTACACTTTGTCTTGAATTGTTTATCATTTATATGTTTTTCTTCTGATATTCAGATTAGGGAATTCTTAATTGCTCCCTTATTTATATTGACCTCTGTCTTTTCACTCATTATCTAGATTTGAGAAGCCTTAATTTATCTGTTACCCCGATTGAAACAATTTTCACCATTAGCCTAAGGATCTGAAGCAACCATACTATCTTTCCCTATGAATACTTCCCTTTAGAACCTTGATCCTGCTTTTGTTGCTTGACACTTTGACTCAATTAGCCCAATGGAATACATACCTACATCTATCCATCTAAGTAAGTTATTTCACCACAAAAAATAATCCAAAATCAAATCCAAAGTAATCCTACATAACTAGCCTAAAATCAACTACAATCAGCAAAGATAAATCATACAGAGAGAGCCCTCTTTGAGCATTAGGAAGGCTAGATCCTAAGGCTTAAAAGTAGGTTTGTCGTTACCTCTAATATTCTTTAAACCAAAATATAAAAAACCCTTGAGAATTATTGGAGTGATAACATAGTGCTTAATTCCTCCTATCATTCCAAGCTTTTCGTTTAATTCCAATATACCCTGAAGCCAAGAACTTGCTGGAATATATGCCTTGCTCGCATCAAATATATCCCCCAGAGTCAAGCCCTTTTAATATGCACCTTGGATCTATTTTGGATATGGCCCCAACAATAATAAATGATCCCAACACCTGGAACCTAACCGTCCTTTAATTCCAATTCATAGATCTTCTAGGAATTTTTTTCCGGGAGCATTACTTATGGGCTGGCCCACTACTCCTGTTTTCACTGAACCATTAAGACCTTCAGACGAGACCCACTTGCCACGCAAGCCTTCTAATTTGTATGCCGACACAATAAAAGGGTAACAATAATAACCCTATCGAGCTAGAGTCCTCCATCCAACACTCCTTGAAATCTCAGATCTCAAATCCTTTGTAATATCGAAACTTTATTAAAATAAATCATGAGATTCCCGACTTCTGGGATCCCAACCAAGCACTCTCCATTTCTGTCTCCTGGATATTTTTATTGTTGTATCCTGACACTATTAATTGATAGATCCTAGAGCCCGATGCTAATTGAAAATGAGTTATGAGATTCCTATATTCCAGGTTTCTGGGCTCTTCCTTTCTATTACATCAAGATCCGTCACGTGTTGACCCCAGAATCATCAATTGAGAGACTTTTCCAGAATGATAAATTGGTCTTAAGTGTTGGGCCTTTTAGGCTTATTCCAATTTTAGAAATTGAATCCTTTATATCCCTACACACTCTTCAACCTACCTTATTATCTTTTTCCCACGCTTCCACTGCACTTATTTGATCTCCTCATCTTAGACTCTAATCTCCCTCAAAAAATCTGATTCTCTTTTTCACGACTCTAATATCACTTCCTTAATAATTCAAAACTCACCCTCTTACTCCTTTAATCCTCAAAGGGATTCACTGCATTGATTGAACTCAATGTTGGTCTTGGCCTTTGTGCTCCTTCCTCTCTCTATTATTCTGTATAATGTATTTCTCATAGTAAATCCTTTCCGAGAATTAATACTCGCAGCATCAGTAATTTTCCATCTTTCTCTCTCTCTCTCTCTCTCTCTCTCTCTCTCTCTGTATATATATATATATATATATATATATATATATATATATATATATACAAACAAGAATTCAGCCTCTATCACAAACATATGTCACATTTGGGTTCATTTGAACAACTAGATTCCACATTATAATTATAAACAATGAAAAGACCTCTGAACTAATTTTACATTGTCTGGTACTCTCAGCCTTAAACCCACTCTTGGCCTCAAGCCTCTCTCCTATATTTTGTTTCTCTCTATAAACACCTTCTACTTGTTTCGTAATTTACATAAAATACCTTTGTACATGGAGGATTGGAACCAATTCAGTTTTTGATCCAATAATTCCTCCTAGATCCACGGAAATCTCACCCATACTCTCTAACTTAATACTCTCTAGCTTCTCAAATATATCACTAATATAACTGTCCTTCATTCTGTTTAACCCACTCCAAAATACTCTCGAGATACCTCTTTACGACTTGATTACATCAATTCCTCTCATTAAATAATTTATATATAGTTATTCTAATAAATATATAAAATACAATAAAATAAATAATTCCACACACTTAAGGAACCAAATACCTAGTAAATTAAAATACCCCTATCCTAGTCAATATACACTTTGAATTGGAGGGAGGATGCTACTGCATCATACTCCCAAGGTGAAATATTTTCATGGTCTCTTGACCATGTGTTGGTAGAAAAAGTCCTCCTGGATCCCATACTTTGTTTTGGAGTTGATCCTTCTCTTTGTTATGTTTTAGCTATTGTGTTTTTTTCTTCTTCATTCTTCCAGGTTTCCATATTTTGTACTACAATCTTCCTCCTTCTCGTCTAATATAGACTCGCTCTACCATCTGTAATATGTTGTCTTTTATTTTACTATGCGTGAAACACCTCTTTTGATGAGGTTGTTTCAGAATAAGCTTCCTCATATCCTTGATATATGCATCCAACTTATCCTTTAGCTGGCACAAATCATCGCTTCTTAGCTGAAAATTATTGTTGTCCTCCACTAATTCACTAGGATGCCAATTTCTTGGAGCATCCTTTTCCATTTTTTGCATCCTATGAATTTTCTTCCGGAATTCATCATATTTTCTGCCCCTTCTCCATTTTTTTTGCTCCATGAAAACCTAATTCCTATCCTCTTCTGGATTGCTACATTCCACTATTATTTCATTTGCTTCAAAATTGTCCCTTAGAGTGTCCAACCATTCTTCCAAAAACCTAAACTATGTCGCAATAAGTCCCATGTACATGCCTTTGCACACTTGCATGGATTCCTCCAATGGTTTCCACACTTCATTGGTTTCCAACCAAATATTAGGTTCCTACAAGTCTTCATTACATACGTACACAAAACATTCATTAGTTTTAAAAATATGAGACATTGAAGTCTCTTTTATGGCTTCCAACATCCTTTCCTTGTGCAATATTCCTTTCAAGCTGTTGACTGATTCTTCTTCTACCTCATCAACTTTCTCCTTTATATCAATACCTATGTACTCATCACTCTCAAGTTGTTCCTTCATGACTACATTTTCCAATGGTACATGGTATTCCCCTTGATATTATTTCCAAGAAAATTTTGTCTTCTTCTCAATTTGCATAACAATATTCAGTAACTATTCTTCCAGATCCACCTTAACTTATTCTCCATCATTATCATCCTCTCCAAGGATGGATCCTTTCTCTAGTGCACAAATGTACTCTACTTATTTCTCACACTCAACTGCTTTGAGTTCTCTCAACTAGTTATATTCCATTTATCTCAACTTCCTCTGTAAAGACATCCACCTTTCTTCCTTCTTTTTCATTATCCATCCATAATATCCCCACTTTGCAAGCCATTTCTAAAGCGTATCCCAGTTTTCTCTTAATTCAATCAATTATTTCTCCCTTCCTTCATTCTTCCTCTTCTTCATGCTTACAACTTTGGCATTCCTCTCTCTGTGACTCTTTCTTGAACCCATCGTATGACCATTAGTAGTCATTTTACCCTTTGCTTCTTCTTCTTGTGAAATTTCCTTGTTCACCTGTGAGCTGTAACCAAGAATTTTCTTCATGGCAATCCTTCCTACCAATACCTCACCAAGCTTCCTATGAGCTCAACCTTTTGGTATTATTGGTTCCTCCTCTAGAACTTCCTCATGGAAATTTTCCTCATATTCACTCTGGAACTGCCTCTCTCCAAACTACTGCTTTTTGGAAGTCACTCTTATTCTTTTGGTTATTTGCAATAGAAATTATTCTCCTTATCTAAAGCACGTCTACTTATTTGTTTCAAAATTTGTTAGGCTTCTTCACTTCTTCAGAGAAATCTGCTGTTCTTACCTCCTCTTTTCTTCATCAATCCATCTTGCTACAGGGTTCTGTCACAGTCCTTCTTCCTCTAGTCTCTGAGAGCCTTCTTGTTCCCTCTTATTCTTTCACATATTTGTTTGCTATCCTTTGCACACAATCCTCTACGCATACTTCCTCAAACTACGACAAATTCAATATGCTCCAACCTCTTACAATAAAATCAATTTCCTACTCAATTGTAATCAAAAGCAATCCATTTTACATCTAAATAAAATCAGGGTTCATTTTACAATAATCTAGAACAAAATAATGTTCAAACCTATATTCTTGCTTACTACTTATCCAAGAACTTAAATCATTTTCACCTCACCTCTATCCTCTTCGCGCATTCGTTTATTTCCCTACTGCTTCTATAGTTGTCTCGGGTCTCTACTAACTCTGCTCCAATTTAATCGAGGATCCTTCGTTCTCAATTCTGCTTCAGGAGCTTTGTCTTGATGTCTTGCAATATTGTTTTTTAGATATTTCAATGCTCTGATACCACTTGATGCAAAACTAACCTCGTATCCAAGCGCATGTTCACTTATAACCCACATAACCCATTCCTCTGTGTCAACAGGTGCTTCCTTCAATCCTAAGATTATGGAAATAAATCCCTTCTTAGAAACTCAGTGGGAGGAGTCTTCTGTTAGCCATCAATAAATTTTGTCATATATGATGATGGCTAAATAATTTTTTAGCCTTCAAGAAACAAGTTTTAAGAAAAATTGTGAGTTCTTGAAGCCTTGCTATGAACCTTGTCTCAAGAAACCTATCCCATTGCTGTCTTCACTCAAAATCCTCAAAGAATCCCTGCTGGTATATAAATAACGGTTTCAAACCCTCCTTTTTCTTCATTCCACCCATTTTATCATTTTACCTAACAAGGCCACTTTCCTCCTTGCTAAGCCCTTTTTCCCTTTTTCATTATACTCCATTTCATCAAAACCCCTTTAAACCTTGTAAAATCCCTCTTATAAGGTTTAAAAACCCTTTCTTATACCTATCAGAACCCCTCATAAAGGTCAAAAAACCCCATTTCAGCCTATTTCCCGACCCTTTAAATTTAGGACTTAAGTGCCTTTCTCTTAAAACCATGGCCCCATTTCCGCCGTATGACCCGGCCCTATAATCGAGTGCTAAGCCCATCGCTCATTGGCACTTCGCACTTCGCCACGTCCAAATTTCTCACCTCCCAGAACTCTTTTCCACCAATGGACGATCCCCCGAGCAAATTTCCACGGTTGATCTTGTTTAAGATCTAATGGCTCTCGCTCCATCGACACATCACATCGCTCCACCCCTTTTCCTTTCATTTATTTAAATTTTCTCCCCGTGATTGTTTGCCCCACCGTTGGGATCTGAGCCATTGATCTCGCAGATCTAACGGTCCTCACTCCGTCGCACCGCTAGTAATCCTTTCGATCATCACTTACCAAACCATCCCACCGATGTATTTGGGACCATTGATCTGGCTCCCCCAGATATAACGGTCAGTGTTGTTTCGCCATTCCACTATCCTCTGCTTCTTTCATTCATTTAGGAAAAGTCGCGATTAAATCCGGACTGTCGATCATCCTGATCTAACGATCATCGCGCCATCGCGTTATCGCCTTCCTCCCGTCCAAGCCCTTTCTGCCTGCCATTCCCCGATATGATCTCAACTGTCAATCCTCCTAATTAGATGGTCATCGCTTCATTGCCACATCGCAGTTCACCCCTCCCCTCGCACCATTCATGCCCTTGTGTGATTCCGCAATGCATCCTCCACCGTTGATCATCTTGATCCAACGCCCAACACGCCTCTTCTTTTACCACGTGCATTTAGACCTTGCTTTAATGCCTAATGTTGATCTCTCTTCTGATCTGACGATCCTCGCTTCATCACAATTTTTCCATCTCCCTGTCCATATGTTTATATTGTGTTTCCCTGCTATCAATATCGACCGTTGATCCTCCTGATCCAACAGTTGCTGCTTAATCAAATTATTACTGACCCCTCATCCACCATCTTTAATCTCTGCTTCTCCGAGTTAGTCCCCACCATGGATCTCCTAGATCCAACGAATTTCATTGATCCCCCTTTTCTTCCACCCTACCAGCCTTATATATCCTCTAGTTTGATTTGAGCCATCCATTCCTCCTAAATCAACGGTCACCGCTAGTCTTCCGCTCTACCCGCAGGCACTCTTAGTGCTCGAATTAACACTATGAGTGCCCCCGTAGTAGACCCATTTGATTGCGGAAGATCTTCATCCAATGGTCCATATTCACTGTGGAGGCACTCGACCCGCAAACCCATCCGTACCCTCCATCCCCCCATGGTTGATCTCAATCTTTGATCTAATCCAGATCCGATGACCATCGCTCAATCTCCTATATCATCCTGCCGGTCCCACCTGACCGTGCAAAGGATTTTCATCGTGTTTTATTTCAATCTCCACCGTTGATCCTCATGATCCAATGGCCCGCATTCATTCTCACACCCATTTCATCCAACCCCTCCGTCATGCATTTTCAATGCGAAATGGGCGGTTTTATAGGGACACATCTCGACCTCTTAGCCGTGTCGTGTCCATTTCATATAATACCGCTTGCCGCTTTAGTCCAGCGCGAATACCATCTTTGGTATTCCCAAAACTGCCAATCCTGTTCTTCGCGCCAGAAGAATATTCAAGCCATAGTATCTGTAGTTCCACCATTAGCCCATTTTCGCTGCATTCACCCTTCTCCTCACTGCTCCTCCACCCACGCCCGAGCCCTCTGAAGCAGTCAAACCACCTACGGAGGGTTTTATAATGTTTTTTTTGTTTGTTGTAGGTTTCATGGCGGTAATCATATAAGGCATCCCACAGTCACTTAATGTGACAAAGGGCCGAGGATGATGATCCTTGAAGGCCAAAATAAAAAATGAATGGGAGATTTCAGGGTTTATCATTAAAGTTTGGTGAGTGATTCATGACCACTGACCATTATACTAAACCCTCCAGCGCAGCCACCTGTACACAACAATCAGATGATGACCAAAGATGATCCAAGAAGGCCTAACAAAGCCTAAAGCATAAATCAAAGCCTAAATCAGTGATTAAAGTGTTTAAGAGAGACAAGTTAGCCAAAGAAAGCCTCCAATGGACACATCAGGGAGGATATTTCCTTCTCAGCAACCCGTAAGGACACCTATAGTCTACTTTACCTTTCAAAGACACTGTGGCAGCCATCCTGATGACAGAACCTCTTTTGAAACTGTCATAGAAGTTATTGCACAGTCATGGGAGGCCTCAAAACCGAAATATGACAGTTACTTGTCTCAGAGGTCAAACAGAGTACTTCGGCAACAATTATCTTCAAAGAACACACGTTGGAGTTATTACCAACCTGCCAGATATGCCTCAAAGATAGAAAAATATACTTAAATGGTACAATTAGTTAATGCAATGGTCACTAAGAAGAATGGGCATTCGAATACATCTGCCCCTCTGTCTCAACTGATATTTATGATCTTTCCTTCAACACTTTTCCTCTCTCACCTATATGTATTCACAGGAAACTCATTGTAAAATGTTGGAAAGTTGTTAATTGTTGAATTGTTATTGAGTAATAGTTACTGAGTAGTTGTAATATGGTAGGGTGGGAAGAGAAGTATCAGACTATAGAAATCCATTAGAATCGAGTATGTAATTGGTATTGGACATCAAATAGACAAGAAGATTCACTGGATCCTAATCTAAATCATTGGTGATGTTATTCTTACTGTAATTTTTATTCTCCTTATGTTTCCATTGTGTTCATATTCTCTGATAAAGAACAACAAATATAGATTAGGATTTACTTCTAAAAGTACCTTCTAACTGATAAGATTTATCTTTATGTTTTCTTATAAATGTGTGTTTTAGAATGAATCAATAGAGTATAACCAGTCAAGGAATGTTGGTGAGCCCATGTATTGCTGAGTAGAACTTGAGATGTTGTTCTTGAATGATATTTTCACTGCATGCTAAGTAGAGTCCTAATCAAGGAAGTTTATGGTTAGCCCTATCCCTTGTTTAGTCTTAAACAATTGTTTTGAAGATTTCCCTTAAGAGTATGTCGAAAGCAGGATAGGTTAAAGGTCCTTACTTGATCTTAGGCTACTTTTTATGTTTATCTTAAATTTTTTCTACCCTTGAAGAGTATTCCGAAAGCAGGATAGGTTAAAATCCCTTACCTGATATTAGGTTGCCCTTCATTTTCTTATAAGTTTTCTTCTTTCACCACACTTCTTAATGTTCCATACCACAAACTCAACTTAAAGGATCTTCTGATATAGATTACTTGCCCTGTGAAAACCCTTGAATAATTGTTGTGAAAGTAAACCCTTTTACGACTCCATAGCCCAATGGATTGACAGTTTTTCTTGACCTATCTTCCCATGCTGAAATATCCTTCAATTTATTCCTTCCTTCACACTTCACATGACCTTCTCAATTAATGATTCCCAACCAAAAAAAACAAATACCTTGTACTTCATAACTAGCCTGATATCATATCATAAGCCTTAAAGTATATCATTCTAAACATATATGGAGAGATCCCACTTCGAATCCAGGAGGGCTAGATCCTAGGATTCCAAAGTGGTTCTGATGTTGCCTTATCATTTGGTATGCCAATTTTCCAAATCACATGACCCCAACATAATGGCGACTCCACTGGGGACTTCTGAGTGAATTACATCTTATACATCCTAAGACCTCAGAAAACCCACAAACATCCTTAGATTGGTAGTTAATTGCTGATGGTGGACAGCAGCCCACTTCAAAACATTCGAAATCATTCACCTAGCGACTCCACAACTCCTAAAAGACCAAAGGAATCCACTGGTGATTAGTAGGCCTAATAATTACCCCTAGTTTCACAAATACTCCACCGGGACAACCCACACTACAATTAAAACATCATGCACACCCATGATTAGGAAAATTTTAGGATTAAGTTTTCTTTGTTAAAGACTACTTTTCCTCTAAAGATTTTCATATCTGGCTAAATTTCTTTTCTTTGGGTCTAAATATTAACATACTGGCTTCAAAACGAATTCATACCAGAGCCTATCTTGACCCAAATCCTCCTGAGATAGTAAATAACCCAAAAAAAATTCTTAGGAAGTCTCCTGTATTTAGGGATCCAACTATTGGCAGACCCATTCATAGAGCTAACTCCATGCCTAAAGTCCTTCCAGCTCTACCAGATACCCAAGTCGACTTACCCTTTTCAAGAAGTTTACCAAGAACCAAGTCACTTAGTGGTGTAGATTAGACAGACTTTGAGCCTCCAAGTTCACCAAAACATAGTGGAAAACATATTAGCAGCAGAGAAAACCCTCCATCCATATCCCCTGATACTCATTTCATTCATAATTTTGGTTTCTCTCATCCCAAATCTACTCAAAAAGTCTTTGCTGGTCCTAGCACTTCTACCATCCATACATATACTGTGGAAAACCCCCCATTTTTCCCTCCCATCTACACCATGGTTGCATGGTACACTCCTCTAGTCCTTCCTCTACCTTTAGTTGCCTTACCACAAGGTTATTTAACCACTATTCCTCTATATGATTCCAGTAGTTCCATTTCTGCTTCGCAACATGTCGAAAAAATGAATGATTACTTTGATAGGAATGAAATAGGTGATGAGACTATTAAACTCATATTGTTTGCTCAGAGTTTAGGGGGAGAAGTAAGAAAATGGTTCAAAATCTTAACTCGACAGAGCATCAACGATCTTCCTGCCTTTCATCAACTATTTCTGAACAAGTGTGAAGTCAGGAAAAACCCTTTCCAAATTTTGTCAGAATATGAGAATATTAAAAGGAATCTAGGGGAAGGTGTACAGGAATATTGTGCTAGATACAATAGGGCGTACAATGCCATACCAGCTCATGTGAAACCTCCACAGGGCCAAGCTTTAATGAAATTCCCTGATGGATTTGATCCTGAAATGGCCTACCAACTAAGGGAAAAGGAATACCTCACATTAGAAGATATGCAACAAGGAGCAGTGAGTGTTGACGAAAACTTGATTGCCAAAAGAACTAGGATGAGGAAAAAAAATAAAGTAACATATAGAGATGACACTGCACCCTCCACATCTGATTCAAGCTCAAAAATTCTATCCAAGAATATGGATAGGCTAGAAATAATGATGGAGAGGCAGTTTGTCCAAATAAATGCTCAGAATAGGAGCCACCCTCAAAATCAGAACCAGAACTTTAGGAGAAACCCCTCTAAGACTAGACAAAGAGATAATGATCAACAAATCAGACCTCCATTTCAAGAAAATTATGTGGATGAAGATGAGGGAATGATAGAAGAGCCAGAGGGAATAGATATAAACATGCTGGGAGTAAGTAATGAACATCCTACCTTTTTCACAAAGGATGACCAGGCCACAAATACATATGATGTTAATGAAGGCTTATAATTTTAAGACTATAGGCAAGGCTTTGAGAATGCCATCATGGAAGTCCATAAAAAATATGACCTCAAGAGCAAAAAGAACTAGGAAACTCCCCAAAGAAATACCTTTGAAACTGCTGTTAAAAACAGATCTAAAAATGTGGTTAGAAGGGCTGCTGGAAACAACAAAACAACCACTGAAAGGTCTAGTAAAAACAAGGGGAAAGGCACTCAAACCACTGATAAACAAATTGGTGGCCCTAACAGCACCATCAATTTAGCTAGTGCCCCTGTAAAAATAGTTTTAACTGATTTACATAGTAAAAACCAACAAGCTGATTTTGCTGATAAGTTAGTGACTAACAAGACAGATTTGAGCCTTTCAAAGAATCAGTTCCCTTTCAATTTGGAAAGTGAAATTGCTAAAATCAAGATCTCTGTCCCCCTCACTGAGTTACTCACTCAATATGTATATAAATGTCAGGTGTTAAAATCTTTGAACACAGAAGAAAATAATGACTCTATCAACCTAAATGATGATCAGCCAACCCTTTTATTTGGTCCTAAGATTGAAGGAAATTTCCAAGAAGGAGTGGTCTTTCCTTTTTATGTCAATTTGAATATCCATGATAAGATTTTACACAATGCTATGCATGATTCAGGGGCTTCACATAACCTCATGCCCAAAGTAATCATGGAGAGATTAGTCCTTGAGATAACCATACCATATAAAGATTTGTATTCTTTTGACTCCAGTAGAGTAAAATGCTTAGGCCTGATCAAATATCTTTGTGTAAAATTGACCCAAATCCCAGCCAAATGCATAGTGATGGATGTGGTAGTGGCTGATGTGACCCCCAAATATGGCATGCTTATTTTAAGATCATGGGGTGCTAAGCTTCAAGGTACCATGCAAATGGACATGACATATGCCACGATCCCTGTCTTCAGTCAACTTGGAAGACTTTATATGGAATCACACATGAAATTTGAGTAGTCAAGAAAAATTAGAAAATTCCCCTCTTTATTCTGTCCATACAAAACTAGAATCATTCATTATTTATAATGATGAAATATTTGATGAACTATAGTTTGAAAGTGAGCGATCACCAAACATAACAGAAAACATGGAAGGAGAGGATAGGAAGGGAGAGGCTCTCAAACAGTTTTCCAAATCTGAAAATTACAGCCAACAAAACAAAGAATATGAACAACCCACTGTCCACCAGCTTAGTGAAAATTTTGAAAGTCAAGAAGAAAGGCCTCAAATCCATGAAAACCTTAAGGAAAAAGACCAACATAAACATTCTGCAGAACCCATAAAACTGCATAATGACAGTCATAACACATAGGACAATGGGGATAGGAATGAAAACAACAACAAGTCCGAAACTAGCCCTCTTTGGATTATCATTTTTGATGGGTCTTGTAATAGAACTAGTGCAGGAGCAGGTGTGTGGCTTCACAACATAGAAAATAATTATGCTGAAAGCCATTCATACAATTTAAAATTCCAATGCACAAATAACATAACATAGTATGAAGCACTCTTCTTAGGACTACAGTTACTAAAGAAATTAGGATCCAGGAGGGTAGCTGTTCATGGAGATTCTGAACTGATCATCAGGCAAATAAATGGAGAGTATACTGCCAAACATCCAAGACTAAGAGCCTATAGAAATGATGCGATGGACCTTTTGAAAACTTTTGAGGAATATGAACTTGTTTTTGTCCCTAGAAACCAAAACATTCTTTCCAATGGTTTAGCTTGTGCTGCCAGTTCATGTCAAAGACCCTATGACAACAAAAAATTCATAGTCCAAGTGAAATATAGACCAGCTATCCCAGACAATGAAAAGTATTGGCATGTCTTTAAGGGAGATAAACAGATAGAGGACTTCCTGCAGTTCAAAAATGAGTTTGAATTTCCGAATTTAGATTCAAAGTATGATAAAGACTGTCTTAATGAGGAAAAACCTGTTGAAAAAGAACCTCCTCCCATTACAGAAATAAATCTGCTAACCAGAGAGTTCGAAAATCAAATAGAAGAGTACATAAACTCAGGAAGAGAAGACATAGAGGTACTACAGTCTAAAGACAAAGGCTTACCCAAAGGACTAGCACCTCTAGAAGACTTGTTTCATTTTAATGATGTTGCCAAAAAACCAACAATAGAACCCACTGAATCTGATATTGAGGAATGCAATATAGGCAGTATACACAAGCCTAAAATGATCAAGTTATCTAAAACATTGTCAGATCACATGAAACTGACATATATTGAGTTGTTCAAAGAGTTTTCTGATGTATTTTCTTGGAGCTATGGGGATTTAAGGGAATATGACACAGATACCATTCAGCGCAAGATACCACTTAAAGAAAAGTAGAAACCGTTTAGGCAAAAATTACACAGAATAAACCCTATGCAGTTACCTCTGGTTGAGAAAGAAATTAGGAAAGTTTATGAGGCTAGAATTATTTTCCTCATGAGATAATCAGAGTGGGTATATAATCTCGTAGTTGTAAGAAAGAAAATAGGAGAAATAAGGCTCTGTATTAACTTTAGGAACTTGAACAGAGCCTCATTAAAGGACAACTATCCCTTACCTAAAATGGAGCACATCTTACAAAGGGTGGTTGGTTCCAAGAGGATTTCTTTGCTAGATGGATTTTCAGGATATAATTAGATATTGGTACTCCCTGATGACCAACTAAAAATAGCATTCACTACTCCTTGGGGCACTTTCATGTATGTGAAAATGCCTTTGGATTAATGAATGCGGGAGCCACCTTTCAAAGAGCCATGGTCATTGCTTTCTCAAAATAAATATGCCACTTCACTGTGATTTATTTAGATGACATTATAGTCTATTCCAAAACAGATGAAGAACACCTAGTACAACTAAGAAAGGTCTTTGAGAAATGTAGAAAATTTGGGCTATCTTTAAATCCCAAGAAGACATTATTTAGTCTCCAAGAAGGTAAACTTCTTGGTCATATCATATCTGAAAAAGGGATTAAAATAGACCCAAAAAGGGTTGAAGGTATATTGTATATCAGTCACCCCAGAAGCATCAAAGAAATTCAATCTGTCATTGGAAAGATTAATTTCTTAAGAAGGTTCATACCCAACCTGGCAGAACTCCTTAGGAACATGACAAACATGCTAAAGAAAGAGATAGGAGTTAAATGGACCTTAGAAGAAAAGAAATCCTTTGAACTGGTCAAACATGCACTTACCCAAGCACCGGTTCTTATCAGTACTAATTTCACTAAGGACTTCCTCATATTTTCATTTGCATCAGAACATAATGTGGTCGTTGTCCTATTACAGAAAAATCCAGAAGGACAAGAGCAACCAATTGAATTTTTCAGCATGGCATTAAGAGATGCACTTCTGAAATATAATATCATGGAAAAATAGGCCTATGCTTTGGTCAAAGCCTTGAAGGATTTCAGAGTTTATATCTTACACTCTCAAATTATTGCATTTGTGCCTCATGTAGTGGTAAAGGAAATTTTGTCACAAGACCCTGATGGAAAAAGAGGAAGGTGGATTGTTGTGATATTGGAATGCGATTTGGAAATTAAACCCACTAAACTCATGAGGGGTCAAGGCCTAGCACAATTAATGGCTGAATATAACTTGCAAGCACTTGATATAAACATGATAGATGCATTAGATGGGCAGGAAGAATTATCAACCCCACTTATTCAGGATCATTTCCTAAATTCATCTTGGTATGATGATATTTTTTATGTGCTTACTAATCTCAATGCCCCTCCTGGTTTATCTAAAACAAAGGCAAGATTCTTGAAGTTAAAGGCTATAAATTATTGCATTTTAGATAGATGTTTATATTGGAAGAATTCCATTGGTTTATTGCTTAAATGTTTGCCTAAGGTTGATGCAGATAGGATCAAGCATGAGTTTTAGGAAGGAGAATGTGGAGGCCACCTCTATTGGAAAACCACTGTTAATAAAATCCTTAGAGCTAGTTATTACTGGCCCACCCTCTTTCAAGATGTCCACAAAATGATAGTTTCCTGCCACAAATGCCAAATCTTTGAAGGCAAGAGAAAACTGCTTCCCTTACCCTAGCAACCAATCACTGTTGAAGCTCATTTTCAACAGTGGGGCCTACACTTCATTGGGGAAATCCATCCTGCCTCGTCTACTCAACATAGATGGATGCTCATAGCCACTGATTATTTCACCAAATGTATAGAAGCTATCCCTTCTAGGAATGCCATAGACTCAGTTATCATAAAATTTCTTGAAGAACATATCCTGTCTAGAATTGGCTGTCCTAGGAAAATTATCACTGACAAGGCTGTTGCATTTGGCTATAAAAATATGGTTGATTTCTGTTACATATATCAGATTGTGCTTGGTCATTCCACAGCTTATTACCCTCAAGGTAATGGGTTGGCAGAGTCTTCCAATAAGAGCCTGTAAACATAATAAAGAAGCTGCTGGAAGAAAATCAGAGGTCATGGCACAACAAGCTGGTACATGCTTTATGGGCAGATAGATTGACAACAAAGAAATCAATTGGGATGTCTCCCTATCAGCTAGTTTATGGAGCAGATGTCGTTTTTCCTACCATTTTAGGAGTGCCAATGATGAAGTTGGTCCAAGAAATACAATAATAGGAAGATAGCATGATGAGAAGGATAAACCAGACCATACATCTTCAGCAAACCAGGGAAGAAGTTTATAACAAAGCACAAAAAGTACAAGAGAATATCAAAAAGATGTTTCATAAGAGGACAAAGGCAAGTGATTTCAAAATTGGTGACAAAGTACTCAAATGGGATTCCAGGAGAGAAGATAAGGGCAAACATGGCAAGTTTGACAATTTATCGCAAGGCCCTTACATGATTCAATCTGCCATTGGTCATAACGCATTTTTTCTACAAGAGATGGATGGTACAGACCTATTTGGGGGTCCTATTAATGGCAGGATGCTGAAGCATTATTTCTGTTGAATTCTCAGTTTAAATCTTTCATTCTTCATTGTAAATATCATTGCTTTATTTAATATATATATATAACAATAGAAAAGAAAAATAGGGCAGATATAAAAGAAGAAAGGTACATCCCCATACCAAAAAAAGAAAGAAAAATCTGAAAGTGTGCAAGCCTAATTTCCACTACTTGAAAGAGCAATTTCATGACTAGATGGATTTCAATTTACTATTGATAGGTTAGTGAAGAAGATTTTCCAAACAATAAAATATTGGCTTATCAGTAGAATAGATTAGGATAGAAAGAGTGGCTCTAATAAGATAAAACTCGAGCCAAAGAGAATAAAAAGAACTGGTTCTAACATGATGAAAACTTGAACCAGAAAAAGAAGAAGAAGATAGCTCAAAGAGATCAAAATCAGAGCTGAAAGAAAGAAGGAAGGACTCTCATTGTTTTTAGATCTTAAGCCTTCCAAGTTTTGTTTTACTTTTCTGCAAATAAAGGTTTATGAGAAATATATTTTTGATGTCATAGCCATAGCAGAAGATCAGACAGCTTAATCTTGGTTTGACTGTGTTTTCAATTTCTGTTTTAGAATGTAGAGAATGCAGATCTGTCAGACAGTTTAATCCTAGCAGATAGTAGATTAGGTAGAGAATTGTTGAGTCCAACTGTTTAATCTGGACTCATGGAAGTTATAAGGGTAGATTTAGATTATCTTTCTTTCTTTCAATAAAAGAATAAAATGTTGAGGTCAAAGGGTTTGCAAGTCCAAGTGCACCCTGCCAAAGAAAAAATGTTAGGAAAGTAGGCTGTGTTGGTAGTTGTTTGGGAGAAATTGATTTGTTATGATGTAATGTTGATCATATTTTCAAGCAGCATGATCAAAGAAGAGAGAGGATTGTCAAAGCATAAGACATTGATCTACATTCCGGAGATAAATTTCTGAGGTTCTTGACACCTCCAAGGAGTTGCCATCCCCAAGTGGAGCCACAGTTAGCGATCAATAAATTTTGTCATATATGATGATGGCTAAATAATTTTTTAATCTTCAAGAAACAAGTTTTAAGCAAAATTGTGAGTTCTTGAAGCCTTGCTATGAGCCTTGTCTCAAGAAACCCATCTCATTGATGTCTTCACTCACAATCCTCAAAGAAGCCCTGCTGGTATATAAAGAATTGTTTCAAACCCTCTTTTTTCTTCATTCCACCCATTTTATCATTTTACCTAAAAAGGCCACTTCCCTCCTTGCTAATCCCTTTTTCCCTTTTTCATTATACTCCATTTCCTCAAAAATCCCTTTAAACCTTGTAAAATCCCTCTTATAATATTTAAAAACCCTTTCTTATACCTATCAAGACCCCTCATAAAGGTCAAAAAACCCCATTTAGGCCTATTTACCGACCCTTTAAATTTAGGCCTTAAGCGCCTTTCGCTTAAGCCCCTGGCCCCGTTTCCACCGTATGACTTGGCCCTGTAATCGAGTGCTAAGCCCATCACTCATCGGAATTTCGCACTTCACCACGTCCAAAGTTTTCACCTCCTAGAACTCTTTTCCGCCGATGGACGATCCCCAGAGAAAATCTTCATCGTTGATCCTGTTTAAGATCTAATGGTTCTCTCTCCATCGACACATCGCATCACTCCACCCCTTTTCCTTTCATTTATTTATATTTCCTCCGCATGATGGTTTCCCCGCCAATGGGATCTTAGTCGTTGATCTCGCAGATCTGATGGTCCTCGCTCCATCGCACTGCTAGTATTCCTTCCTATCATCACTTACCAAACCGTCCCGCTTATGTATTTGGGACAATTGATCTGGCTCCCCCAGATCCAATGGTCGGTGTTGTTTCACCGTTCCGCTCTCCTCTGCTTCTTTCATTCATTTCGGCGAAGTCGTGATTAAATCCAAACCGTCGATCATCCTAATCGAACGGTCATCGCGCAATCGCATTATCTCTTTCCTCCTGTCCAAGCCCTTTCTGCCTTCCATTCCTCGATATGATCTCAACCATCGATCCTCCTGATCAGACGGTCATTGCATCATTGTTGCATCACAGTTCACCCCTCCCCTTACACCATTCATGCCCTTGCACAATTCCGTGATGCATCCTCCACCGTTGATCATCTTGATCCAACGGCCAGTGCGCCTCTGCTTTTACCATGCGAATTTTGACCCCTCTTTAATCCCCACCATTGATCTCACTTCCGATCTAACGGTCCTCGCTACATCGCAATTTTTCCATATCCCAATCCATATGTTTATATTGTGTTTCCCCGCTATCAATCTTGACCGTTGTTCCACTTGATCCAATGGCTGGTGCTCAATCACATTATTACTCACCCCTCATCCACCATCTTTAAGCTCTGCTTCTCTGAGTTAATCCCCACCGTGGATCTCCTAGATCCAACGGCTTGCATTGATCCCCCTTTTCTTCCACCCCGCTAGTCTTATATATCCTCTCGTTTGATCTGAGCTATCCATTCCTCCCAGATCAATGGTCACTGCTAGGCTTCCACTCTACCCGCAGGCACTCTTAGCGCTCGAATTAACACTATGAGTGCCCCTGCAGTTGACCCATTTGACTGCAGAAGATATTCATCCAACGGTCCATATTCATTGTGGAGGCACCTGGCCCACAAACCCATCAATACCCTCCATCCCCTCGCAGTTGATCTCCACTTTCTATCTAATCCAGATCTGATGGCCATCGCTCAATATCCTATATCATCCTCCTAGTCCCACCTGATTGTGTAATCACCGTGTTTTCTTTCAATCTCCACTGTTGATCCTCACGATCCAACGACGCGCATTCATTCTCGCACCCATTTCACCCAACCCCTCCATCATGCATTCTCAACGTGAAATGGGCGGTTTTAGAGGGACACGTCTCGACCTCTTGACCGTGTCACATCCATTTCATATAATATCGCTTATCACTTTATTCCCCCGCGAATATCGTCTCTGGTATTCCCAAAACTACCAATATTGTTCTTCGCACTTGAAGTGGATTCAAGCCATAATATCTGTAGTTTCGCCATTAGCCCATTTTCATGCATTCACCCTTCTTGTCACTACTCCTCTACCCACGCCCGAGCCCTCTGAAGTAGTCAAACCACCTATGCAGGGTTTTATAATGTTTTTGTTGTTTGTTCCAGGTTTCATGGTGGTAATCATATAAGCCATCCCATATTCACTAAAGGTGAAAAAGGGTCGAGGATGATGATCCTTGAAGGCTGAAATAATGAAGGAACGGGAGATTTCAGGGTTTATCATTAAAGTTTGGTCAGTGATTCATGGCCACTGACCGTTATACTAAACCCTCCAGCACAGCCACTTGTACATAGCAATCATACGAAGACTAAAGATGATCCAAGAAGGCCTAATGAAGCCTAAAGCACAAATCAAAGCCTAAATCAGTTTTTAAAGTGTTTAAGAGAGACAAATCAACCAAAGAAAGCCTCCAATCGACACATCAGCGAGGCTATTTCCTTCTTAGCAACCCATAAGGAAACCTGTAGTCTACTTTACCTTTCACAGACACCGTGATAGCCATCCTGATGACAGAACCTCTTTAAAAATTGTCAGAGCAGTTATTGCACAGTCATGGGAGGCCTCAGAACCGAAATATGACAGTTACTTGTCTCAAAAGTCAAACAGAGTACTTCTGCCACAGTTATCTTCAAAGAACACACGTTGGAGTTATTACCAGCCTGCCATATATGCCTCAAAGACAAAAAAAACTACTTAAATGGTACAATTAGTTAATGTAATGGTCACTAATTAGAATGGGCATTTGAATACCTCTCCCCCTCTATCTTAACTAATATTTATGGTCTTTCCTTCAACACTCTTCCTCTCTCACCTATATGCATTCACAGGAAACTCATTGTAAAAGGTTGGAAAGTTGTTAATTTTTGAACTGTTATTGAGTAAGAGTTGCTGAGTAGTTGTAATATAGTAGGCTGGGAAGAGAAGTATCAGATTGTAGAAAGCCATTGGACTCGAGTATGTAACTAGTCTTGGACATCAAATAGACAAGAAGATTCACTGGATCCTGATCTAAATCATTGGTGATGTTATTCTTACTGTAATTGTTATTCTCCTTATGTTTCCACTGTGTTCATATTCTCTGATAAAGAACAACAAATATAGATTAGGATTTACTTCTAAAAGCAACCTAATTCTGACCGATAAGCTTTATCTTTATGTTTTCTTATAAATGTGTGTTTTAGAATGAATCAATCGAGTATAACTAGTCAACGAATGTTGGTGAGCCCATGTCTTGCTGATTAGAACTTGAGATGTTGTTCTTGAATGATATTTTCACTACATGCTAAGTAGAGTCCTAATCAAGGAAGTTTATGGTTAGCCCTGTCCCTTGTTTAGTCTTAAACAATTGTTTTGAAGATTTCCCTTAAGAGTATGCCGAAAGCAGGATAGGTTAAAGGTCCTTACTTGATCTTAGGCTACTTTTTATGTTTATATTAAATATTTTCTACCCTTGAAGAGTATGCCGAAAGTAGGATAGGTTAAAAGTCATTACCCGATCTTAGGCCGCCCTTCATTTTCTTATATGTTTGAATCTTTCACGCGACTTCTTAATGTTCGATACCACAAACTCAACTTAAAGGATATTCTGATATAGATGACTTGCCTTGTGAAAACCCTTGAATAGTTTTTGTGCAAGTAGACCCTTTTATGACTCCAGAGCCCAATGGATTGACACTTTTTCTTAACCTATCTTCCCATGCTGAAATATCCTTCAATTTATTCCCTCGACACTTCACATGACCTTCTCAGTTAATGATTCTTAACCAAAAACAAAAAAATCCGTTGTACTTCATAACTAGCCTAGTATCATATCATAAGCCTTAAATTATATCATTCTAAACACATATGGAGATATCCCTCTCTGAATCCAGGAGGGCTAAATCCTAGGATTCCAAAGTGGTTCTGATATTGCCTTGTCATTTGGTATGCCAATCTGCCAAATCACAGGACCCCAACATCTTCAAGGTATACAAACCTTCTCAAAAACCACTGAGTTCAAGTCTAAGCCTTATATAGTCCTTGGAGTGGAAGCCCAATCATTTATAGCCTTGGCCCTTAATTTTCTTCTTCACGATGCTTAATTCCTAGCCTTTCATTTAATTACAATAGCCCCCAAAGCCAATAACTTGCTGGTATATATTTCTTGCCCACATCAAATATAGCCCCCAGAGTCAACCCCTTTTAATACACACCTTGGCCCCATTTTGGAAATTGCCCCAAAAATAATACATGAGCCTGGAACCCGGAGCCCGACCTTACTTTAATTCCAATTCATAAAAATTTTGGGAAATTTTTTCTGGGAAAATTACTTTCGAGTTGGCCCACTGCTCTCGCTTTCACTGAACCATTAAGATCCTCAGTCAAGAACCACTTGCCATGCAGTCCCGTTCCTTTGTATGTCAAATCAATCAAAAGGGTAACAATAATAACTCTGTGAGGGTATAATCCTCTGCCTCGATGCTCCTTCATATCTTGGATCCTTAAAAATCTTGACACTTTATTAAAATAAATCACGATATTCCCAACTTCCGGGATCTCGACCAATCACTCTCCATTTCTGTCTCCCAGCTCTATTATTGTTGTATCTCGACACTGTCTATTGATAGATTTTGAATCTCAACACTAATTTCAAATGAGTTACGGGAGTAATCCTTTTTAATATATGTTTTTTTGAAAATGTTTTGCAGACACATAAATATGTACGGAGTTATGGAATTCAAGATGTGTGACACCTCACCGAATAATTTTTATAAAACATGTTCTTCGGATTCACAAACTAAGTCTCTTGCTTAAGAAAATATTACCAAGTCTAATGTAATTACCTAAGAATACATGGGTCTCTAACATACAATATTACACTAGCTAAATTTTGTTTGCAATTAAAGTCTATAAGGAAGAAAGACATGCTGAACTAAAATATTTGCGGAACTAAATTCTCTCTTGAAGTGAGATATAAAAGGTTAGTTCCATCACTCCGTACAAGGTAAAATCGTCAAATATTGAATCTATAATTGTATTATAAAAGGTGACCCAAATACTTACACTTCGAAAACACATCGTAATAATGTACTCGTGAAAAAACCTTTAATAATTTCAGATATTGATTTCTATTTACTATCTTTCATGTCAAGAAGTGTGTACATAAAGGGATAAGTTGCATTTCTCCACACAATGTGTACCTAAAAAAAAAATATTAAATATACCTATAGTTGTAAAACATTTTCAGGTGCTGCGAACTTACAGTAGCCAACAAAAAATAATTTGTCATTTAATAGAGACTCAAGTCTTACCACGAGAGTGGAAGCACTTGGGATTTAAAAATTAACAAATTTATATGCATTTATTTCACTGAAATAGGTGGCGTGTGGCATAGTTAGGAGGTTCCATGTGATACCAACGTGGATTTTGAGTCCATGTGACCAAGGGAAAAATTCCCTAACACGAATTCATAGTGCATCGTTTAAAATTGTTGGGTGTTGTGAACTAACAGTAGCCACAAAATAATATTTTGTCATTTACCAGACACTCAACTCCCACCACGGAAGTGGAAGGAATTAGGCCTTAAGCAACAAAAATATTATATACTTTGATTTGACCGAAAATTGGTGACATGTGGCAGAGTTATGGGGTTCCACGTGATAACATTGTCGAGTTTCACAGCACATCTCCACGAGACTAGTTCCCCAACATAAATTCATGGTGCATATTTAAAATTGCTAAGTGATATGAGCTGAAATATGCCTGCAAAAAATATGGGTGTGCGGAAGTGCGAACATAAAAGGTAAACTTTCACTACTCCACACAAGGTGAGGCCAAAACCAAATATTGAATATATATTATCCATTTTTTTCTATAACATTAAAATCATCACTATATTACATATATAAAATGGATAATATATGTGGATCTAAATTTGATTCATGAATATATGCGGAACTAAAATATGCTTGCAAGTGAGGACATAAAATGATAAATTCTAGTGTTGTGCACAAGGTGAACCCAAAAGAAAATAATGAATATACATTTGTATTGTAAATGTCGACCCAGATACCTAGACTTGGAAGACATGCAACGATAATGAAATCATCAAAAAAATATTAATAACTCTAGATATTAGTTTCAAGTTACTATCACTCATGCATTTCAAATTTATAACAAAATTTTGTGTGCAATTAAATTCTATGTGAAATAGAGACATTTCGAACCGAAATGCAACAAATACGTATGCCGAAGTGCAAAAATAAAATACTAAGTTTAAGTTCTCTACATAAGGTAAGTCCAAAAGAAAATATTGAATCTATTCTATCCATTTTTTACTTAATATTATAATGATGACTATATTAATAAATGTGACTCATATACATCAAATGGAAAAAATATGTGCAGCTAAATGTCACTCATGACTATATGTGAAACTCAAACAGGTGAGGAACTATGGACATAAAATGACAAGTTCCACTGTTGCACACAAGGTGAATCCAAAATAAAATATTGGCTCTACGATCATATTGTAAAAGCCGACCTAGGTACCTGGAATTGGAAAACATATAAAACTAATTTAAGATGTTAGTTTCAAGTTACTATCATCTATACCTTTCAAATTTATTTATTCTTAACCTGTCTCAATTTTTTTTATGATTGATATCATCCAATTTTATGATTGATATTGTTAGGTCCCTGTAATTTGTTAGATTGGAAAGACCAAATGTACAAGGATAACATCAAACCAGTTTTTGGAGTCCTAGGACATAGACTTCTTGGACTCAGAGAGGGCTCTCTCTATGTTTGTGTAAAGGATGTTAACTTGATTGATCCTAGGGTTTTGATTTTAGGCTAGTTATTAGGTTTAAGGTTTGTTTGTTTGTTTGTTTGGTTGGGTAGGTTGTCAAGAAGAATAAATAGAGTGAGAGAGGTTTAAGCCATTGGACTGTGGAGTCTTAAAAAAGGTCTTGAAAAGTTTAACAATAGGTCAGGGGTGTATCACAGAGCAAGTCTAACAAGGTCAAATGGATCTAAAGGCTTTGTGTGAGTGAGGTGAACATCAAATTGTGAACATAGTAGGTGCAAAATGGAAGTTAAGAATCCTTCAACAAATACCTTAACAAGAATGGAATTTAAGATTACTAAGCATGAAGAAATAATCAAATACAGGCCATACCAATAACTTCTTTGACTAAACCCTAGCAAGTAAGCATGAAGACAACAATCCAGTGAACTATAGAAGGAAAGAAACTTGTAAATACTCTAGTGATTTCACCTTCAAGCTAAGAAAACATTTAAGATAAACACATAGCAGAGATCAAAGAATAGGGAAATCCTAACTTCATTAATCAAGCTATAAAGACCTCCAAAGAAACCATTTAGGATAAAAAATGACATGGAGAATGATAGACCTCTTTAGCTAAACCTAATCAGCAATACTTCAAAGTAAAAGACCTTAAAAACAATGTTTAAGTAATAGCAAAGAATAGGGCTAACCATAAAAATACTTTGAAATTTTCCTTATCCAATAATATTTAAGATAAACAAGCATAAGTGTGTTTAGAGAGAAAATAAGAATTCTCTAAACTAACCTAGCAGAGGAAAACATAGAAGCAGTAGAGAACAAACAGAGTTAAGGTGCCTCTAAACAACATTTATTAGCCTAGAAATTTTGTCCTACTGCCATAGAAAGATGGAACAAAATGATAACATAAGGAAACAAGAACTAAATAAGGAACATATCACCATTAAATATGCTCATGAATCCTGCAAGTGAGCCTTCTCCATTGTCAAGCAAGTCAAGCCATCCACAAAAACCAAAGCCAATTTCTCTTCAATCTCAAAGTCTACGTATTTTTGTCAATAATCATCCAACCAACATGAAAAATGAGGCCCTCATGAATTATTTATCATGAAAAGGAGGATCAAAACCCTAGCTAGGGTTTTGGAGGCCATTAATTGCTCATAAATGCCAAATTTTTCCTATGAGACCATGCAAGGCCCAAGGCACAAATATCCTAATCTAATAAATGAAAAATATATCCTAACATAAATTCCGAGCTAACTAGGATTGATTTGCCTCAAAAGTCTTCGAAAATATATTTTTCCATAAATTTGTGTCTTTTGTTGACTTTGCAGGCAAGGTTGCAGTGCCAAGGCCAAGGGCGTAGCACCTCTACCGGAAAAATAGGTCATCTTACAACTAAGTTTTGAAGGCCTTCTCGGTGTCCAAATGAGCTCCATGATAGCTCATTGGAAAGCTTGTCAAGTATAATTTCTAAAAATTCTTTTGATTTTTAATTTGGTGTCCATTTTACTTCCCAAAAATGCAATTTCCCAAGACTGCTCAGGGCGTAGTGCTAGCTCTGAAAATAGGGCAGAAAGGTGGTTTTTTTGGTTGTTTTTGGTACTTTTGGAGGACCAGTTTTGCTCCAAATGATCTGAAATTTTGTGTGCATGATGCCCTTTTCCTAAAGAATATGAAAATGTAAACCAATCCTCAAAATATTTCCGCACTGGAGCTGCGCCATTGGTCCTCTAAAATAGTCAAAAAACCAAAATCTTCAAAATTGTGTCAAAAATTGGATTTGCCTTGCTGATTAAGTTTGGGATGCTTGCATGGGATGGATCAGAAAAAATGTTAAGGTTTTATTTTTCTTTAGCCTCCTTGGTCTCTCCATATTCTTCATAGGCCTCTTTATCATGCTTACTTCTTTCTTCATGGCTCTTTGACCTACTACCATCTTCACTATTTGTAACATTTCTCTTACTGCTCTTATGTTTGCCATCATCACTACCCACATCATTGCGAATTTATTCTTCATTTACATTAGCCTCATTTCCATTTGATTTGTCCTTAATCCTTTTTAGTTTGTGCCTTCAAACTTGATTTACCTTTTATTTTTTGCTTGATTTCTATATGCACTGCCCTCATCACCTTTCTCATGTCTCTTTGACCTACTGCTATGTTCTTTACTGCGTTTTTTACCCAATGCCATCATTATCACTAATATGTGATTTAATATTTTCATGTTCATTTGTATCTTCTTCAGTATTTGATTTCTTATTTTTGCCTTCCTCATTCGCATTAGCCTCATTTGCATTGGCCCCACTGTTTTATTCCTCCCTGCTTGATTCTTCATGGCCATCATCTTCACTGTTATATGCACTTGTACCATGAGATGATAGTGAAGGATTTGGAGAGGGTGATGAAGGAGGCTCAATATGAGGTGATAGTATGTGAGTGAGAGGAAAAACTCAATGACAATCCTCTGCTGATTGTTTGAACTTTGTTTTGAAACACCTTATGCTAATGACAATTTGAGATGAAAGAAGGCAATGTAAGGTCAATATATTTGCAGTGTAAGGGACATATATTATGAGTGAAATGGAGTGAATGTAGGCACAACCTTAGGTGAATGAACAAATTTCAACAATGCACCCTTCTGGATATCACTAGTATTCTTAGCATGCAGATGGAGAAATGTTTTAAACAATGATGTTTAAGCATGAAAATTAGGGTTTCCTCCTTAGGTCTTCAATTTCCCTTAATTACAAATCACCACAAATTCTTGACAAGGGCTTGATGAGTTGTAACTACCCCCTAATGATGCTTGAGGGATCTCTAGCAGCTTGAAGAAGTTTTTATGAGGTTTGAGTGGCTCTAAGGCTTGGAAGGCCCTCCTGTCTAAGCACGCAGCGCCAAAGGCCTTCTTTGCTAGGATTGTCGGGCAAGTTGGGAAAAGGCACAGTGCCTTGCCAGGCACGCAACATGCACTTCCAGGTGTGAAAAACCTTAAGAAAATACAAGGGAAAAAATGCTAGGGGTGCAGTGCTCGACTCTAGGAGCACAATGCTAAGCTATGGGCGCAGAACTAGGCAACATTATTTGATTTTTCCTTAAAAAATCAAATTTTCTTACCTCTTTGAAACTTGTATTTCTCTGCAAAGCATCAATGATTTATTTAAGTGTAAAATGAGTTTGTATAAGCTTATGATTTGATATTAATATTGACGAACCCATTTTCTGAGGTTTTAAGCCTTTTTCTCTTTTACTAATATCTCTTTATGCCATTATTTTGCAGGTTTTCTTTGATGAATTTGATCTTTATTTTGGTCAAGGAGGCATGATATGTTCCTTTTGCCACCTTTAGTATGATTGCACACATACACCAACATCTTTGATTTCTTATGTAGTCTCAGCATTTAGGTTCAATTTAGCCCTTTTCACCTTTTGTTTGTAGTTTGCTGGAGGTATGACATTTGCTTTCTTATGATCCTAGAGCCTTTTACATGTTTACTTTGACACAACAACAACCTTAAAAACCTCCTCTTCTCCCTTGTTTGCAGATGATTGAAGACGTTGAGCTCACCCTTCTTACTGATACTCTTTACATCTTTGCTCTACAGGTTTTTCTTGAGTCATAAAATTGACTCTATTTGGCTTATTGATGTCCTTTAATAATTTCACTTAGCACGTGTCATGAAAATATTTGAAATGGCTCTTCTTTTTCATCTTTGAAGTATGAAAAATTCACTATTGACAATATTAGGAATCTAAACATAGGGCAACACCTTCACAACTCTCCTTTTCATGCACCATAGAGTTCAAACCATGCTTCTTACCTTGAAACTAAACTTATCTTTTTTTCTGATTTAGGCATGACAACTCATTAAACACCTTTGGAAGGATTTGAGATAGCAACAACTTCTACACCTTCTTCATGCCATTTCTGCCATTTGATCAATGTCTGCACTCTGTTGGAATATTCAAGTTCAAAACCCCAGTTTTCCTTAAGGCCAAATGGTTCACTTTCTTCTACTGTAAGATGTCTTGATTTAGGAGCAGACCTCCTACTTTATCAAAACTTTCTCCTAATGGAAATTTCAGCACTTCTACAAAAGTGTCAATATTTTCCATTACTTCATGTGTAGAATCTTAAAATAAATGATAGTCTTCTTTGGAAATGATGGCCTTGGAACATATGAAACCCTAATTGACCTAGTGGAGGGTTCTTTGACACGACCTTGACTAAAAATTCTCCTTGGAGGTTTCAAGTGAAAAAAAAATATTTTTCAAAGTGGTGTGTTGAAGATCCAACATAAAATGTACTTGATTTATCTAAAGGGCCTACAAATATAGTTTTGAGACCATCAATGCTTGAGGAACCTGGTGAACATGGGAAGGAATAGGCGGATTGGCAACCCTATATGGAAATGGAGGAATGGGCAAGGGAAAAATAGAGTGATGAGGTCATAGGTAGGAAAAAAGGATGGAGATGAGTGGCACAAGCCCATAAGGAGTCTTTTAGGAGTGGTAGGGTGACCATGGAATGGAAAAATGGTAAAATAGTGAAAAATTTTCTATAAGGATAATGAAGGTAGTGAGATTTCTAAAACACACAATATTCAGGGAATTTTGTTTCTAGAAATCTAGAACCAATATTTAATCATCTACAGATAGTAAAAATTACTGATGACTAATAGTGGATCCACTTGTGGAGGGCAGCTCCTTTTCAGGAGGTGTCCAGGACCTCAGAGTTCAAATCTCTGAGTTTTGAAGACCAGTACCTTACTTGTACTTGTTAGATACCTCTTCCTTCATTTGCTGATGTTCTCTTGCAGCTATGATCTCATAAAATCTGAAAAGACATGATTTCTTTAATCTCAGTTCTGCCTACCCATCTTACTTTGCCTAACATTTTTTCTTCCGGGTGCACTTGGATTGGAAAACCCTTGACATTATTTTCTTTTGAAAGCACAAAAAACTATCTACTTGTACCGTTATCACTTCCAAGAGTTCAGATTAGGCTAATGAACTCTTTTATTCTCTACCTAGTCTACTCATCTGTCAAGATTAAGATGTTTGACAGAATTTATTCTCTAACCTACTGACATGAAATTCAAAATATGACCAAACCAAGATTAAACAATTTGATTTTCCATGGGCTGTGGAATTTGGACAAGCTGTACATAGACATTATTTTTGTACAAGTGAAAACTTAGAAACATGAGGGTTGTGATTCAGAATTGGTTATGCATCCCTCTCTTTCTCCTTTGGTTTAGATTTGAGCTTTGAGAACCAACATCTTTTCCTAATCTAATCTACTTATAAGTCAATCTTAAATGGTTTGACAAGTCTTCTTTCACTAACCTATCAACAGAAATTTGAAACATGTTCAATCATGATTAGGCTAGATGACTGAATAAGACTTTATTTTCTCGATAGTGGCATTTAGG
Source organism: Pinus albicaulis (assembly GCA_034641835.2). NCBI lineage: Eukaryota > Viridiplantae > Streptophyta > Pinopsida > Pinales > Pinaceae > Pinus > Pinus albicaulis. The sequence continues at coordinate 951,550,727 of CM076581.1, read as the reverse complement.
CTTGCAAACTTTTAGCAATACTCTTTTTTGGTATGGGGTTGTACCTCTTCTTTTCATCTGCTCTCTTTTTCTTCTTTTCTCTATTTTTGTATCTTTTTTAGATCAGTTTTCTAAAACTAAAAACTAGAAATATTCTCATAGTTCTGAGCTTATTTTCACACCTATCTATCCTAATTTAACTTACATATGATATATATTCATTTGGTGAAATCTATTTTCCAATATAACTAATCAAGTATATGATTCCATGAGTGATCTTGGTTCAACTCTTTGAGTATGCTGAAAAAATCAAAAGGCCACTCACAGCTCACTTTTGTTTGAACAGTAGTGCCTAAAATTTTCTTTAGACCTTGAAGCAAACTAGTCCTAACATATTTTACTCCCTCTTGAAATGTTTCTAAGAAAAAAACAAATGGATCTTGGAATAATACCTGGCTTAAAGGATTTGAGAAATAAGCTTCATTTGGGACTACTCCTTCTTCCACTTGGCTGAGTTCAGGATTCTTTTGGGAAAGGAACTCCACCTCTTACTCATGATCATCTGTACTGTCAACCTCATCATATATTGCAATGCTGTCTTCTAGCAAAATTGATATGCTCTGATCGAGTGGGCTGAATTCTGTTTGAAGGCCATCATGTTGATGAACAAGAGTACCCTTTGGAAATAAATCTTCTTGAGAAGGTAATGCAAAAATTGTCCAGTGATTATCAATTTCTAAGCCTTCATCTGCAATTTGAAATTCAATGGGACTTGGTGGCTACAAATCTGGAGCTAAGAGAATTCTATGTCACAAATGATTTCCTCAATCATTTCAGGAAAAAGGTGTCTCATTAACAACTTGCTCAAAAATTTCATTATCTTCCCCAACTTCAACATCAAAACTAAAAGACTGTTGATTTCCAATCACATGAAAGTTATTTTTGATGGATTGAAATGAAGTAGAAAAAAGAGTCAGAGATCCTTCACTTACTTCCAATTTTTCTAGATTTTCCTCATCAGTGTCATAACTGATATGTATTGGCTGATTACTATTTTCAACTGGATGAAACTAAACTTCCTCCCTCAAGCCAACTGCTAATTGCTCTTCAATATTAGCTTATGTTCAGAGAACATGACTGTTACACAGTAATTTGTCACCGTCCCTACCATTCCCCGTCCCGCACAATGGAGGACCCATTTTGTGACTTGTGAACATTGTCATGCCTTGAAAACATCATCAATGCATTCCTCTAAGCATGAGCCTCATTTTCCCTTGAGACATCTCCTTGCAAAAGTCATGAAAAACATCACTTTTGGCATTGGCGCGGGCAGGCAGTTCAGTACTCGCGCCAATGGGGAAAATCCTGCAAAGAGGTCGCGCCAACTGGCGCTCTGTCATAGAGCAGTAGTCGCACCACCCAATTTAGGGACTATTTTTTAAATAAAGATGGCGGAAGTTGAGTTCCAACAAACTCACAAATCATTGCCTATCTTGAGTTGGGAGGTTTGGCTGCGGGAGTTATATGGAAGGGAAGTGGTTTTGCCACCTCCCATGGAACCTTCCTTGTTGATAGGGCCAATCCCATAATAATAGGGATCCCAACTCCCTCCTTCCCCATCTATAAAATCCTGCTCAATCCCATGGCAAGCTAGTCTTGAAGTGCCTAAGCTTTGTATCTCCATATTCCCAAGAGCCTTTGTGCTGTAAAGAATCCTCTCTTTCCCTTAAGGCCGACTCAAGTAAGGAGACGATTGTCGAGAGACTCCGGAGAGGTTTTCCCTTTCCTTGGCGAGCTTTGCGAGACGTGGACGACCGAAGACCCGTCCGAAGGAGACTGCGACGTCAGAACTTGGTTGTAATCTTTCTTCGTTCATTATTTAATAGATGATTATGATTATGGTTCCACTCCGTTTTCCATCATGTTAATGCGAGTAACATCCTTTCTGACTGATGTTTAGTTACGTATGCTGGTTTCTATGCTTGTATCTGTTCGTTTCTTCCATGTGCAGGTGTTCATCCGCGGAGATCGTGGAGGGATTGTGATCTGCCGGGGCTGAAGAACGGGGACGCTTCTTCTTCAGGTTATAGCGTTGGAATCCAGGTAGGCTTCTATTCCTAGTCTTTCCATTCGTAACTAGGAGCTTGCGTCATAACATTGTTTGATCGTTGCTAGACCCCTGATGGGCTAGTAGGGATCACCTCTGTCCGCAGAGGGGATTTACCTCCTCAACAATTTGGCGACTCCGCTGGGGATCGTCCGGATTTCATTGTCTCGTTTGTGTTGTCTCGCTTTGATTATTTTATGTTTTCCCTTGCTTGATGAACCTTCTGGGTTGGGTTCTTTCACTGTTTTTGCTTCTTGGTTTGCTTAGCTTGCATTGGTCTGCTTCTGGAGTAGCTTGTTTTTAATTTTTGGCTGAGAAACTCGACTGGCGCGGTTTTTAACCCGACAGTCGCGCCAATTGGCGCACGTTGCCTTTGTCCAGCCTGCGCCAATTGCTTTCTGGCGCCAGTTATACACTTACAGTTGCGCCACCCCTGTAAGTTTTTTGAGTTTCCTCATTTTTGAGCTCTTTGGATTTGATCAGGGTTTTTCTTCTTGATTTTCCGACTGCCTGAGTGTGTTGGAGTCCTGTTTGACTGGGAATTCACCTCTGTCCTTTGGTTGTTTGCTTTTATCTACCGATTTCACGTTTTAATCCCTAGGGCATCTAGTGGCTTAGTGTATCGAGCCCTCCTTGGGAGTTTTAGTGTTTTGATTGTCCTGTCAACTATCTGATTGATCCTCCGCATCCTCCAAGTAGTTTTTCATTGTTTTATTGTGATTTTTGGGTGATTGTTCATTCCTTCATTTGAAATTCATTTGGTCTTGCCTTGGACGTAGATCACACGGTCCATTGGAAGCTTTTGAGTCTTTTCTTCGTTTTGAGAGACTTTGGTCGATTTGGGGATCTGATTGCTTGTGTTTTTGAGTGAAATTTGTTTGTTTCGCTCTCTTGGAAATCGTTTCTCAAGTTGTTCCGTTTGTTTTCAAGTTTGTTTAGTGCATATTAGCTATTAAACATTGAAAATTAAAAAAAAAAATCTCTTTTGCTTTTGTTAATTAGTGCAAATTGTGATCTTTTCCATATCGCTAGTGATTAGTGTTTTGAATGAAAAGTTTTCAATTTCATTAGTTGCATTAGAGATCTCATTGTTTGTCTTCCATCCATTTCGTTTCTGTAAAAGCTCTCAACTCTTCTCTAACTAGTTTTCAACGAACGAAATGTTGCACTGTGGCATATAGCTTTGCATTTAGGAGTCTTTCGAGACACTACATACGATAGGGCCTGAAAATTGAAACTTAATTGAAGATCAACTGTAAAATTTATTTCAATTAACCTAAGGCAACATTGGAACTTAACGAAACATATTTAGAAGGTCTAGGCTAGAGACGTGTTCCGGCGTCGTTAAACCTAGCAGCTGTCGTTCGCCCGTTGGCTTTAGACAGCGCTAGTACGGACTTGCGCTCCCCGTACCGTCGCGTATATAAAGGGAGACCCCTATAGGTTTTCAATCCTTTATCCATAGGAAGCCGAGTCTGCCGCCCTATACCCGTGATACACCGAACGCAGCATTCGGGGAGACTACCTGCACGTACGGAAAGTCCTTGGTCGATTTCTGTTTCATTATTGAAACCAAGGTGTATATTGCAGTTCACGGATATTTGGTACACCCTTTGTGCCTAGTTTTTCCTGAGCAGTCATTTGGTCTTTTCTGACCCCCTAAACTTGAAAAGACCGTCAAGCGCTTGTCCTTTCACGCTTGTGTCAACTCTGAAAGAGATAGAGTCATCTTTTTATCGTTTCTCGACTCTTAAAACATGAAACGGTAGAATTTCTTACTTTCCAATGTGGTAAAATTAATCGCCCACGATTAGACGCCTGCTTAGATATTGCTTGTTGACCGTTTGATCGTGTGTCTTGACTCTTTTTCGGCTGTGTGTTTTTGAGTTTTGATGGCAACTTTTTCAGAGTTTACCAACCAAGGAATCCCCTCATAAGGGAATCCTGGTCATTTTCCTCCTTTTGGAAATGTTGGTGCTCCTTACATGGCAACATTGTCCCTTCCTGGGTTAACTGTTGGGTTGCCTGTTTGGTTGTTCTCAACCTCTATTGTCCCGAATGTCTCCACTATTGTTCAATCAGTTTCTCCACCTAAACAACATCATGCTGATTCCAAGGTGGACCTCTCCCCTTCTTCGCCCGTTTCTGCGTCTTCCTCTTCTACTTCGCCTGGTGAAAGTCTGGATTCAAGTAACCAGGTGGCTAAGAAGAAGAAGAAGAAAACAAAGAAGAAGAAGTCTGATAAGCGAGAGGTTAAAAGTGCAGCCACTGTTTCTGAAATATCTCCTCTTGACAAACCTTCCAACCCTCCGCAAAAAGTCAAGTTCCCGTGTCTGTTGTGCACGGGAGACCATCTTCTTCGAGACTGTCTTGGCATCCCCAAGGTGCTCAAAGCATGGTCCGATGGCCATCCGCCATTGTCTTTGACTTCCGGAAGCCAAGTTGGGGGCATGTCTTCAACTGGTACTGATAAGGCTCCTAAGAAGCAGGGTAAGATCACCAATCCCTGTAAGTTGTGTGAAGGGCACCATGCCATTCACCTTTGTCCTTATATGGATGAAGCCAAACGAGTTTTGGAAAACCCGACTGGTTCTGCACCATGCCTTCCACCTGGTTATAATCGGCTTTCTTTGAGTCCTCCGCCAGCTGATCCTAAGATTGGTCAAGAATCATCCTTGGTCGATCCCACTCCCCCAGAAATTCAAATTCACGAATCCGTCCCTGACCAACCGTTGGTCGTAGGATCGGTTGAACTGGCCCCGTTCGCAGTGCACCGGGTCTTTTCTGTCGAGAGTGGATCTCACACCCCCCATGTCCTTCTGATCTCTTCAGATTCTTCAGACTTGGAGAAAGATTCTCCTGTCCCTATACTTCAAGAAGCTGCTCCTCCCTCTCCCAAGATGGAGGCTATGGAGGATATTCCTCCCGCCTTCGAGATGGAGGTCATGGAGGAGGCTCCTGCTTCCGTAACATCAGGGTAAGACCTTCGCATTTCAATGGTAGCCCCTCCGAGTAGTTTGGTCGCTTCCTTTGACTGGAATCGATTTGCAGGATTTCGCCTTCCGTCTTATGTGCCTTTCGAGATCACAGTACAGGCTCTTGGTCTGGTTGTACCCAGCACCATTATAGACGAAGGTGCCTCTGTTAGTATTCTATCCTCAACTACCTGGAAAGCTTTCGGTTCGCCGCCGCTTGCGTCTGTTACGCAGAATCTTTTGACTTTTAACAGAAGGACGAGTCAACCGTTGGGGATCCTTCCAAGGTTACCTATTACTTTGGGAGGCAAAACCGTCCATATGGATGCGATGGTCGTTCCAGGCCCCTTGGATTTCAATCTGCTTTTGGGGCGCGATTACACCTATGCCATGGGAGTGCTTGTCTCCTCCCTCTTTCGTGTGATGTGCTTTCCACATGAAGGACGGATCGTGACCATTGATCAGCTTTCGTTCTTTGGTCCTAATGTGGCATCTGGCCCGCCATCACCCCCTCCTAGTTTCTATCCACCCGTTGTATCTGCCTCACCGCAGGTCAACTATGTGGCCACCTACCCTGTGCCTGTACTCAGTGAAGATGTCGTCGTGCATAGTGTACTGGGGGCATTGGGTCCTGACTTCCAGGATGTTTTCCTTCCATCGAGAGCGAAACTCTTGGGAGCACCGCCTTCTTGTTCATTTTGATGTAAGTCGGTTGGAGCAGAGTTCCTTGTCTTGTGTCAAGCTCCTTAAAAAATGAAACAAGGGTGTCTGAGGATAGTTCTTTTAATGTGTCAACCTCGTTAAAATAATGAAACACGTTCCCGCTCAATTCGAGTCTTTGTTTAGATCTCGTAAAATCCCAGTCGAGTCTTTCTCTTGATCTCGTCACTTGAACCTTCACTCCATCTGCCTTTCATATGGACTGAAGCTTGGGGGGCATGTACCTCGAATTGAGTCACCATGCTGGGGGGCATGCTTACTTTTTCAAGCATAGTTTGTTTCTGTTTCAAGCTTGTGTAAAAATGAAACTGGTTTCAAGCATAGTTTATCTTTGTTTCAAGCTTGTGTAAAAATGAAACCAACTTCAAGCAGAGTTTCCTGATTTCAAGCTTGTGTAAAAATGAAACCATTCCTATTTTACCCCTTGTGATTGCCTTTTTATTAGCCTGTTTTTACCAGATGAGCCTTGGTTTTTCATTCCATCGTCACTATCTGCTTGGCCGATCATATGCCTTCACTTGGTTGTTTTACCCGTTCCTGAGGAACCGCTGCAATGAGTGGTATTTTTTAGCCAGCCTCTTGACCTTTATCTTGTTTTGAGCAGTTCCACCATTACCGGAACCAGTTGCTACCCTTTATACCACTCATTCCTCCAGGAGGAGTCATCTTTCAGCTCTTTTCTGACTCTCTAAACATGAAAAGATTGCCGAGGCCCTTGTCGTTTTGATCTCATTAAATTGGACACGAATCGACATCTACCCAGTATAAGTTTAACCCTTTTTTGGGCTGGGATGGATTGATTACGAAAAAGGAATACCCTAGCCTATCGCGACTAGGAGGTTTTCCCGGGTATTGTTTTCTACCTTTTCGGATCTGGGGAACTATTTACGAAAAGGAACCTGTGGAGTTTTCTTTTCCGCTGTCTTTTCAAACTCTCTAAACACGAAAAGACGCCAAGTTCTTCCTTTTTCAGACTCGTTAAACCCTGATGACATCGGACTCAGTCGAAATGACGTTCTCCGAGTCCCTCCTTCCTAGGACTCGTTAAATGCACTAGGATGGATTCGCCTGAAGGGCGGACTTATGTTGCAAGCATATGCTATCCCCTTCAAGCTTGTTATCAAAAATAATTGGGGTACTCGCCAGAAATGGTGGGGGAAAAATGGAACCATCGTCGTTGTCGTCGGCAGTATGTCGCTCTTGAACATGGCACTTGTCTGCATTCGTGTCGGGTTGGGGACCTCTCATCTCGTTGCTTCACTTTGCCTCCGTGGGTTTGGGTAATCCCTTTTGACCTCTCATCTGTTCACTGCCTCGTCGCCATGACCTCTGATTCGTTGATGTCAAATACTGCCAAGTCCACTGTCGTGCCGTTCATGTGTTCAAGAGAAGTTGGCCTCTGCAAATATCAACCTTCCTCTGTTTCTCATACGATCCCGATTCACAACAAAACATCATGTTCCTCTGTCTCGTGTCGATGATGTGGGAATCATTATGGCCCACCTTCGATCAAGGTCACTTCCTGTCGACATCAGCTCATTATCCAGGAAGCTGATCTAGAGACTCCTTTATGGTACCTTGGAGCCTGCATGCCTCAATGGCAGGTTCGTCGCATTCGACGTGAGGTTTTCATCATTGACCTCCGATCGAGTGATTCTGCGGGTGTTCGACGTCAACTCATTTATTCGCATGCCGTAGATTGTACCTTAGTACCTTGAGGACCATTTTCATTATTGGTGGTTTCTCTCACGTCTGTTAACGGCTTTCATCATTGGTTGGTAATCAGACGATGTTCTTGCATGTTCGACTTCAGCTCACATATTCACATGCTTGAACTTGTACTTTGTTGGGTCGAGATGGAGCGCAAGACCCTGGATTGTGTCTGTTGTAATCCAGGCTACGATTGTGGATTATTATCATTATGTACATGACTCACTGATTGGATGGCTGCGACCATACCTGAGTCTATTTGTTTGATCCTAGTTGGATGGCTGCGCCCATACCCTGGATCCGGATTATAGCATACTCTGTTTCGGATGGCTGCGTCCATACCACTTATACATCATGTACTTGAGATATCAGTTGTATCTTTCTGCGCAGATTTTCCGACGGCAGGCCTTCAGTTGAACATGTTCTCGTAAAGCATTTCACCCCTCTCTCTCTCGGGCCTCATACTTTAGGGGGCATCTGTTACACAGTAATTTGTCACCGTCCCTACCATTCCCCGTCCCGCACAATGGAGGACCCATTTTGTGACCTGTGAACATTGTCATGCCTTGAAAACATCATCAATGCATTCCTCTAAGCATGAGCCTCATTTGCCCTTGAGACATCTCCTTGCAAAAGTCATGAAAAACATCCCTTTTGGCATTGGCGTGGGCAGGAAGTTCAGTACTCGCGCCAATGGGGAAAATCCTGCAAAGAGGTCGCGCCAACTGGCGCTCTGTCATAGAGCAGTAGTCGTGCCACCCAATTTAGGGACTGTTTTTTAAATAAAGATGGCGGAAGTTGAGTTCCAACAAACTCAGAAACCATTGCCTATCTTGAGTTGGGAGGTTTGGTTGCGGGAGTTCTATGGAGGGGAAGTGGTTTTGCCACCTCCCATGGAACCTTCCTTGTTGATAGGGCCAATCCCATAATAATAGGGATCCCAACTCCCTCCTTCCCCATCTATAAAAGCCTACTCAATCCCATGGCAAGCTAGTCTTGAAGTGCCTAAGCTTTGAATCTCCATATTCCCAAGAGCCTTTGTGCTATAAAGAATCCTCTCTTTCCCTTAAGGCCGACTCAAGTAAGGAGACCATTGTCGAGAGACTTCGGAGAGATTTTCCCTTTCCTTGGCGAGCTTTGCAAGACGTGGACGACCGGAGACCCGTCTGAAGGAGACCGCGACGTCAGAACTTGGTTGTAATCTCTCTTCGTTTATTATTTAATAGATGATTATGATTATGGTTCCACTCCGTTTTCCATCATGTTAATGCGAGTAACATCCTTTCTGATTGATGTTTAGTTACGTGTGCCGGATTTTATGCTTGTATCTGTTTGTTTCTTCCATGTGCAGGTGTTCATCCGCGGAGATCGTGGAGGGATTGTGATCTGCCGAGGCTGAGGAACGGGGACGCTTCTTCTTCAGATCATAGCGTTGGAATCCAGGTAGGCTTCTATTCCTAGTCTTTTCATTCGTAACTAGGAGCTTGCGTCATAACATTGTTTGATTGTTGCTAGACCCTTGCTGGGCTAGTAGGGATCGCCTTTGTCTGCAGAGGGGATTTACCTCCTAAACAATGACCATCATCATACTAATCAAACTTTGGAAAATCATCAATATAAGTAATTTCACCAATCAAACATATTGGATTATCAGATTTTTTTTCTTCGAATTGATCTACCAATCCATTTTCTGATATGTGGTAGCTGGGATTAGCAGGAAAATGAATAGAAATGTTATGTTCACATGAAGGTTTAGAGGCTGGTTGCATGTTTAAAATCTAATTTATTTCCTCTTCGTTTAAAAGAGGAGGAATTTTTCTCTTTCTTTGGATAGCACTACAATAGTTCTCTTTCTCTTGTAAAGGTTGAGTCTGAGGTTGGATGTCTTCTTGAGCTTTACATAGAAGAGATGGTGAACCGTCACCTGTGCCTTCAGAGAGATCCTGTGAATCTTCCTTTATTTCCTGATTGATTTCAACCTAAACCAACTCTTCTTGTCTGTCATAATAGTTATCTTGAGTATGAAATGCATGAATTTCCTCTAACAGACTTTCATGATGCCAATTTCCCAAATCTTCATCAAGGTTTACAAGGTATTGTATGAGATCTTCAGATTGATCACAACAATTTTTAGCTAATGATAAAGATGAACAATTTTATTTATAACGTTCATAAAACACCTTGTGGAAATCCTTTAAAGAAAAAAAACTACCAGGGTCTAGTCCTTCATACCATTTCCTTGCCTTTCCTTCTAATGTCCCCATGAACATTTTCATGAGGCAGTCCTCATGCCATTCAACCTTTAACATACATACATGTATATGAAATTTGATGAGATGTAACAAGGGGTCATCAAATTTTTCATCTTGAAACATAGGCAGGTTTGAAACCCAGTCTATTTGAGGCATTTTATGTGGGAACCCAGGGATGTGATCTCTGTACATTGGAGAATATCTCCGCTGTATCCTTGGATCCATATTTGTCAATCAAAAGGTTCACTGCATCTTTTCAACCAGTCTAGAGTCTTCTACCAGTGGATTATTTAGGTTTAGTGAGAGTTGTGGAGTCACCAGGTGGATGATTTCAACTTTCTTGTCCACCATCAGCAAGATTAGGATTGATTAATGCATTCCCAGAAGAGTCTGTGAGAACTATTGGGGTCAACAGGGCTACTGAAGACCATTGGAGTCACCAGGTGGAGGATGCTTATTGTTTTAAGGATGCACTTGTTGTCCACCATCAACAACTGAATACCAATATAAGGATTTTTTTGGGTTTTCTGAGGTCCTAAGGAATACTTAGATTGTCACTAACTCAGAAGGTCCCACCATGATCGCCATTATGCTAGGTCCCCATAATTTGTTAGATTGGCAAGACCAAATGTATAGGGGTAACATCAAACCAGTATTTGGAGTCATAGGACCTAGCCATCCTGGACTCAGAGAAGGCTCTCTCTATGTTTGTGTAAAAGATGTGAACTTGATTGATTTTAGGGTTTTGATTTGAGGCTATTTATTAGGTTTAGGGTTTGTTTGTTTGTTTGGTTGGGTAGTTTTTCAAGAAGAATAGATAGAGTGAGAGAGGTTTAAGCCATTGGGCTATGGAGTCTACAAAAATATATTGAAAAGTTTAACAATAGGTTAGGGGTGTATCACATGTCAAGTCTAACAAGGTCAAATGGATCTAAAGGCTTTGTGTGAGTGAGGTGAACATCAGATTGTGAACATAGTAGGTGCAAAATGGCAGTTAAGAATCCTTCAACAAATAACTTTACAAGAATGGAATTTAAGATTACTAAGCATGAATAAATAATCAAAGACAGGGCATCCCAATAGCTTCTTTGACTAAACCCTAGCAAGTAAGCATGAAGACAACAATCCAGTGAACTATAGAAGGCAAGAAACTTGTAAATCTTCTAGTGATTTCACCTTCAAGCTAAGAAAACATTTAAGATAAACAAATAGCAGAGATCAAAGAATAGGGAACTCATAACTTCATTAATAAAGCTATAAAGACCTCCAAATCAACCATTTAGGATAAAAAAAAGGGCATGGTGAATCATATACCTCTTTACCTAAACCTAATCAGCAATACATCAAAGTAAAAGACCTTAAAAACAATGTTTAAGTAATAGCAAAGAGAAGGGCTAACCATAAAACTACTTTGACATTTGCCTTATCCAATCATATTTAAGATAAAAAAGCATAAGTGAGTTTAGAGAGCAACTAAGAATTCTCTAAATTGACCTAGCAGAGGAAAACATAGAAGCAATAGAGAACAAACAGAGCTAAGGTGCCTCTAAACAACATTTCTTAGCCTAGAAATTTTGTCCTACTACCATAGAAATATGGAAAAAAATGATAACATAAGGAAACAAGAAATAAATAAGGAACACATCACCATTAACTATGCTTATGAGTCCTCCAAGTGAGCCTTCTCCATTGTCAAGCAAGTCAAGCCATCCACAAAAACCAAAGCCAATTTCTCTTCAATCTCAAAGTCTATGTATTACTCTCAATAATCATCCAACCAACATGAAAAATGAGTCCCTCATGCATTATTTATCATGCAAAGGATTATCAAAACCCTAGCTAGGGTTTTGGAGGCCATTAATTTCTCATAAATGCAAAATTTGTCCTATGAGACCATGCAAGGCCCAAGGAACAAATATCCTAATCTAATAAATGAAAAATATATCCTGACATAAATTCTGAGTTAACTAGGATTGATTTTCCTCAAAAGTCTTCGAAAATATATTTTTCCATAAATTTGTGTCTTTTTTTGACTTTGCAGGCAAGGGCACAGCGCCTGTACCAGAAAAATAGGTCATCTTGCAGCTGAGTTTTGAAGGCCTTCTCGGTGTCGAAATGAGCTCCATGATAGCTCGTTGGAAGGCTTGTCAAGTCTAATTTACAAATTTTTTTTTCTTTTTTCTTTTTGGTGTCCATTTTACTTCCCATAAACTCAATCTCCCAAGACTACTCAGGGCGCAGTGCCAGCTCTGAAAATAGGGCGTAAAGGTGTTTTTTGGGTGTTTTTGGTACTTTTGGAGGACCAATTTTGCTCCAAATGATATGAAATTTTGTGTGCATGATGCCCTTGGACTAATGAATCTGAAAAGGTAAACCACTCCTCAAAAGAGTGCCCCAAAAATGGGTGCAATGCCAGTGGTGATGCGCCTTTGGCCCTCTAAACAGTGAAAAAACCAAAATCTTCAAAATTGTGTCAAAACTTGGATTTGCCTTGCTGATTAAGTTTGGGATTCTTGTATGGGATGGATCAGAAAAAATTTTAAGGTTTTATTTGTATTTAACGTCCTTGGTCTCGCCATATTCTTCATAGGCCTCTTTATCATGCTTACTACTTTGTTCATGTCTCTTTGACCTACTACCTTCTTCACTCTTTGTAACATTGCTCTTACTGCTCTTATGTTTTCCATCATCACTGATTTATTCTTCATTTACATTAGCCTCACTGCCCTTTGATTTTTCCTTAATTCTTTTGAGTTTGTGCCTTCAAACTTGATTTACCTTTATTGTTTTCCTTATTGCTATCTGCACTGCCCTCATCACCTTTACCATGTCTCTTTGACCTACTGCTATGTTCTTTAGTGCTTTTTTACCCAATTCCATAATTATCATTGATATGTGCTTTACTGTTTTCAGGTTCATTTGCATCTTATTCAATATTTGATTTCTTATTTTTTCCTTCCTCATTGGCATTAGCCTCATTTGCATTGGCCCCACCATTTTTTTCCTTCTTGCTTGATTCTTTGTTGGGTATGTGTTATATTCTTTCCATGACTAAGCATGCGCGGGGGGGGGTAAGAGGGGGGGCGTAGTCCCCCCTTTGTGCTTAATTTCCGATGGGTAGTCCACACCCATGGTTTTGTGCATGGTTTTGCACATGGTTTTGGGGTACGATGGTTTTCGGCCCTTGGTATTTTTTTAGATCCAGTCAAGGGAACTACGGTTATGTTCTAATCTAGGGTTAATGGATTAGGGTTCATGTATGCTTCGACATGTATATATATGTGTTGTAACACTAAAAGGAAAATAATAAAAAATCAAGTTGGTCGTCCCGATTTGGGATCCAAGGGAAAATCTCTGTGTTTATCTATTTTATGTTTTATGCTCTCGCTATTGTTTATTTTCTGTTATAATATTCGTGTGTAGATAATTTCTATTCAGGGTTAAAACCTACATTTGGTATCAAAGCAGTTTCGGCTTCAAGGGGACGCCTTTGCTGCTGAGGGTTTTTTTGCTCAGGCCTGTGGTAGAACCTGTTCAGTGGTAGATCTGCGGGATCGATTCTTGCGGTGAAAGAAGATGGTGAGCGGCAGAAAGATAGAGATCGAGAAATTTAATGGTCAGAGTTTTGAGTTGTGGAAGCTCAAGATGGAGGATCTGTTGGTGGATAAAGATCAGTGGATTGTGGTAGATACAGGTACTAAACCAACAACAATGTCAGATGAAGACTAGAAGAAGCTGGATCAGAAGGAAAAGAGCACAATACGATTGTGTGTCTCAGATTCAGTATTGTTAAATTTATCTGGGGAAGCTACAGTGAAGACCTTCTGGGACAAGCTAGGGACTTTGTATCAATCTAAGTCTCTGGTGAATAAATTGTTCCTGAGGAAAAAGCTGTATAACCTGAGGATGAAGGATGGAGACTCGATGACAGAGCATCTGAACGCCTTCAATATTGTGGTAAGTCAACTGTCATCTGTTGATATTAAAATCTCAGATGAAGATAAGTGCATCAGTTTGTTGTGTTATCTACCAGACTCGTGGGACAGTCTAGTTACTGTAATAGGTAGCAATACAACTACCTTGAATTTTAATGACATTGTCTCAGCCTTGCTGTCGGAGGAAATGAGACGGAGAAATATGGAGGGTCAGAATGGAGATGCCTTATCTGTACGAGGAAGGTCCCAGAACAGAAACAAGAATAAGGTTTCGAGTGGGAGATATAAATCTAGAGGGACATCTAAATCTCCTGGAAAGTTTGTAAAGGTGTGCTGTAAATGCGGAAAGGAAGGGCACTACAAAAAGGACTACAGATCTAAAGCTTCTAAGAAAGAAAAGGGATCTGATGATGTTCCTTTTGCAGAGGCAAAAATCACCTCGGATGAAGGTGGGGATGTGTATTTGGCTTCTTCTTCAAATACACATGTAGATCATGAGTCATGGTTGATTGAATCAGGTGCATCCTTTCACTTCACTCCCCATTGGGAGTGGCTCTGCGAGTATGAGAAATATGATGGTGGTGATGTCTTCCTAGGGGATGATAGGAAGGCCATAATCGTCGAACATGGGAAGGTCAAGCTGAAGATACAAGGTGGACGGATTAGAGCACTTCCTGGTGTTCTGCATATTCCTGCATTAGCCAAAAATCTGATTTCTGTAAGCAAGATGGATGATGCAGGTGTAAAAATAGTGTTCGAGAAAGATGCCTGTAAGATGGTTCGGGGAGCACTGGTATTAATGCAGGGAGTTCGGACTGGAAATCTGTACAAGCTACAAGGTAGCACTATTATTGGTGGGTGTATCAGTTCTATGGTTCCTGAAAGAGGAGCGAAAATCCTAGTTGTCTCTGGAGAAAAGACCATGCTATGGCATCAAAGGCTTCGACATATTGGAGAGAAGGGCCTTCGAATACTGCATAGAAATGGTATGGTAGAAGGTATGTCTAATTTCTCTCTGGATTTTGATTTCTGTGAACATTATGTAGATGGGAAGCAGAATCGGGTGAGTTTTCCTTCTGGTGCTAAGAGGGCGAACAAGATATTAGAACTTGTGCACAGTGATGTGTTTGGACCTGTGTCAGTTCCATCACTGGGAAATTCTATGTACTATGTTTCATTCATTGATGACTTCTCAAGGAATACATGGATATATTTATTGAGGAAGAAATATGAAGTCTTTGACAAATTTAAAGAATTTAAAGCTTTGGTGGAAAACCAGGCAGAGAAGAAGATAAAGGTGTTGAGGACAAATAATGGTGGGGAGTTCTGCAAGAAGGATTTTGAAGAGTTCTATAAGAAGTGTGGCATAGCACGGAAAAATAATACTCCATACACACCTCAGCAAAACAGATTTGCAGAAAGAATGAACAGAACACTGATGGAAAAGGCAAGAAGCATGCTCAGTGGTACCGAGTTAGGACAAGAATTCAGGGCAGAGGCAATAGAGACTGCATGCTATCTAGTTAACAGATCACCTTCATCAGTGTTGGAGGATAAGACTCCACATGAGGTATGGACTAGTAATAAAACCTCTCTTTCACATCTAAGGATATTTGGATGCGATGCATATGTACATGTTCCAAAGAAGAAAAGGACCAAGTTGGATAATAAATCTGAAAGGTGCATCTTTATTGGGTATAAGGATGGTTTCAAGGGTTACAAGCTCTGGAAACCATAAATAAGGAAGGTCGTGTATAGTTGAGATGTGGTGTTTAGAGAAGTGAAAGATGTTGTTAAACATGAGGTCCTACCAAAGGAACTTGAGAAGCTAGAGTTTGAGCTAAAGGAGGATGAATCAGACTCTACAACAGAAGAAGACTCAGAAGATGAAGAGCCACAAACTACAGCTTTTAGAAGATCAGTTCGGGAAAGAAGGCAACCATAAAGGTATAGTCCATCTGCTTTTTGTTCAGGTTTTTCCTTAACTATAACTGACGATGATCCCAGAACTTTCAGGGAGGAAGTAGATTTAGAGGATGGAAAACTCTGGAAGGAGGCCATAATTGATGAAATGGCTTCCTTGCACAAAAACGATGCATGGGATCTGGTGGAGTTGCTAGCTGGAAGGAAGCCCATCGGGAGCAAATGGGTGTTTAAGAAGAAGATGAATGTAGAAGGAAAGGTGGAGAAATACAAAGCTTGGTTGGTAGCAAAAGGTTATTCCCAGGTGCCGGGAATTGATTTTGGTGATACTTTTTCTCCTGTTGCCAAAGTTACTTCTATTAGATTACTTTTATCTGTTGCTGCTGCATTTGATTTTGAGATAGAACAGATGGATGTGAAGACAACATTTCTTCACGGGGATCTAGAAAAGGAGATCTACATGAAGCAACCTGAAGGCTTTATGGTGAAGGGTAAGAAAGAACTAGTATGCAGGTTGAAGAAGTCTTTGTATGGGTTAAAATAGTCACCAAGGATGTGGTATCAGAAATTTGATACCTATATACGGGGACTTGGCTTCACCAGAAGCAAGGAGGATCACTGTTTTTATTTTAAATTAATTGGTGACCGTGTTATTTATTTGGTCTTGTATGTGGATGATATTGTTGGCGAATCACCAGTACAAATGACGAATCACTACTACAAAAAGGTGAATCATTGTCTAGTGGAGTTCGGGATGTTGGTTCCAATGAAGATATGGTAGTTGAACTAGAAGAAACTTGAAGAATATTCCAGAAGATTCTTTTTTTCTGACTGGGCTTCCATGTCAACGACCTGTCACCAACCTGCAATTTTTTTAGCTGTTTTAGAAAGTGAACAACATGCCATAACTTACTCATACGAACTCGAATTTTGATGAAACGAGTTGCATTGGAATCTTGGTGACGAGCTCTACGTTGTCATCCTAGTCTGAAATATTTTTGAGCACTTTGAATTTTTAGCTAAAATACTGATCCCTAATTAGTCCTTCAATTGATTAAATAATTAATTGAAAGAGGGGAAAATAATTAATTGAAGACCAAAATGGTATTAAGTCACTTAGATGGAGTCAAAAAAGAATTTCTAGAATAATATTAAAATAATCAAAATAAGATGCTTATAGAGACTAGGAGATCTATCTATGGAGTCTTTATAAGGAAGAGGAGGAGATCATTTGGGACATCTGGGACTTGAGTATTTGTCTTGTTGAGAGTTGGAGGACAAATTTCTCTACTTCAGTAGCCCCAGTACGAAAACCCCAAGGTGATTCAATGAGTAGATGTGAACCTAGCTCTCTCCCTTGGTGAATCCACTCAGGATTCACATGCTGCAGCATATTGATTAGTCAGTTTAGTTTTGGAGGCCCAATGTAGTATTGGAGCAGGTTTCTTTTGGTGGCCATTCTCTCGGCCATTACGAATTTTATATGTACTCCTTTTATATTAATAAAATAACGTTGAGTTTCACTGCATGTGCACTTTTTTGAATTTTTAGTTGCAGTTCATATTCCCTATTGCATGTTAATGTTATGGTTCAATTTGTGAATTTTGTTTAGTGAGTTGACAATAATTTTTTTATATGCAATTTCCTGCAAATTTTACATATGGGATATTACAATCCACTTCCCTACCAACAATTTTAAGCACCCATTTTGCCTCCAAACTAGTTGGACCCACCCGTTCCAATAACGTTGATGCCTACAATCATGCAACACTTTCATCATTATCAAGCAACAGACAACCTAAAAGGGAATCTTACTAGAGCATGAAACCAGAGAAACAATAGTGTCGAAAGTCTTTTGATTATTGCACTCAATGGGGGAAAATGGTGCAAAAAGAACAATATTCCAAAAATTCATCGAGCACGAGCAAATAAAAAAAGCAACAATATGTCTATGTTTAGAGACCTTTATACATTGGCACTGATCACACCACACCATAAGCACTCATGTTGCATGCATAAACAACATAACCTCCTCCTCGTACACCTCTTTTGATCTGAGATGCCACCAATTTCAATAACTGCAATCTCCATTAATATGGATTTGAACCAAAGTTTCACATAGAAAATCACAAAATCAGAAAGCATTAAAGTTTACTCTAATACCATATCAGAAAACACCATCACATATTATACATCATATAAACAATGGACATTGAATACACAATAGCAAAAACATCAAAGGAACAAATCCCACCCTTGGTGAAACCCAAAACACTTCCCTACCTATTTCCAATATGCATGCATACAAGGAAAAGCAGACTTGGGGCAACCAGCCTTGGTAGTATAAGGGCAAGCCAACACTTCACTTTATAAGGTAAGGCGATGGCTTAATTGGTTACTACACCATGATAAGGCTCTAACTTATCTTATATCTAATAATTTGTTCTACTCTAAACAACAATAAATTCATTACATGATTTCACCATGTACAATCTAGGTGATTACAATGGGTATTAAGAGCTCTATAAATAACAATCAAGATAACTATACATTATTTATCAACTACTAGGTCACCTAACCAATATAATAATAAGGTGTGACTAATCCACCTTCTAACCACCACAATAATGACAGGCTAATAAGACAATTAATGTTTGTATAGTTGTTAATTGGGTTTATTTCAAGTGATTGAGAAGAATGATCGTTGATCGTTATCTTCCACGTGAAAGTACTATTCCCGTAAGTGGCATGATGAGCTCGTAATGAGTATATTGTTGTAATGGCTTCAAACCTTACAATGGGGATTAAGAGCTTTATAAATAACAATCAAGCTAACTATACATTATTTATCAACTACTAAGTCACCTAACCAATATAATAATAAGGTGTGACTAATCCACCTTCTAACCACCACAATAATGACAGGCTAATAAGACAATTAATGTTTGTATAGTTGTTAATTGGGTTTATCTCAAGTGATTGAGAAGAATGATCGTTGATCGTTATCTTCCACATGAAAGTACTATTCCTGCAAATGACATGATGAGCTCATAATGAATATATTGTTGTAATGGCTTCAAACCTTATTGTTGAATAACCTTGATTTCTAAAAAATATCTTACCCTTTCTGATTCCTAAAGGATATCTTACCCTTTTCTATGAACTCAAGCATGGGCTGCTTTAATTAATGGAAAAATTAATGTACCTTTTTGTATGGACTCAAGCATGCGATGCTTTAATTAATGGAAAGAAATTAATATCCACATAATCAAAGATTAAATAACATATTCCAAACAACTCGTCAAGTAATATGGATGCCGCACTTCATCAGATACAAAATCTCTCATATTCTACCTATACAAGACAATTAACAAAAAAAACCCGTCTCTACAAGCCTATTTAAAGCTAATGTTCACGCTTTATCCTTTATCTTTTATGGGATAACTAGCCTAATATAAATCTATGTTAGCTAACAGAAATAACAGTGAAGAAATTAAAACTATCATAACACTCTATCCTAACATAAAAGCCATTAACTAACAGAAAAAATACACAACTATCCAAAATTCCAATGACCTGCACAAAGTACCAATAACTAACAAGGAAGTGGGTTATCTTAGAGATCATAACATTTGTCAAGCTATCTCTTAGGTAATAAATCATATATTGACAAAAGGCCATCAATTTCAAATATATGAGAAAGGAAGTAAGCGCTATAAAGGACAAACGCAGAACAACACACTACTCAACATGCATAGTTTACATCTAGAGTAGAAACACCGAATAAATAAGTATAACCAAATTTTCCAATATGAAACTCACATGCAAATATTAATAGCTAATGTTCCACTTCATCTTCATTGACTTTTGAATTTGGGTTAACTAATTTAACCTAAGGCTTCGTTAAGTAACATACAAAAATACAACATGAAACTCTATCTTAACATAAAATACGTTAACTAACAGAAAATATATAAAGTATCAAAATTTCCAATGACTGAAACTCTATCTTAACATAAAATAGTAAATACATTAACTAACAGAGAATATACAAATAAGTATAAAAATTCCAATGACTCAACTAAAGTAAAAAGTTCCAGTAACTAACACTGAATTGGGTTATCTTAGAGATCATTATATGCATGCACATCAGTAATAAATCATATATTGCCAAGGCCACAATTTCAATGACAGTGGAAAGACAACTAGCTCTACAAAGGACAGACACAGAACATCACACTCGTCAACCAGTATAATTTACATCTGGAGTAGAAATATTGAATAAATATCCCAAAATTGTCAATTATCAAACTCATACGAATAATTACACTGTTAACTAATAAAGTAGCTTTTAGTTGTTCGTAGACACGTAACAGCACACTGATTAGCAGGGATAATTTACATTTCAAGCAAAGTGATCGAAAGTTAAACATGAAGTGTATACCAGCAGAGTTAGATCTCAAACTCATGTTGACTAATAATGTTGTTCAGCAGTTCATTTCCATTCAAATGTGGTGACCGTGCCTCACCTTTCGAATAGATGGATCTCCAAAATAACGGGAAAATTCTGACAAGACATCTTCACCACCATCCAGCACGTCTACCCATACACAGGACTTCCCATTGCCAAAATCATCTTGAGATCCACAAGATATGCTGAAACAAATGATCTTCCCATGACCAACTGGGCTCTCTTTCTTGATATTAATGTCTACAACCTGCATTGAGCATCACAACAGTTTGCATGGCTATTAGACAGGAACACCCAAAAAAGCTAATTCAATGTGATTTTCATTAAAGCACTTGCAATGTTGAGGGTACAGTAAATATTGGGAAAAAAACTACTCAGCACATGCCTAAGACAAAATGCAAAGGCAGGTTGAAAACATTGAGACCATAAGTTTCTAGAAGTCATGTCAAATGGGGGCATTGAAAAAACTGGCTATGGAAGAGAGGACAGGAAAATGACAGCTTGAATAATTTAAAATTTGTTCAAGTCTTTAGCAGCCATTTGCATCTCGTTACCCCTTCAAGCACAAAATAAAAAAAAAAAACCGGTTTTCTTTGAGCTAAGCTGGAATAAATGAAAACTAGTCCCAGTTCAGAAAAATCTAAATTGTAGGTCACAAAAATCAATAGACTTGCAGTTGACATCAATTGTTTAAAAATGGGGTCCATCCACCCAACTGCCTACTATGCCAATAAATATTGAATTCAGTTGCATCAATGTTCATAGACATGCATTAAACTACCTTTATAAAGGTAATGGGGAAGTTTCTTCCCTAGATAATGGACAATAGTCCTGGTCCACTAATAAAATCAGAATTTTATGGAAGAGGTAAAACTACCAAAAAAATCGAGAGAAGTTCAAGAACTAAACAATTTCATTCAAGTTCATAGATGAAAAATAATATAATCATACAAACAGACCACAATCCTGCTTCATATGAGAAAAACATATTAAACAGTACAAGGCAAAGGATCAATGAAACAGCCGGAATAGTAGTACTTATAACTCTTGATCTCCTTCTTTGTCCTGGTTCGAAATGTCGACAGTAAATATCTACTTAATACGATGGATCCGGGAAAAAACATTATTACAAAATAAAAATCAATCAAAAAACTCTTGACCTTTTAAAACAAGAACAAAATAGAAATTGTAGGAAACTGAACCAACCTCTGTATCACATGCATGAATAAGATTTTTCTACTCTCCCATCAGCTTCCCTGCAACCATCTTTGCAGTCTCCACTCTCCACATCCTCAACAATGCAAATATTTTTGTATAAATGAATAAGTTTCTCCAGAACATTGTTGCTATCACTGTCTGTAACACCAGTTCAACCTTCATTAATTGTAGAATCTTGACCATTGTCCAGCCCAATATGCTCACCCTTAGTTACAGAAATTTCAATGTTTTTCTGCTCTATCCTGCAACTGCCTCCGTCCTCCATTTGTAAAGGCCTCCCTTTCTTGTCTTCCTGATTCAATGGGGTTTCCTCGATATTCCTTTGTACAAACTTGTTACCAGAAACTCCACCTGCATCAGTCATATGAGACATATGGCCTGTTGTTTTTGCGATTCCTGAATGAAAACCAACCTTTTCTAAAGATGTCACCGGCTTGATTAAAGGATTCTTGGGTGAATAAATATTTCGATTTTCTAGATGCTGTAGTCCTTGATTTTGTGCTGAAGTGGTTTTATTCGGATTGGATAAACTAACTTGTTTGCCTCCTGTTTCTGTGGCTATAGGGCCCTGAACAGGAACATTTTCTTCAACGGACACACAATCTAGTTTTTGTATAAGAGCCCCACAGTCTAATGCAGGTGAAGTAAGCATTAGCATATTGTCTCTACCTTGATTACTCATTGATAAAACCTCTTATGTTCTAGAAGAAGGGTTTGTATCTAATGTCATAGGCTGGGTATCAGTTCCTACACTGCACATACTGCCTTCTGCATGACTTCTCATAGCATTTATTCTCTCAATTTCTTTCCGCCAAGCTTTGTTGTCCGACTTCATTGCTAGAGCTTTTTTGGAGGCAATATTAAGACCTTGAGGAGTGTAACGTGCATATGTACCTAATGTCATAGGCTGGCTATCAGTTCGTACACTACCCACACTGCCTTCTGCATTACTTCTCATAGCGTTAATTCTCTCTGTTTCTTTCTGCCAAGCTTCTCTGTCCAACTTCATTGCTAGAGCTTTCTTTTGGGCAATAGTAAGACCTTTAAGAGGATAAAATATAATGATATATATTGACTTGTAGTTTTTCTATCTAATGCCATAAGATGGCTATCAATTCGTACATTGCCCGTATTGCCTTGTGCATGACTTCTCATAGCGTTTATTTTCTCTATTTCTCTCTGCATATTGATTTTGGTCTTGCCTCAACTGTGTTTGGTTTCTGGAAGTTTGCATATTTTCCCGGCGATAGCTATATTGCCCCTTTTGAGAGGTACCACAATGGTAATAAGGCGGGACGCTATTCAAAGCACTTGATGGAGACCAGTATCTTTTATTATGATTTGGACTTGATTCCCTCAGTTTCAAGCTACTAGACCTCATTCTCACTACATTGTTCATATCATCTAAACCCTTGTCAAAGTCACGGGTTCTATGCAGACAAATATCGCTATCTTCTGGCGTATATGCATTGTGGCCTCTGTATTGGTCAGATATGGGTCTAGTTAGCTGGCAATCGGCTTGAGAACCCCTATACACTGCAAATTTTTCTCTAGCATTGGAAAAATCTCGGTCATGGCCAGACAATGAATGATGGTTGGAAGACACAGACCGTTTTATGGCTCTAGAATCACCTAACGATTTTGAACTAAGCTTTGAGCTATTTCCTCGGTGATCGCCTAAATGTGACTTCCCTGAGCTGTTGTGCCTCCGTGAATGTGACACTCCTAAGCTCAATTGCCTGAATCGAATTTGTAGATAACTATGAGAGAGGCATCTGAGGCAAAGTTATAACTAAAACATAAATTAATACAGGAGACTGGAATAGTTTTTTATATTAAGTCAACAGCATTTCCATCAACAATACACCAAGAATGACAAGTCGAGTTGTTTTTAGTTTTTTTTTATGATTCTTCTAATCAAATTTATTTAAAATTTGGTAAGAATTCATTGATTGAAATCAAGTAATTCTACACAATGAAATGCGAGTGCTGAATCATATATACAGTAAAAAAAAAACTAATTTAAATCACACAAATCAAAATCAAAATTTCACCTGAAGCTCCAAAAAAATCTCACTAAGCATAAACACAATTCCTTTCAAAAAAATCTCACTAAACATAAACACAATTCCTTTAAAATATAGTATGGCAATATATATTTCAAAAGCATTCATAATGTACTCAAATGTATCAGAGTAAAAGAAGATTTAACAAACTGGTATGTGAAAATCCTTTTTTTTCATTCAGTGTAATTGAGGAAGGATACAAGCTTAAGAAAACTGAAAACTTTACATATCATTAACCTTTTATAGGACAAGCTCCCTTCATTGGTTGGGCATCATCTCCTATAATTTCAAGCCATGCAACTACTTCTTGAATTGTGGGTCTTTTAAATTGGTTTTGATTAGTACACATGCAAGCAACATCAAGTACCTGCAACATTTGATCCTCATATCCTTTGCCTTGGATCAAAGGATCAAATACCTCCTCCTGCTTACCTTCGGACCTCATTTGCTGCACCCATGTCACTAAATCACTGCTTATTATTGACTTGGAGACTTCAATTGGCCGCCTTCTAGTAAGCAGCTCCAAAATAACAACCCCCAAACTGTAGACATCACCTCTGAGAGTAGCTACCCATGCTTGTCCATACTCAGGGGGAATGTATCCCAGAGTGCCTACTAATTCTGTGGTCACATGTGTATCAAATGGAAAAATCAACCTTGAAAGGCCAAAATCTGCAACATAAGCTTCAAATTGCTCATCTAAGAGAATATTACTAGACTTAATATCTCGATGTACAATGTGAGGATCACATACCCTATGAAAATATGCCAACCCCCTGCTTGCTCCTTGAGCTATTCTTAGTCGATTAGGCCAGTCCAACATTGGGCTTCCATCATGCCTTTCATGCAACCAATAATCCAAACTCCCATTTTCCATGTAGGAGTAAATAAGCAACCTGCAATTGCCAATTCTGCAATACCCTTGCAACGATACAAGATTCTTATGTTGAGCTCTTGACAAAGCTTCCACTTCTGCTGTGAATTCACGCTCCATCTGACCACAATCTCCTGTTAATCTTGTGATAGCTACTTTTTTACCATTCCCCAAGGTGGCTTTATATACCAATCCCAATCCTCCACATCCAATGATGTTGGCCTGATCAAAATTATTGGTGGCTTTCAGGATATACAGTAAAAAAAAACTAATTTAAATCACACAAATCAAAATCAAAATTTCACCTGAAGCTCCAAAAAAATCTCACTAAGCATAAAAACAATTCCTTTCAAAAAAATCTCACTAAATATAAACACAATTCCTTTAAAATATAGTATGGCAATATATATTTCAAAAGCATTCATAATGTACTCAAATGTATCACAGTAAAAGAAGATTTAACAAACTGGTATGTGAAAATCCTTTTTTTTCATTCAGTGTAATTGAGGAAGGATACAAGCTTAAGAAAATTGAAAACTTTACATATCATTAACCTTTTAGAGACAAGCTCCTCATTGGTCTGGCATCATCTCCTATAATTTCAAGCCATGCAACTACTTCTTGAATTGTGGGTCTTTTAAATTGGTTTTGATTAGTACACATGCAAGCAACATCAAGTACCTGCAACATTTGATCCTCATATCCTTTGCCATGGATCAAAGGATCAAAGACCTCCTCCTGCTTACCTTCGGACCTCATTTGCTGCACCCATGTCACCAAATCACTGCTTATTATTGACTTGGAGACTTCAACCGGCCGTCTTCTAGTGAGCAGCTCCAAAATAACAACCCCCAAACTGTAGACATCACCTCTGAGAGTAGCTACCCATGCTTGTCCATACTCAGGGGGAATGTATCCCAGAGTGCCTACTAATTATGTGGTCACATGTGTATCAAATGGCAAAATCAACCTTGAAAGGCCAAAATCTGCAACATAAGCTTCAAATTTCTCATCTAAGAGAATATTACTAGACTTAATATCTCGATGTACAATGTGAGGATCACATACCCTATGCAAATATGCCAACCCCCTGCTTGCTCCTTGAGCTATTCTTAGTCGAGTAGGCTAGTCCAACATTGGGCTTCCATCATGCCTTTCATGCAACCAATAATCCAAACTCCCATTTTCCATGTAGGAGTAAATAAGCAACCTGCAATTGCCAATTATGCAATACCCTTGCAACGATACAAGATTCTTATGTTGAGCTCTTGACAAAGCTTCCACTTCTGCTGTGAATTCACGCTCCATCTAACCACAATATCCTGTTAATCTTTTGATAGCTACTTTTGTACCATTCCCCAAGGTGGCTTTATATACCAATCCAAATCCTCCACATCCAATGATGTTGGCCTGATCAAAATTATTGGTGGCTTTCAGGATATACAGTAAAAAAAAACTAATTTAAATCACACAAATCAAAATCAAAATTTCACCCGAAGCTCCAAAAAAATCTCACTAAGCATAAACACAATTCCTTTCAAAAAAATCTCACTAAACATAAACACAATTCCTTTAAAATATAGTATGGCAATATATATTTCAAAAGCATTCATAATGTACTCAAATGTATCACAGTAAAAGAAGATTTAACAAACTGGTATGTGAAAATCCTTTTTTTTTCATTCAGTGTAATTGAGGAAGGATACAAGCTTAAGAAACTAAAACTTTACATATCATTAACCTTTACGTGACAAGCCCTTCATTGGTTGGGCATCATCTCCCATAATTTGCCATGCAACTTCTTGAATTGTGGGTCTTTTAAATTGGTTTTGATTAGTACACATGCAAGCAACATCAAGTACCTGCAACATTTGATCCTCATATCCTTTGCCCTGGATCAAAGGATCAAAGACCTCCTCCTGCTTACCTTCGGACCTCATTTTCTGCACCCATGTCACCAAATCACTGCTTATTATTTACTTGGAGACTTCAACTGGCCGCCTTCTAGTGAGCAGCTCCAAAATAACAACCCCCAAACTGTAGACATCACCTCTGAGAGTAGCTACCCATGCTTGTCCATACTCAGGGGGAATGTATCCCGGAGTGCCTACTAATTCTGTGGTCACATGTGTATCAAATGGAAAAATCAACCTTGAAAGGCCAAAATCTGCAACATAAGCTTCAAATTGCTCATCTAAGAGAATATTACTAGACTTAATATCTCGATGTACAATGTCAGGATCACACACCCTATGCAAATATGCCAACGCCCTGCTTGCTCCTTGAGCTATTCTTAGTCGAGTAGGCCAGTCCAACATTGGGCTTCCATCATGCCTTTCATGCAACCAATAATCCAAACTCCCATTTTCCATGTAGGAGTAAATAAGCAACCTACAATTGCCAATTCTGCAATACCCTTGCAACGATACAAGATTCTTATGTTGAGCTCTTGACAAAGCTTCCACTTTTATTGTGAATTCACGCTCCATTTGACCACAATCTCCTGTTAATCTTTTAATAGCTACTTTTGTACCATTCCCCAAGGTGGCTTTATATACCAATCCAAATCCTCCACATCCAATGATGTTGGCCTGATCAAAATTATTGGTGGCTTTCAGGATATACAAGAAAAAAACTAATTTAAATCACACAAATCAAAATAAAAATTTCACTTAGCTCCAAAAAATCTCACTAAGCATAAACACAATTCCTTTCAAAAAAAAATCTCACTAAACATAAACATAATTCCTTTTAAAATATAGCATGGCAATATATATTTCAAAAGCATTCATAATGTACTCAAATGTATCACGCAAAAGAAGATTTAACAACCGGGTAGTATGTGAAAATCCTTTTTTTCATTCAAAGGTAATCGAGTGAGGATACAAGAAAACTCGAAACTTTACATATCATTAACCTTTTACAGTGACAAGCCCTCTTCATTGGTTGGGCATCATCTCCTATAATTTCAAGCCATGCAACTACTTCTTGAATTGTGGGTCTTTTAAATTGGTTTTGATTAGTTCACATGCAAGCAACATCAAGTACCTGCAACATTTGATCCTCATATCCTTTGCCCTGGATCAAAGGATCAAAGACGTCCTCCTGCTTACCTTCAGACCTCATTTGCTACACCCATGTCACCAAATCACTGCTTATTATTGACTTGGAGACTTCAACTGGCCGCCTTCTAGTGAGCAGCTCCAAAATAACAACCCCCAAACTGTAGACATCACCTCTGAGAGTAGCTACCCATGCTTGTCCATAC